>CM052714.1:1138386-1203949 GCA_028551405.1 Uromys caudimaculatus
GATTGGATGTTTAAAAGGGACTGAAATGTTAATATGTAAGAATTTGCAAAGACTGTGGCACTTTTAAAGTTATTTAGATCTTGGGGATGAATAAGGAAGTAAGGGTCGAGGCTTATAGGTGATGTGTTTGTGTGTCAAGTTGACAAGGGGTCAATTGTATTGGCTAGTTTTGTGTGTCAACTTGTCACAAGCTGGAATTATCACAGAGAAAGGAGTTTCAGTTGAGAAAATGCCTCCATGAGATCCAGCAGTAGGGCATTTTCTCAATTAGTGATCAAGGGGGGATGAGGGCCCCTTGTGGGTGGTACCATCTGTGGGCTGGTAGTCTTGGGCTCTATAAGAAAGCAGGCTGAGCAAACCAGGAGAAGCAAGCAAGCCAGTAAGCAGCATTGCTCCATGGCCTCTGCATCAGCTCCTGGTCGACCTGCTTGAGTTCCAGTCCTGACTTCCTTTCGTGATGAACAGCAGCATGGAAATGTAAGCTCAATAAACCCTTTCCTTCCCAACTTGCATCTTGGTCATGATGTTTGTGCAGGAATAGAAACCCTGACTAAGACACAAGCATTTCCTAAAGAATAAATAATATTATCCAAAACTACCAAATCTTAATAGATTTCAAAATTAGTTTAAACACACCAGCTACATCACAAGAAAATATTGTTAAATGAAGGTGAGACCTTATTACTGATATTGTGCTCTAGAGTAAGATACAACTGCAGTTACCAAAGCAAATGCTTCTATTCAAGACTCAACTTGGAGAGGACTGATTTTGACAGTTTAGGAAACAGATTAAACAAATATAATTAAACCTAATATTAGCAGAGTGGAATTGATTTATCAGCTATCCAAGTAATTACACCAAAACATACAAGAACAAAATATAGACACTGTTAGACAGATAAAACAGCTATTACTTTAAACTCAGCCTTTTCTGCCTGATTAAAAATTTAAGTGCACATGTTTCTTGATATATAAGTTTTACTTAAAAAAATTATTAGTACTGATGTTGAATACTGAACTCAGCACCTTGCACTTGCACAAGGTTAGGTCATTCAACTACTAAATTTTAAAATAAGCAAGTCAGATGCCTATGGAAAGAAGCTGTGTCTGAAGAGACTAACTGATTAGAGCTGAAATATTGTAGAGAGATTGGAATATTATAGGTTCAGAAGTTAATTATCTTATGTTGGGTGGAGTTTTAGCCCCACATCCCTAACAGCCATTCCTTGCCTACCTCTGTGTCAGAATTAACGTCCTGTGACTAACAGAATAATCCTTTGGAATACTAGTTTCTACCAATCTAAAAGCTAAGAATGTTATCAGACAGCATCCTGGACCTACAGAAAAGCTTCCCCCATCTGGTTGTACCCATCTCTCTGATATACCCACAGTATTGTTTTAAAACGTGTCTATTTCTGACTTTCTTCACTAAACTAAAAAACTTTATAAAACCAATTCCATGTTAAAATAGGTATTTGGTGTAATCTAAATCTCTGTTCCCAGGCTCTGGAAACTAAAATGGCTCCAGAATAAATTATCTCTTACTCTCTTTTAGATGAGAACTATGATTTTTGTGTCAACAATACTCTATAGTATCTGTTTTATATCAATAGTATCACAAAGACATGTAAAGTCAAACCTGATGTTTGGAGGTGCTAGCAGCCTGCAGCAGTGCAACATGGTTAGCTACTTTCTGAAGCACAGTCAGGTAACTAAGGCACAAGGTTCTCACTGTGTCACCCTGTGAGTTGGTCTGTAACAGAATGAACAGAAAACACAAACAAGAAAAGCATTAACAACACGGCTATATGACCAGTTATAAAATGCACTTAGTACTTATTATCTAATTACCTAAGACAGCAAAGACAAAGTACTTAGAATGATATCCATGAATTGCTGACCTAGAATCACTCTTGGTGATGTAGTGACCATAATGTAGTGATGTTTATTTAATAAAAGAGAAGTCTCCATTCTGGATGGAACAGTGACAGAAAAGTTGCCCTTAAGGGGGTACTAGGAACAACACTAGGTGAGTCACTACTTATGCTGTTACAACCTGGAAGAAATGAACATATTCTAAAGAGACACTTGTCTCTCAATCTATCAGACTATTGAAACAATGGAGCACAAAAAGAATGGGAATTTTCCCAGGAATCTCGCACAGTTCTAACTTGTCAAACCACCTCAAAGACTGAAGCCCAGGCACTGATGAGTCAGTGGTGGGCGAGACCTCACTTTGACTGACACTGATTACATGTGTACATCCTCTGCCCTCTATTTAGACTTTGATCTCACTTCTGGATCCTGAAGGTGGACTTGAGGAATCTGCTGGACCTTTGTCCCTCTTCCCAACATAGCTGAGCTGAATAAATCTCCTTTTTCTGCTTTCCATTTTTAATTTGGCTTTTTAAATTATATTACTGTTGAGTAGCCAGATCTGAACATGTTGTGGCCCCCACAACCTGATAACAAAACTAACTGGGAATGGAAATGACAGAAAACAGCAAAACCACTTAGGTGGCATAAAAAGCAATCTGAATAAATACATAGGGTCCCTGTAATCATCACAGATATGTGACATAGGTTAAAAAAAAAAAAGAAAGAAATATAAGAGCAGATAGAAAAATAAGTGATGTTTTGTCTCTAAAAGAGCATTTTGTTCTATTAACCCAAATCTCTATTAAATGGACACTATGGCTAGGAGTCACATCTTCCCAGCAAGAAGTGATTCATTTTCACAAGCAGTGGTGGGAAATTTGTGAAAAGAAAAAAAAAATTTGATGAAAGTAGACTACTTACCATTACAATATAAGAAGATACCAATTTGAAGTTTAGTTTCTAAACTACTATTTATAGCTATTTGAATGTTGTATTTCGTATGTGGTTATTTAACATTGTAAAGTATTACTGATATGTTGTGTTTACATGTGTGTAATGCAGGCATACATGCATGTATGAGCTATGGCATCTGAAGGCCAGGATAACTTTTTTTTTTTTTTTTTTTAAAGATTTATTTATTTATTTTATGTATGTGAGTACACTGTCACTGTCTTCAGACATACCAGAAGAGGGCATCAGATCCCATTACAAATGGTTATGAGCCACCATGTGGCTGCTGGGAATTGAACTCAGGAACTCTAGAAGAGCAGCCAGTGCTCTTAAATGCTGAGTCATCTCTCCAGCCCTAGAGGGTAACTGATAAGAGCCAGTTCCTCCTGCCTTCCACCTGTTTTGAAGCAGGTTCTCTTACTGGACCACAAGTTCCCAGGATTCTGTCTGCACCCAGATCTTGTAAGGGAGTGGTGGGATCACAGAGCCTGTTAATGCAACCCAAGTGGATTCTGGGGATCAGAACTAAGCTGTCGGGCTTGTGTCACCAAGTCATCTCCTTGGTCCCTTGATAACTTTTAAAAAACATAACTTCTAAAGTTAACAAAATGAAGTAAAGTAGTGTCACTGACACAAGAGCAAACACTAGAGATGAATGGAAATGCTTGCCTTGTAACAGCACTTTCTGCGCTTCTGGCCACTGCCACAGGTACAAGGCTGAGAGGACGTGAGGATCAGACTCACATCTTCTGTTTCTAGCACTGTTTGGTAGACAGCTTTCTGGAAGTCTGTCAAAGAACAATACACCATCTGTACACAAAGGAGAGGACAATTATTAGGATATCTGTAGTGGTAAAAAAAATCATCACAATGGTCACTGGATTTGACGAGGACAATAGTGCCATCACCCACATTAACTACCTCTGCTTATGTCTTTATGACAATTACTCCACCTCCTCACCCCACTTTATACTATGCAGACTATCATCTTACCTTTAAGTAAACCTTATCATTTGTTCTAGTTATCACTTAAAAGAAAAAAATTACATGAAAAATAATGTGACTTCCTTATACATTCTCAGTATATCATGGGTCTCCTTAGATATCTCTATCAGTTTATCATGGAAACAAATCAAAATAAGGTAAAACAAAAGATTTAGACCATTAGAATAAATTATAAATGCTACTGAAATACTGACAAAAATGCTAAAAACTTCATGTTACTTTAGCTGCTTGTTTTGAGTATCTTGCTATATATTCCTAAAATTAGTGAGGAAAATAATTATATTCAAAAGCAAACATAATTTGCTATTGTATGTCCAAATTCAAGGACAAAATATTATAACAAAACAATGCTGCCAAGTTATAAAGAACACAATTTCCCGTTTACTTCTGGTAGCACTAGAAATTAATAAAATTCTTCTAGACATGTATGTAATCAGTGTCAAAATCAAATGTATCTACAACAGGCCATAAAAATGTGAACAAAAAGGAACAAATTTCCTTATTTTTAAGTATTTTTAAGTATTTATATAACTACAATGGGAGAGTATTACAAAAAAATATGCATTCAGCAAATAGAGGAATATCTTTAAAAACAATGCTACAATTTTAAAAAACTACTCCTTGATGCTCAGTCTTGAATATAAAAGTATGTAAGAATAGCAGAACATAGCAGATGACAGTCAGCGACTAGTTATACAGCGTATTTATGTTAGTATTTAACACTAACAGTTACTAAGTGTTCCTTATGCGTCATGCATTTCAGAACAACCATGTGAAGCCTGCCTGACACCACTGGTTCCACTTAACAAACAACACTGGCTTAGTGAGCTGCTCAACTGAGGAAACCTTTAACTGGGAGAGCCAGAGCCCAAGTTAAACTGTTAGGCGAAGTTCTCTCTTGGTGTATTTTGTTTGTATTATTCTTACTTAGTAGACTGTACACACATGCACGTGTACACACACACACACACACACACACACACACACACACCTCTGCATGCAATATTTTAAAAAGCAGAGGTTCACAAAGTACTCCAACATAATATTTGCTTTAGGTAAATATCAAAAGTCACATATAATCAATTTTCTCAACCTCCACACTAGTACCAGCCTTGATTTTCAAATCTGTTTTTACAAGGTATTCTAAGATTAGAGTGCATTTGATACCATCACCACAGCATGAGTTAGATTTAGCTCATAATAATTTACAGAATCTTTATTCTACTGCTAGAACTATTAAGAATCCCAAGGTTAAGCAATCAAGGAAATGTAAAAAAAATCCTAGACAACTCCAATTTTCTTAAAATAGTAACAATATTATTTTCTTATCAGTTAAAAATTGGGTCAGTAGCATAACTACAAACAGCATTTCACATAAAGCCAACATAGACAAAAAAGCTCTTAAGTACTTTAGTCCTGTAACTGGAATTAAGATGCCAGAGCACACTGAGCAGTACTGTGTGTGTGTGTGAAGGAAAACCTCATTACAAAGGGAAGCTCTCCCTACCTCCTTAAGGAAGAAATGAATCAAAAGCCTGGATAGGACATGAGATTTGGTCTGGTTTTGCTTTATTTTGTTTTGTTTTCTAAGAAAGAGTTTCTAAAGTAGACTTGGCTGGCCTGGAACTCACTAGGTAGACCAGGCTGGCCTGAACTCAGAGATCCACCAGCCTCTGCTTTTTGTTGCTGAGATTAAAAGTGTAAGCCACTACACCTAGCTTAATATGTGTGTTAGATATATGGTGTCATGGCTTGGATCCCAAAGGCTGACCATAGGTTCACAAGCCAAAATCTTGCTCAATGGCCTTTGGCACCACTGGGAGGTGGTGGAGCCTTTACAAGGAACCAAGGTCAGTGAGACTGTGTCCCTGAAGAGAACACTGGGTTCCTGATCCCTTCCTGTCTCTTTTTTCTCCCCAACATTGTGAGGTAAGAGTTTGTTCCACCATGTTTTCCCATAATCCACAGGTCCAAGGGACCACAGACTAAAACCTATGAAACCAAGGCAAACCTTTCCTCTTTGTATAGTGATTTATCTCCAGAATATGTCACAGCAATAGAAAGCTAGCAAACACATGTACTAATTACAGGCCTATTAGCTACCAGGTTGGTAAAGTTAGTAAAAAGATAAAACTGAGCTCAATTCATGTTTCCTGAAGTCCCACACATAACAAACTAATTCTACAAAAGTAACCCTAAAAAGAAATGCAATGCTTTTCAGGAAACAACAACAACAAAACAACAACAACAACAACAAAAGTGACAAGGAATTAATAATATACACAAACACACTCCTCACCCGGTCTTCTTTCTTAGGCAGCTGACCCTTGATAAGAGTCTTGGTACGCCTGAGAAACCAGCCAGACATCTTTTTTGCAAGCCTGTGCATGGCTTTTCGGCCAGTAGCAAGTTCTCTTTTTGTTGCTGTGTGTCTCTGGCCATGTTCTACTGGGTCAGAAAACTGCTTCTTGAAGTGAGTCCTGCTACCTAAAAGTCCTGGCACAGCCCTTCACAAAGGCAGTAAGAAAAAATTTAACAGAGTTACTAATTTACTAAAAAGAAAAGCATTCAATTCTATTGCTAGTACAGGATATATTCAGTGGCTTACTTAATAACAACAAAAACAAGACCCAGGAAAACAGCATTCTTTCTTTATGACTGTTTATAACTGAAGATGATGGACTAGTAATTCAGCATTTATTTACTCTGGGGATCAACAATAACACGCTAAGACTTTTCACTTTTCAAACACTGAAACCTGCCTGGGAATGGGTATTTCTATAAAGAGTTAAGTGACCATTTTTCTGGGGGAGGGGCTGTGATTTAAAGAACCAGCAATCAGCAAATGGCCAGCATTCACTCACCAGTCCATGACACACCACAGCTCCTTCATGTTGTTCTGAAGGATAGTACCAGTGAGGCCAATGCGGACCTTACACTTCACAGCCTTCATAACTTCCGTAACTCGAGCTTTTGGATTCTTGATTCTATGAGCTTCATCTACAATAACAGCTGACCATTCTAAACTACAAGAGAAAGGGGAACGGGTGGAAGGAAGAAACAGAAAATTTCCTTATCTAAGACGTTTACACAACATTTTTTTAAAAAAATCCCTAACACTTTTTTTGTTTGATGATCCTACTGAGTTCTCATCTGGCTAAGTGACCCTGGGTCACAGAACACCACTGATAAATATAGAAAACATGAGAAATGAGAAAAGACATGATTTTGTAAGTCCCAATAAAATGTATATGATACTATAACTGCTTTAGAGAGCATGCTTGATAATGCTGGAAAAAATTTAAACATCATTAAATGACAATTCCTCCTTTAACAAACCAGAAACAGACACATCAAAGAAAGAAACTATACATTAAATCTGAATCAAAAGCATCGATATAGACCTCAGTATTTTTTTGAAACTTGTCATAATCCCTGTTTATGAAAAAGGCTAGCAGTGATTGCTGTGCATCAGTGGGAGATGCTTTTTTCAGGAATGTGGCAGAAATGCTTAAGAGCCAAACCCAGGATAAATGTCAAGAAGAACAGGAGCCACTCTAATTAGAATATCGAAGCATCAAGAATAACAGTTACAATTAGGTGTAAAATATTGAATAAACATCTAGGACTTAAAGGGGGAAAACCAGATACCATACATAAAAAATGAACTTAAGATATATTACAAATCTAAACATTAAAAAAATAATAAAATTTATAAAGCAGATCAATCTTCCTGATTCTTGTCAGACACAAACTTCTCAGAAGTTTTTGTGATAAATTGGATGTTGTCAAAATTACAAACTTTTGCCCTTCTGAAGACACCATTTAGAAAATGAAAGAGATAGACTAAGAGAAAACATCTGCAAATTATAATCCGCTAAAACACCTGTATATGGACTATATGCTACTACAGCTCAACATCCTAATCAAAAGATAGGCAAATCACTTCAACTCACTGAGAACATACACATTACAAATAAGCATGTCTACAGTTAAGGAAAAAGAAAGGAGGATAAACTGCCATCATTGTAGACTTCTCATTGGTTTAACTTCTTACTCCAATACAATCAGGCATTCATTTACCTGGCTTTAAGTTAAAATTGTACCTAATTCCTAACCAATGAGACTCTTCTTTATAGAAGAATACCATTAGTAAGATAAAGAAAATGATAAACTACAAAAACAGATTATGCTATAAGACCCAATAAGATATATGGATTCAAATAAAGATAAATTTTACATACCAACACATCTATATAAATAGACATAAGAATCAAAATACTTAAAAATGTTGCTTTATAGATTTGCTATTGTCAAGAAAAGACTGCATTTTGAAGATGTTGTATACATGCTTCCTTTCTTACCCTATAGGTAAATTTAGTGTCATTAACAATGGACAACATGGAACTTCCCAAAGTGACAAACGTGACCTTCACAGCAATATTCATAAAGCATCCTTGCCAACAATGTCAACCTGCATGTAACAAAGCTTTTAGGCGAGTCTCAGTTTATTGAAATACAAATTATAAACAGGATCACTCTACATCAGGTGAATATAAAAGACCTAATAACTAAAGTCACAACCCAAACCTTTACTGAATTCTGCTTTATTGATATTAGCTATTAATAATATCTTAAGGATAATTAAAGATGTATTACTGGAAGTTACAGAACTGAGGAGATATAAATAACTATATAATTTTGAACCTCATCTTAGAAATCATAAACTAACCCCAAAGAAAATCAGCAGAGAACACTCAAAACTACACAGATCAATCTAGGCTTCTTCTTGACACTTAGAGAACACTATACCTAGCAGCCGTAGAATAAACTTTTCAGGTGCACATGCATTACAAAGATATAATTCCTATCACAATGTCATGTACTATATCTCCCTAAAGTGAATAAAAACAAAAAGACTCACAATGCTAACATTGGTCAGACTATGAAGCTACAGAACCCTTATACAATCTCGTTAAAGTACAATGGCATAATCACTATGGAAAACAGGTTTGCAGGTTCTTCCATTTAAACCTGCACTTACTCTAAAACTCAAATGTCCACTCTCATATATCTACCCAACAAAAATAAAAACCATATGCCAAAAAGGGCTTTCATAAACATATTTCTTGACATTTTACTTGTAATAATAATGAACTAGGAAACAAATCAAATAACTAATTTCAAATGAATGAGTAAGAAAGAGGGAACATACTCATAAGATGGAATACAACTCAACATTTAAAAAAATAATTACTGATTTACTGAATGGTTCAGAGGAATCTTAAAAACATGTTGGGCAAAGATGAATGAGGAAACTTTCAGCTGAACTGCATTAACAGAATACTCTGGAATAGCTTGAAACAGTCTGTGGTGACAGAAGTCAAGATGCGTGTTCATGGTGAGGACTGCAGAATGTTTGCCTGTAAGGAGGAGGACAGTTGTGATAATACAAATGTTTTCTCCCTTCCTTGGGATAGGGGTTGAGTTCAAGTATTCATTTTTCAAAACAGGTGTCAGCAAACTGTAGCTATCAGGCTAAACCCAGATTGTGAATAGTTTTGCAAGGTCAACAAACTAAGAATAGTTTCATATTTTTAGTTAAGTTAGAAAATAAAAAAGAATATTCTACACAAACTATGTATAGCCTCAAAATATTTACTAACTGGACCTTTCCTGGACCAGGTCAATATTCATGGCACTATATAAGGTGCCCCTTAGTATCTGAGGATTGGTTCAGGGGCCAAAATATGTGGAAGTTCAAGTCTCTTACATAACATGACACAGTAACTACATATAATCTACATCTATCTTCCTGTATTCTTCAAATAATCTGTGTAATGTGTAATTACCTTCCACAATGTAAATGCTATATAAAAATATTATACTGAGTTGTTTAGGGAAATCATTAATTTGTTAAAGACACATTTTTCTAGCCATGTGGAACCCATGGAAATGGAGGCTAACTACATGTAAAAATCACTATTGATTATTGTACATGAATTCAACCTCGTTAGGTTAATTCTAATGGAAACTTTCCACCTGTGTTTGAATAGCCCACTTTGGCAAAAGCAGATGCAATTCATCCTGTCCTTTTCCAGATGAGGTGACTTACCCAAATCCACATAGCTTTGTAGCATGTGCTTTTTAGTATATTCTTTTTGTTATTTTTAAGCACAGACCTCACTACATTTGTTCATGCTGGCCTTAAATTCACGATCATCTCACCTCAGCCCCAAAGCAGGTAGCGTTTCAGGTATGCACCATCTCATCTCACTACATTTTACTCTTGAGTACGCCTGTGTGATCTCATGCCAGGACATTTTAGCTGATTTAAAAGAATCACTTTTAAGGTAGTTTTCTGCCATTCTCTCTTTCACTGACTATAATTCACACTGGTTAAAACCATGGTATTTTAGCACTTAAAAGATTTATTAGGTAACTAACATGTCCCCTCTGCTTATATGCTCTTGGTACTTGTCTGTTATCTAGTAAGGACAACTCATTTTGACTTATAATCCTATGTCAACAGTCCAATTTTTTTCTTAATCACATCTTTAAACATGATTACATTCTAATGTTGGGACCTATACACTTGAACTGGGAATTTCGGCACAAACTAGGTTAGAACAAATGTCTCTCTCTTTTTTTAAACTTTTTTAAAAAATAATTTGTTTTTTAATATTTTATTTATTTTATATCCTCAGACACACCAGAAGAGGGCATCGGATCCCATTACAGATGGTTGTGAGCCACCATGTGGTTGCTGAGAATTGAACTCAGGGCCTCTGGAAGAGCAGTCAGTGCTCTTAACCACTGAGCCATCTCTCCAGTCCAGAACAAATCTCTTAACTGGTTTTCTTACATCAACATGGCTCAACTTACCAATAGGAGCTTTTTTCTCCACAACCTGCTGGAAATACATCAGGAGTGTGCTACTGATCTAAGGTGCAGATCAAAATGTTCTAAGTGGTTTTCAATGTTGTTGTAGGCATCATCTATGCAAAGTACTATACATGGGACTTGGGAAAATTCTTTCCACTCTCTAAAATGCACTGTTTAGAAAGGAGTCCTGTTCTGAGTTTAAGAGTTACAATATAAAGTGGTAGGAAGCTGTCTAGATGGAGTCAGCTATCACATACTATGGTTTATAACCCTGACATGAAAATCAGGTTAAAGGAGCTTGAGTTTTGAGCCATGATATAAAGATGCACATGACTGATGTTGGCAGCACACTGACAGCACTACTCTCATGAGTTTACCTGTTAAGCTCCTCCAGACACAAGCGCAGTGTTTCATAGGTCGTCAGAGCAATTTCACTTTTCCTTTGCTTTAAACGAATCAGCTCACTGTCTTTTTTGCTACCATGTAAAACAGTAACTCTGAAATATCCCCAGGTATCCAATTCATCCTTCCAGTTGTAGAGGACAGAAAGAGGAGCAACTATTAAGAACATCTAAAAACAGGAAGAAAAGCATCCACGTTTTTAATAAGAACTCCAACATGAAATGGCACAGTATCAATAGTTCCACTCTTTGATTTTGATGCTATAAGTAATTAATACAACTAATTGGTTTGCTAAATGTGGACAAAAAATCCTTAAAATTATTCTTTGCTTAATTAGAATTTTGTTAGAACAAAGAAGAGAACCCACTGAGATGAACAGTTACTTTTCATTTCTATTCTTAAAGGCACTTAAAGAAAAGTAACTCTCTAAGAGAGAGAACAGTAACATTAGGATCCCAACAATAAATTAAAGAACTATGCAAAGCAAATGGGCAGCCTCCTTCTCTGAACAGTCTTCTGGGGCTGCTTTCTTCTCTTTCCTACTCCCTTTTTCTCAGATTCTCTCAGTTGAAGGCATGAAAAACTGGAAAACTGGAGCAAGTAGAGGACCTCTACCTAGATTCTGTCAGCAACTTTACCTGTGTTTATTTCCTCATACCCTGCCTTCCCACCTGTGACAGGTTAACTGTTTTATGTTCTTCAAGGACAACGTTTGATTCTACTCAGTAGCTCCCATCTGTCTATTAATCTAGAATCAACATGGTAAAACTGGCCCCAGCCTTTCCCACACGCCAGCTTTATTTTTATAAAGGACCACTTTTATCAACTGGCATATTTTCCAAAACAAAACAAAAATCAAACTGAAACAAGATAGAGCATGTTTTCTCCACTGCACATCTTTGGCTACCAGGCTCTTCCTTCACAGCTATGTTCTCAAGACTTATCAACACTTATTATCTCTATCCCCTGTTCTCTACTGAGCTTCTAGCTATTTGGAAATAAGCTACAGTCTGGATATGAAATGTTCCCCAAAGTCATGTGTGGTAAAGGCTTGGTTCCCAGGGAGATGGTGGGACTTTAAAAAGACAGTGCCTTCTGAAGGGAAATTAAACTACTGGGACACAGTTCAATGCCCTTGGAGAACATCTCTCCTATCTTTTTCACTTTGTCCTCCATGAATGAACAGCTTCCTCCGCCAAATATTCTGTCATGATGTACTGCCTTGCCACAGGCTGTAAAGCCAAGAAGACAACTGATCCTGAACCAAAACTTCTAAAACAAGAGCCAAAATAAACTTCTCCTTCTTTTAAGTTACTTATCTCAGGTAATTTATCACAGTAACAGAAAGCTGATTAATTCAGCTTTCAACTAGAGCAATCTAGTTTTCACAGTGGTACTTGGAGGCTCCACTTTTATTATTTAACCCTGAATATAACTCTCATCAACTACTTAAAACTTTTTATGTTTTTATTTTTCTTTATGACCAATACTCCTAGGTTATTATGTATACGAGGATTATTGGTAAACTTTTCTAAAGGATTATACTTGCCCACTCCCAAGAGATGAAGCAATAAAACATACTATAAAAAAAAGGTTCTGTGTAATGTTTTATTAGGCCACTTATGACTTGTAAGAAACAAAATATGTGACCGTGTTTGTAAAGAGAAAGAAGAAAACAAAAGTCTAGCTGAAGCTAACTCCTTACCCCATTCACTAAGCACGGGAGCACCTTCCCATCTGGCTTCACTTCAAATACCTTTTGCTATTGTAGTTTACCTTACAATTTAATTTTTCTCCTACTTTCAGATACAAAGCCGAGGCTCAAAATGCTATGTTCAATTGTAATGCCTCTCTTTGAATTTTGTATATTACAAGATGACAATCCTGGGTACAAACTCCATCTGTGTACCCAGGAGTTTTCTACAGGTCCCTTACAACTGCAATGCTAAGAATTTAACCCACACTTGTCACGCTGTAAGTTGATGAGATATATACGTAAGGATTTTCATAGTAGCATCACCATTTGCAATGCAAACTCCCATGACTGATCCTTATATTTCCTTCCTAGTGTTTATGTTTTGTTTAGCCTTAACTGTCAATTTGGCATAGCCTAGAGTCATCTAAGAAGAGAAGCCTTAATTGAGGAATTTTCTAGATCAAACTGGTCTAAGGGAATGTCTGTGGGAGCTGTCTTTATTAATTGATGTGGAAGGTCCTAGCCTACTGTGGGCTGTACCATCCTTAGGCAAGCTATTCTGGGTTGTATAAGCAAGCTAGCTTGCAGGAACCTGCAAGCAAGTGAGGGAATGAGCCAGGAAGCAGTGTTACTTTACAGTTCCTGCCTTCAGATTCCCACTGTGAGTTCCTGGCCTTCAATACTAGACTATGACCTGGATGTGTAAGGCAAATAAACCTTCTCCTCCCCAAGCTGTATCTGACCAGAGTGTTTTATCCAGCAACAGAAAGGAAACAAATTTTCCAACTGTTTCTGCTATACAACAAGAGCTTAAAAGGTGGTAAATGTAAGTAAAGTTACTGGAAAGCACTTTTGTTCAGTACCACACAATGTCTTTCCTACACTGGTATTGTAACTGCTAGGAAATTTTTTTTCATTTTTCAGTTTTAATTTTCTGTGTGTGTGGTGCATGTTTGTGTGCACATATGTATAGGACAAAGATTGACTTTGAATGACTTCCTGTCTGGCACCCCACAGAAAGACTAACAAAATCAACTAGCCTGGACCCTTGGAGCTCTCAAAGACTGAACCACCAACTAAAGAACATATACCAGCTGGACCTAGGCCTCCCCATAGGTATTTAACAGATGTGCAGCTTGGTCTTCATGTGGGTCTCGAACAACAGGAGCGGGGCCTATCCCAAAAGCTGTTGACTGTATGTGTTTTACTAACTGGGCTGCCTTGTCTGGCCTCGGTGAGAGAGGACGCACCTAGCCTTGCAGAGACATGAAGCCAGAGTGTTGGGATACCCAGGGGGACCCCAACCGCTCAGAGAAGGGGAGGGGGATGGGGAAGGATTGTGGGACAGGGTGACTGGGAGTGAGGCAGTGAACAGGATGTAAAGTGAATAATAAAAAAAAGAAAGGAAGGAAGGAAGAAGGAAAGGCAAGAAATCAAGCTGGTTTTGGCTAGGCTGTCTGGCTAGCAAGCTGGGATCTGCCTGTCTGTTTTCCAGCACTGACATTACTTTCTACACAGGTTCTGGAGTATGAATTCATGTTATCATCACAGCAAGTATTTTACCCACTGGTCTATCTCTCTACCCACCTCCCTTGTATTATAAATTTTTCTTAGAATTGCCAAAGTTTGATCTTACAAAATATTTTAAATGAACTTACTATGATTTATTTCGTAAAGACCAAACTACAGTATAAACTTAGCCTAAATTTAATGAATCATTCCAAGAAGCAAGCACTTGAAATGCATGATTTGTGTCTTTTCCTTTAGGAATTCATTGGCACTTATATTTCATACATTCCTCAAAGACTTATTCATACCTGAAAAATTTTACAATGTATATAAAATAATCTCTCTCACACATACATACAGCCCTAGTTCAAACTACTAACTCTTAATTTGTAACATTTAATTCATTCATTGTTTATTTTTCAAGGAGATTGAAATCAGTCTTTCAGGGTTCTGTTTTGATTCTGGCATTATCTTTATCTTTATTCTCTTTTCTACAAAACTTCTTTCAAAAATGTATGCTACTTCAAATGGACTCTCTGAAAACATATATGCACGGCTGCCAACCAAACCAAGAGCAAATATGAAAACCAATCTGTAACAGAGCTGTGATGCCTAGAAAGGACTCCCAGCAGAGTAAACAGTTCAAGAAGACTGCAATGAGTACAACACCCCCATCCCTCACAGAACTAAGAAGGCCATACTGTACTTAAGAGAAAGAAATCACAGAACAAGCAGCCATAAAAACAATAACAGAACCTAACAGACTGAAGCAGTTGGAAGGACTAGATCAATAAGAGCAATGCCCACGGATTTTAAGAAAAATCAGTGGAATAAGTCTTTTGTCAAAAAAGTTTACTCTGCCACCAATATTTAGTTTCCCCTATAAAAAAGTACTCTACATATTTTTAAATTAAGCAAAAATATTTACTAAATTTATGTTTCTATACATATGTGCACCACATGCGTGTAGGAGCTATGGAGACCAGAAGTATTAGATCCCCTAGAGCTGGAGTTAAAAATGATTGGGAGCTGTGGATGCTAGGAACTAAACCCTGGTCCTCTGCAAGAGCAGTAAATTCTAACTGCGGAGCCATCTCTCTAGCCCCTGGGCACATTTTTCAAACTGAACTTACTTGGCATAATTCTATAGTAAATATTAGGGCTTTGCGGGGTGGGGGAATTTCAAAGACAGAATCTTAGGTACTTCAACAAAATGAAATTTCCCTTCAATGGACAAAAAAAATCAGTCTAGCAATGAATCACCATCTAACATATGCAATAGAAAATAATAATTTTTATCTTTATTTTATAATTATTTGGGTCAAGTTTTAAGATAAACTTTTGAACTCAGAAATCAACAAATAATTTGTTAACTGAGTAACCAATATACAAATGAAATTTATGAAACCAAACTTAAGGAAATTAATGAGAACCAACACAAACACAGCATAAATGAATAACCTCAGTCATAACAGAAAATTTAATATAGATTTCTCAGAACTCAGTTGCTGAAATAAACAAGAAAATCATATCAGAAGAGGAGACACAGCTGCCACCTGTCCAGGCCTGAGTTCTTTTTTGAAGATTGTCACTCACGAGAAGTCAGGATTCTTCACTATACTGCATAAAGGTTTCAGGATGAAAAAGTATGAAACAGAGTTACAGTTTATTAAGGAAAGATTTTAGCTTAGGTTCAAGTATGCATTTTAACATAGAGAAGGGTATTTAGGAAATGGACAATACATATCCACATATGGACATGAGCTTCTCAAGACAGTGGAGCTTAAGTGCCTTAATAGTAGCCAGAGAAATAATTTTGCTGGAAATGAGGTTTCTTTGTTAAATAATTTCTAATACCCTCCCCCCTAACTGTTTTTCAGTAAATGAGATCATAGGGTATTTCCTGAGACTCACCAGACAGGTTCACAGGTGACAAACATTGAAGGAATCCTTACTATATTGTGTCCAAAGGTATCTCCATAAACATAGGCTTTCCCATAAGCAAAGTTTATAGTCTAGTCAGCATCTCAAAAGAGAGTAAGGCAAACTCAAAGGTCTTTCACAACTGTAAACTTAGGTCTTATGCAAAATTCACTATCTTGGTATTCTTATTTGGAATGTCCCTATCATTTGTATACAGGCAATCCTCATAGCAAATCTGCTTAATTGTGCTGGAACTCTTGACATTCAGCAGGCTAAAAGATCACTGCATTTCTAACTTGCCTTGACTATAGGATTAAGGCTTTTAACAAGGCAATGAAGCTTGGTTAAGTAGAAAATACAGAACTTTGTGGCCACAGTAACAAAGAAACAAATGGTTATTTCCAAACAATAGAGTACACAAAATAAAACATCAAAACACTAAAAATACTTTACATAGAAAACATTATGGTTGTCTTATTCTGTAAGAAAAATACACAGAGCTAAGCTGTTCCATCACTCTGTACCAAATAGTATAATCATTTGGAAATTTTAAGACTTCTCTTTTAAATAGTACTTGGGTAAAGAGAACAAAATTGGAGTTGCAGATATTTAGAGAGGAATAATGAAAACAGTACTACTTTCCAAAATTGAAATGGAGCTAAAGTTGTACTCAAAGGAACATTTACACATTAATAGAATTTGTTAGAATATAAGACAATATAAATTAATAAAATTTTAGCTACAGAAGTTCTAATAAAAGCAATGTACACTGTGGCAAAGGATTTCAGTATATATATGCACACACACATAATTCAGTATATATGCATGCACACATAATTTAGTACATATGCACACACACATAATTCAGTATATTTGCACACACACATAATTCAGTATATATGCATATACACATAATTCAGTATATATGCACACACACATAATTCAGCATATATGCACACACATACAATTCAGTACATATGCACACACACATAAATCAGTATATGTGCACACACATAATTCAGTATATATGCACACACACATAATTCAGTATATTTGCACACACACATAATTCAGTATATTTGCATACACACGTAATTCAGTATATTTGCATACACACATAATTCAGTATATTTGCATACACACGTAATTCAGTATATATGCACAGAGAGAGAGAGAGAAAGCGAGGAAGGGAAGAACAAGGGAAGGCCCCACTGTCAACTTTGTCAACCACACGAAGGATACATTCTCTTTTCCCACTCTCACTCTTGCTGGAACATTCTGAATACATTTAACTGTATTTATGTTTTAAATTACACTACTTCTCTTCCTTTTCCTCTTCCTAGTCTAATTGTTGTAAGTGGCATATAATGGGATATATAAGTTCTGTAGAACCATTTAGCACCACAGAACTGAACCCAAAGCTAAAAGGAAGCTTAAATCTTTGCAATATTTAAACACACTAAGGATCATCACTCTAGGTTAAAACTGAATCTGACACTCAGTATGCATGGATGCTGTTAAAATAGTAAGCTAATTTAAAATAACAAAAATACCAAAAATCAGTACTTTCCAATTTTTTATAGAAAAATGACCTTTTTGTGGTCATTGGAGTAAACTTGGACTTCTCAGTAATCTTGTGAATAAGACTTTAAAAGAAACTCCATCTTAGAACTTGAGGAATATAGTTCATTACATTTATAAAATGATAACTGTTTTCATCAAAGCATTCTATCTCTATTCCTGTCCAATTTTCTAGATATTAAGGACAGCATAAAAGTACACGCGGAGACTGGGGAGATGGCTCAGTTGGTAAAGTACTTGCTGTGCAAGCACGAGAACCTGAGTTCAATCCTCAGCATCCATGTTTCAAAAAAACTGGGTGGGAATGAACATCTGTAATGGCAACACAGGGGAGGCAGGAACAGGATTCCTGGGGCTCACTGGCCAGCCAGTCTAGCTGGATCAGCAAGCTCCACATTAACTGAGAGACCCTGACTTAAAAACTAAGGTGAAGAAGATACTTGACATCAGGCTCTGACCCTTGTTAGCATATAGACAATTGTACATGTTCTTCTGTATACACATGCACACATGCAAACACGTACACACAAAAAGAACATAAGCATAACGCTCTATAATAATTTTATTGTTTCATTACAAATCTCTTATTTTGTCCACCATCACTCTACCCTGAACATGTCCAATCTTGTCTAATCTCAGCAGAGTCAGGATGGGAAAAGTCTCTGGTTTGTATAAAAACTATATATATATATTTATAAACACATAAGTAGCAATCATTGTCATAGGAGCAGAAGCACAGAGAAGCTTAAACCTGGTCTTTTCAATTTTCTGATGTGAATATACAAAATATCTATGATGCACCTTTGCTACCAATATCTGTACTGCTTCCTTTTATTCTTACATAAATCAGAAACAAATTAATAAAGAAGTGAATTAGCCTTACATACATATGCAAGTAAATTTAACAAGTAAGTCATAGAAATACAGACAAGTAATAGATTGAAACTCCTAAACAAGTTTAAGTTGAAATTCATCTTGCCATTCTTGAGAAATAACCTGACTTAACTAGCAGATAAAATTGTCAACCTTTTAAAAATAGTCTTATAAAATAAATATTTTTATGTTCAAACTCTTATATTAAAATGTAAAATACATTACATTGTGTTTAAATGCTTCTGTGTTTGCAATATCAGCTTTATGAGTTGAACACTTCTAGATATTCACCTTTCTGGCTGTAGAAGAAGGCTCCTTTTTCATACTTTTTAGTAAAAACTCTGGCATGTTATTTTCAATATCTTCACGAGTTCCCTTTTTATGCAAAACTGCAGCCAGAAATGAAATAACCTGGAAGAAAAAAAGAGTTTTTCTATCACTATGTATAACTTTACTGTACACGTGACAACCCAATCAGTAGCACAGTACAGACAAAAAGATGTTAGGGGAAACAAAACATTGGTACTTTCTTTGAATAATCACGCAACACATAAAGCTCCACATTGCCATCTCGTCTCAGGACAATTCTTCCCACCCGATGAGTTCTTTCTTGATTCCATCATCTGAGATAGTACCTTAGTATTTGTTTCTGTATTTGTTTCTATCCATGGAAACTATCTTCTCAAAGCCTCTAGAATAAACTATACATTTTTTTCTTTTCTTGTAGAAAATAAATTCCTTCAAGGAGAAAGTATTTGCCTCACAAGTTTATACCTATGTTTATCTAATGAATGACAGAGGCTAATTTAAGATAGGCTAATACACTCATCAAAACATATCATTTGAATAGCATTTGAATAGCAGCTATTCTCCAAAAAATAAATGAAAAGGATAAAAATAAGAAAAGGATGCAGAGCCCAACAATCAATTGCAAGGAACACTCAATTAGATACTTGTTGGTTCAAATGTTAGCTCTGGCTATTTGGCAACTACATAAACTTCAGTCGGATAATTAAACTCCCTTAATAGTTATCTGTAAAAATGAAACTAATATTAGCAGGGTTATTTTAAAGATGTGGGGTGAATATGTATGAGGTAGATATCCATATAGAAGGAAATAACTCATTACTTTAAAGCATAAATTACAAATTACAGAATTAGAAGAACTATAAAGGAAAGTTTGTATTTGGAGCTAAATAAGGGAGCTGACAGAAGGTTTCATTCAAGCCCTGTGTAGTCCAGAACTCACTTGGTAGTCCTGTCAAGGTGGCTTGAAACTTTAGCAATCCTTCAACTTTCCCAGGTTGTTTACAAGTTACAAGTTACAGGTGTGACTGTATTTTCTTGTCAGTGCACAACTTATGAGAAAAGTATTTTTTAATATGCAGATATCTATGATCTAAATCCCAAATGATAAAAGGAATGGTAATGAGATTTATTTGAAGAAATAAAAGTTGATCATTTAAAATAATATCTTAAGCCATAGGCTCATTAGTGATGAATATCAATTATTCACCATGACAAAAGTTTAAAAATTAACAAAAATTCACAAGTAGGTACTTCATAAAATAAAACTGAGACACAAAATTGACTTAAAAGAGGCTAGAGTAAATAAGATCAGATTACCTACAATACAGCAACAATTAAATACAAAGTAATAAAAAAACAACAAAGACACTATACAATAGAATACTTTCACAAAGTAAAGTAATAAGGAGAATAATATAATCTAGGTTTTTATACTCAGTAACAATATTCAAGAATGTAAAGTAAAGATATTTCAGACAACTAAAACCAGCCAATTCATCAAAAAAAGAACCACACTTTTATAATATGTAAAATATAAAAATATTAATATAAAATATAGAGGTAGTATAAGTGAAAAAAAAAATAAGCAAAAGTAGATTCTATGCAAAAGAGCAGTAGCACAAGCAAAATGTAAGAGCAAGAAAAATGGCAAACAGGGAGGAAAACAAGGTATCCTGACTTAAAAATAAAACCAAACAACGTTTTGTTGGCATCAAATGACAAGAATTTAGGCTACAACTATTTTATCTAAGTTAGGGTTAAGGGTAGTTACAGTTCCTAAAGTCCTTATTTTGTCCATGGAGGGGAAAAAAAAAGCACGCTATATTTGATAAGTAGAAAACATCTATCATGAGCTCTGGGGTAATCACTAGGAAAAGATAACTACCTACTTAACAAGCAGGGTTCAAGGCAATGTAACACAATCTATCCAAAAGATGGCAAAAAAGAATGACCATATAAACACAAAGTAAATAGTAAAATAATAGCCCAATAGCACACTATGTGTAAACAGACTGCATGCTCTACATAAAAAAGCAAAGACTGGGCCAGCAAGATGGCTCAACAGGTGAAAAGGCTTGCCTCCAAGACAGACCTTCTAAGTTAGATCTGATACCCATATGGTGGAAGAAGAGAGCTCCAGAAAGTTGTGTGACCTTCACGTGTGCTTGTATGTGCACACACAGACAGACAGACAGACAGCACACATACACACATTTTTAAAAAAAAAATCATACTTTTTTTTCAAAGACAAGGATTATCAGAGACAGCATATATATGCCATGCAAAAGATAAAAAAACAAAGACTGAGAGAAAATTGTGATTAAAAACTGAAAAAGACTGAAAATAAAAACAGAAACCAAATAAAAATTTATGCAACTACATTAATGTTAGATTAAAAAAAAAAAAAAAAAGACTGAAGAAACCATATACATAGCACACATCTACTACCCATAACAAGAAAGGCACAGTGCTGGGTGCTGAGACAGTCTAAAGACTCCAGTAACAGGCTGTTTTGGTTACTTAGCAACATGAAACCCAGGGGTGAAGAGGACAGAAGTGACAAGGAGAAAGACTGAAAATCCAGTTAAGAAAAAGACATAGACAAAACAGAAAATAGTTATTAAAGAATCCAGGGAGGGTCAGGCAGTGGTAGCACATGCCTTTAATCCCAGCACTTGGGAGGCAGAGGCAGGCAGATTTCTGAGTTTGAGGCCAGCCTGGTCTACAGAGTTAGTTCCAGGACAGCCAGGGCTACACAGAGAAACCCTGTCTTGAAAAACCAAAAAAAAAAAAGAATCAAGGAGATGGCTCAGTGGACAAAGGCACATGTCACCATGCCTGATGACCTGAGCTCAATTCCCTAGTACTCACAGGAAAACTGCCACAAGCCATCCTCTGTGGCACATGTGCATGAGTGTGCATACACACACACAAAAATAAATAAATAAATAAATAAATAAATAAATGTGTGTGTGTGTGTGTGTGTGTGTGTGTGTGTGTGTGTGTGTGTGTGTGTGTATCCAGCCAGAGATGAATGGGATTAGTGGGAACAAAGGAGACATATAACAACTCCAACCTAGGGCAACTTGACTTAGGTTGAAAATACACCCTAAGTAGACAGAGAAATTAAAACCATGGAAATCTCTCAGCTTAATATATTAATTAAAGTAATGCTAACTATAATGTTCTAATATCCAAAGAGAAAAGGAGGACAGGAAGAATCATACAGGTGGTTCATGGAGCAGGGCCTTAATGACACTTATCACTTCTATGCTGTTTTTGCTGGCCTAAATCTATCCAAGGCTGCACTGACATACAAGATTAGAGAAACACTTTAGTCAGGCTGCTACTCCACAGCAAAGACAACATGAATATATGGAAAAGGTCGAGCCTGCTCTACCACAATCCAGGTCTCTAAAGTCAGAATTTGCAGATCTATGAAAAATTTAGAATGGAGATTTACAAAACTAATTTCAAAGAATAATCAGAAGGTGCTTTACTGTGGAATATTCACAAAACAGCTTCCAGAGAAAAAAATAAAAAAGTAAGTCTGTCACGTCTAGAATAATAAAAGGCCATGGCCTGCATTTCAGAAAGGGGTGGAAAAAAATCAGTCAGGGAAAGCTTTGTTTTCAGACATTCCTTTCTAAACTCTGCAAGCAAACACTTTTATAGGCCATCTTTCCTCACATGCAGTCACCTCATGATATAGAATAAATATGAGGCTGGGAAACAGCACCTCAAAATTCAAACAAAAGACCTAGTCTCCCCCACCTGGAACCCCACAAGTTTTCTCATTTAAAAAAAAAAGACAACCACATTCCTTTTTTTCCCCCATCTCATAGGAAATAAAAAGAAACAGAGTGCTTCAGAATCATACTTTTTAAAAAAAGTGCTAATGCAGAGTGGGAGACTTTGGAGCACTGCACTAAATGAACATCTTCATCACACCCCACCCGTCAAGGCTCACAGACTGATGCTGAAGAGGAAACGGAAAGATTGTAAGAGGTCATGGACAACTCCAGGGAAATTGATTTTCTAGCTGTAACAGGGCTGATGTACACATGAACTCTGAAACTGCAACAGCATACAGAAGACCTGCACAAGCTCAAGCCAACGGAAGTGGGCAGAGTCCCACTCCTAACCAAGAAGCTATTCCCACATAGCTGATCACAGAGGGAAAATGGGTGTCACTTCAGTGGAGTGACATTGGATGTAACAACCACATTCCAGGGCAAGCCTTATGTTCAGGAGTCGTTGACGAATACAAAACTGATTCCATGGGATTTTTTTGCTTTGTTTTTCTTTTGAATATGTGTGCTAGGGGTGGTTGGTTGACTCCTTGGTTTGTTTGTTTGTTTGCTTCTTTTTTTTAGGAGAAAAAGAACATTAAGTTAGGAAAAGGGGAAGATTTGAGAGGAGTTGGGAGAGGGGAAAGAATATTGTAAATTTATAATTTATAAATACACTTTTAAAAAATTAAATTAAATGCTGTTTTGAAAGGAGATCTAGCTCACTTCTCTTTACAAACCTCTAGTCCTACAATATGAATTACAAGCCAAACCCAAACCACAATTTGTCTTTAAAATGCAAGGACTATTTTGTTTCTGTTTTAAAGAATTTGGGGCTCTAGAAGTAACTTTTTACACTGTATATAGAATTTTCTCTAAGAATAAAAATTAAGAAAAAATGTTATTCCCTAAATACTAATAAAGTATTGAGCAAAAAACAATGAGACATTGAGTCACTGTCTTCAATTTTGAAAATGTACCATCTAGCTAGTGAGATAAACACAAATAAAAACTTACAATAACAGGTGCTATTACAGAGATTCGCAGTGTATTCACTCTTATACATATGAGCTTATCTTTAATTATAAGATAATTAATATAAATACCTGTATTGTTTTTCCAAGTCCCATGTCATCACCAAGAATACATCCTGTTCCCTTAATGTAGTGTCTGTAGAGAAACTGAGCTCCCTCCCTTTGGTAATCTCGCAAATACCTATTAATAGTATAAGGAATTGAGTCTCCATCTTCAGACAATTGAAAAGCACTAGCCAATGATGGAATTTTTCGATCTGGGAAATACGGTTTTTCTAAATCTTCATCATCAAATATAAGACTTCTGGAGTAATCTTTAGTTGACTTTACTTCTTGAAGTCTTTGAAGAGGTATTTTCTTTTCTTGAAAATCTGGATACAGGACAACTGCAAAAGGTTTCCCATTTTCATCCACAGTAATAGATTTTATGCTTGCTTCACAAAGCTTTTTATTATCCAAAGAAGGAGCAAGACATCTTTCTCCTGGACACCACCTGTCTATAAAAAGGAAGAAAATTAACTTTTCAAAATGTGTATGAAGTCACACCTTAAGTTACTTACTGAGAAAAAGGATTTAACATATTTTCCAAGTAACTGAAACAAAATAGCTTATATTTATTTTTATAGACTTTTTTCTAAAATATATTATCAGATGTTTTCCTATAATCACCAATATAATCTATTTTCCATAGTTCTTATCTGGGCTGTGTATCATTAAAAGTATAATTGCCAGGTTTAAAAATATATTGCCAGACTACCTCTGGTGGTTCCGATTAATGGATGTAAGCCACAAACATTTGTTTTCACTATTTGTTTGGTTGTTACAACAAGAGCTGAAAGCCACTGATTTAAATAGTCTTGCTGACTCATGAACATTATACATATTCTCCTTATATGATACAGTAAAAGAAATAGATGCAGTAAGGAGTAAGCTAAAATGTTCAGGACAGTAGCACTTTTGTGACATGTGCTTTTTATATTCACCCCTTCCCCGGACACAAGGTATATAACTAATTTAGGGAGCCTCTTATTTAACTACAATGGTATCACAATCATCACAGCTTACCCCTTTTGGGTTTAGAATACTTCAAGTAGTAAGAGATGAGTTCTAGGGACTAGAGAGATGGCTCTGAAGTTAAGAGCATTTAAAGCTCTTGCAGAAGATTCTAGGTTATTCAACACCCTCTTCCGATTTCCCTGTGCACCAGGCACACATGTGGTAGGCAAAACACTCATACCCATAAGTCTAAAAAAGAGAGATGAATTCTAACATCCTTTTGTAAGGCCCGTCATTCACTAAAGATTCTGATCTCTATACATAAGAACTTATTCTTTGTTAACTGTCCAGCCTTCTATTTATTTTCTATCCTGAAGATACACCACTATAAATGGAGGAAAGGTCTTCTAAAATATGCTACTAAGCACATTTAAAGGGTAATAATAGAGGACACTAACTAAAAATAATTTTTCAAATGGAATTCTTCATTGCAATGATATCTGTAAGGATAATGGAAATTATTTTTCTTACGTACTTCTCACTAATTCCGCAAGACCGTTAATGGCTTCCTGGGACTTTCCTGAGGAGCTCCAGTTGGATTGTCATAACATTCATGGTTACAATGATGGGTGTATGCTGTCTTAAGCAAGAAGAGCTCACTGCAACAATCTTCATCAATTGCTCCTCAAAAGCATTATTCTCACTAACTTGGCTGAGGTGGTTTTACCATACAGTTATCCTAAGTGCACTGGGAAACATGTCCTCCTACTCTATTCTTTTAGATCCTAACTGAGAACTGCTATATAATTATGAAATTCACACCCTACTCTACTACAGAGGAAAAAGGATGTGCAGGTCAAACTGTCTTCTTGCTAAAACAGTGCAGGCAGAGCCTAAACTAATGATACCATTCTTAACACATTATTCTGTTTTAAATGCTGCATCTCCCTATCTAGGGTATACCCTCTCATTTTAAAGACTCGATTCCTTAATTTTGACACTCAACATACATGTTTTAAACATCAATTGTTCATCAGACACTGTGTCACATAATGAGTATAAAATGAAGAACAGCACCAAAAATGGTAGCGAGCAGTTTCCCTGCATCTTATTAAACTAGGATCATTTATAGACAACTTTTCAAGGTAGCCCTTAAACCTCTTTTTCTATTACGTTACATGCAATCCACTACCACCTCTTTTCTGGTTTTACCTCAATATCAAATCACAGCTGGGTGTGGTGGTGCAAATCTTTAATCCAAGCACTCAGGAGGAAGAGGCAAGCAGAACTTTTGAGTTCTCTGAGACAGAGGCTAGAACAGCCAGGGCTACACAGAGAAACCCTGTCTCAAAGAATAAACAAATGAAAACAAACAAAAACTATCATTTTTTTCTCTATGCCAACATCTCTGAAAAAAGCAAGAGCTGGCAAACTTTTTCTATAGTTGGCTACCAAGCTATTTGTTAAATTACAGCCTAGAGACTGTACATTCTCTTACTCTTTAAAGCAAAAAGCAGCCAGAGACAATAACCAAATGAGCATGGTTGTATTCTAATAAAACTGTATTTTAAAAGGCAGCATCAGATTTGATTTAGTAAGTAGTTCGATGACTTTTCCCTTAGTACATGCTACCATCACTTTATCTTGGATCACTCACAACCAATCTCTCTACTTCTAGTCCACCTTATTGAGTAGATATCCCATTATTCTCTCACAGTATTTTATGACCACAATAGCATTTACACTGTGTTTAAATAAGTTTGTTTTTGTCTGTTTTTTTTTTTTTCCACTACAGATAAGTTCCTTTTCAAGACTATGTTCCCAGGGAGAGTGTCAATCAATCAATCAATCAATTAATATAGATATGAAAGATGCCTAAAACATCAATAAACAAAACATATTATTCCACATCCTTCTCTCTCTATTCCTCTCTCTTATATACCTCTCACTTGTACCATCAATTCATGAGTATTTATTTAGTACTACTATTTTCCAATACCATTTCCTATAGTTTGACTTACTGAAGAAACTTTGTGTTATCAGTAGCTTAAATATATTTTAACTATTCTAAATATCTAATTCTTTATCTACACATATTGAAATAATAAACCCTGTAGTTAAAAAAAAAAAAATCTCAGACTAACACACAAAAAGACAGTTAACAAGCATAAGCTGAATTTTTAAGTGAAAACAAATTATTGATCTAGTGAGATAGACAGTCCCTAAAAAACTCACAGGCATAAACATAATGGCAAAAGGTGCTTTGGAAGAAGAGAATAGAGTGCTATGGGAAACAAGTATTGGGAGGCACATTTCAGAGAAGTTTCTCAGAACTGTATGTGGAAAACACCAGAACAGCATCTTTTATGGGCATCTTTGTACCTGAGTCTGGGTTATTTCTGGAACCAAATAGATGAAGTTGGAGTCAGGAATAATGATTCTGTTACTACAGAGATTGGAATTGCTGACCATGGGAGGACTTCTCTCTGAAAGGTGGGACTGGGGTATTTTTCCTTATGATTGGGGTGCCTCCCTCAATTCCAAAGTGCCTTCTTTACTTGCTTCCAACATGGAAACATACTTCCTCCTCAGAGCCTTTGAGTGGTCTGTTCTTCCCATCAGCAATTTTCCCCCTCAAATACCAAAGTGACTAAATCTTCTAATAGATTCAACGGAAGAACAAGCACACCAGTTCCATCATAGCCACTTAGAAGATCCACTATTTGCCTTTACCAGTCAGATTCATAAAGGCTGTTTCTATTGTGGGCCCTTAATGATGACAAGACCAATTTTTGGTCCTGAGTCCAACATTCGTTGCTTACCCAGAAATTAGCACTTAATCCCTCCTTACTTTCAAGGGATATCTTCCTCAAAGGGAAAGCAAGATTTATCATATGATTCATAGGCACAGAACACTCAATTGTAAATCTGTTCTGAAAGGCCTTGTAGGTTGGCTCCACCTGTAAGCCAACTTGCTGCAAACACTGGTGACCTGGATTCCAGCCCTTGTACTCAGCCAGGAGAACTGATTCACCCAAACTGTACTCTGACTTTCACATGCCTAGTGCTCAGGAGCGCATGTGCACACAATAACTTTGTAATCTGTTATTGCAACCACTTTTATTAATAGAAGCTAGGGGGCAAGTATGCAACCCTGATGGCTTGTGAGATAACTACACCTTCAAAAGCTCTTGGTGACCTAGTAGAGGCAAAATTCTGCTTCAATACACCATGTAGTTAAGCTGAACTAAATAGGCCTTTGCTCATCTACTTAACAAATCTCTGCTATTGACTTAATAACTAGCATAAACAAAGACAAAAATGACATTTGCTAAACGCCATGGGTCAAAAGTGGTGTCACTTGCATCTCATCTCATCTAATAGTCACAAAAACCAATAACCCTCATATTACAGATGAGGAATCTGTTCCCACTGCTCGGCAACTGTGAGGGACAGCACTATATCCTTCAGTCCAGGCTCCTGCCGCTGAATCGCAAAGCCGACGACTTCCCGCCGTGAAAGAGTTCGGAATCATCCGCTGTCAATCACGAGAACCGCGTGGAAGCCGCTTCCGGAAGTGCCCTGAGGGCGTGTGTCTGCGCAAAGGCGCGAGCTCGGAGCTCATACCTTTGCGGGAGTCCGCACGGGGCTGCGGGGCGGAGGCGTCCATCCGGCCAGGGGGAGGTGCCCGGCAGCCCCACCGCTCTCGGCGGCGAGAAGGGCACGGCACGTGGACCACTCGCCCCGCATTACCCGCCCGGAGAGCCGGGCGCTGTATGGGGGAACCTGACGCGGCGGCGTCACCTCAGCGACCAGCAAACGCTCGCCGAAAATCCCGCGAGAACGAGCACCTCAGCGCTCCATCGCTCACCTTCCCCCAGATATCGCGAGAAGACAGACTAGCCTTTCAGCGGGCGGAAGCGACCTCCCCTCTTGCCGAGGTAGGCCAGGCGCAGTCCGCGAACACCCCAAATATCGCGGGACTTGGTATTGGTCACAGACTGCGAGCCCCCTTTGCTGAGGGAATCTGCGACCTTAGGCATGTGACATCGTCCCCGGGCGGAAAAGGACAGTATGAGCCCTGTACAGAGTGTTGATCCTGTGGTGGCCTTGCCGCCTAGAAGCTTCAAGAGGCGAGCCTTAAAGAGGGCGTTTTTTGGGTTTGCCTGGTTTATCGTAACTCACTCGTGCGAGTGAAAAACCAGCAGCCCGTGCACAAACATAAGTTTTTCTTCACCCTCTGAGAGGAGCAGCGACTGTACCTCACCCTGAGGGAGAAGCGCAGCCTGCTGCCCTTTCCAGCACAGCGTTCTGAGCACAAGCTGAATAGATTCTGCCTGTCCCGACATCTCCCAGACAAGCTCATGATGCCAAATGTATTCTTAATGTATCTTGTGGTTTTGTAGGCCACAATTCCTATACGGGTCTCCTAAAGCTAAAATCCAAAAGTCAGAAAAGTTGCATTCCTTCCTAGAAAGTGGAAGAATCGCTACTCCTTGACTTGACCTATTCAAAGCCAAGGATGGTGCATTTCCTGAGCCTCCCACAGTGGTTTTTTTTTTTTAGGAGCTCACCAGAATAATCTTATTTTCAGGTGTACACTCTTAACTACGTCAGAAAAGGTCCCTTGACGTGTAAGATAACATTTATGGGGTCCTGGATTTAGAATCTTTTTTTTGGGGGGGGGGGATATACTATGCCTATTCAACAAAGAGATCTCCATTCTTTGCAGATACTAAGAATTAGTAGGCTATTTTCATAGGAGTGCTATATCAAGAGTTCACTTGTTTTCATAACAGTAGGAAAAAAAACTTTAAAGAGAAACATTTAGGAATATAGATTAAGCTAGTAACAACAACCTGAGTAAAGGGGAGTAACTGCAAAAAGTAAGAGCTAAATAAAATTTTTTGGGGAGGCAGAGGTTTCAAAACAAGGTTTCCCAGTGTGTAGCCCTAGCTGTCCTGAACTCATTCTGTAGACCAGGCTGGCCTTAGCCTGTTGATTTAAGATGTGAGTCCTTACAGAGCTGAAACTACAAGTGATTTGATAAATCCAAAATAAACTTTGATTGAAAGAAATCATCTTGTTAAAGGAATACCCTTCTAGCTAACAAGAGGACTCCTCTCCTTTGCGTGTCTGTTATATAACTGCATTGCCATACTTGTCCTGTATAATGAAGTGGGAACAGTTACAACATGAAAATGTCTTAAAGTACTACACGCCTCATGAAGTTAAGCATCCTTCCTGCCCTTAGGGTAGCTTTTGTTCTTATCAGTTGCCTGTCATCCTCTTGTGAGGACACTGATGTTGTGAACCTCCAACACTAGTATGCCAGTTACTTCAAGGTGAAATTGTGATATATTTAAGAATTTCTGAAGTCAATATAAGTGTTGTTGGATTGACTATATTATAACCACTGACAATTGATAACATAGCAAAATTAGGCCAATTTAGACTACAAAAATAGGACTGTAGTATAGCACTCCTAAAGCATATGTTTGGTATGCATGAGACCCTAGGCTCAACACCTAGCACCCAATAACAGTCATGATAACATAAGCATTTCAAAAGAATTTTACTTGAATACCAAAGAGGCTTTAATATAATTAACCCTGCAATACTTTATTAAAATTAGTTTCTACTTATGTTCACAATATAAAAGGCAAATATATATTATGTGATAAAAGATCTTGAAAATAATAGAGTCATCAAAAAGCTCTTGAAAAACAATAGATATGAAAACATAAGAATGTTAGCTGAGTTTGAGTTGTAGCCTTTCTCTGTTGATATATTGTTTCAGGTAATGGAAAGAAAGGTAGATGGAAAAAGATGTTAAGTAATAGTAAGAGAAAAGAAGTGAGGCAGATCTATCCTTCCTTGCCAATAAGTAAGTTAAATCTTAACATTTACAAATCAAGGGTTGGTGAGGTTGGTAGAGTACTTGTCTACTCTGCATGAAACCCTGTGTTCAATCTTCAGAGTCACATAAACAGAGTGGTGACAAACACATGGGGTATAGAGGCATAAGGATCAAAATTTTAAGTCATCCTCAGCCATATAGCAAGTGTTAAGGCAGCCTGAGATATATGAGGCTCAAACAAAAGGCCTTGTGTTACTCTATCACTGAGCTATGTTCCCAGCCCTCCTGACTTATTCTCATATGATGTCTATAAAATTGTGTTCAGAAGAGATTTTTTAGATTTGAAAAACTAAAGCTGTAACTTTGATGTATTTCATCTCATGTCAGATAATAAACCTGGGAATTCTGCAGCTAAACAAGAACTGGTGTCAGAAGATGGCTTGGTCAGTAAAGTGACCTGAAGTCAGATTACCAACATCCACATGCAAAGCCTAGGTATGGTTGTTTGCACCTATAACCCTGCCTCTGGTTTTGGAGGGAGGAAGACAGGTAGATTTCTTAGGCTCACTAGCCAGTCATTTAGTGAGCTCTGGTTTCAGACAGAGCCTCTCAGAGAATAAGGTGGAGAATGATCAAGGAAGATATGTGTTACCAACCTCTGGCCTCCATGTGTGTATGCACATGTATTTGCATATGCATGTCTACACATATAAATGGGGATTTCCTGGATCATGTGCATTTTTCACACAAAAGCACCAATAAGTACTAGATAAAATATTTTTGTAAGGCTACTCAAGATGTACAGCTTACTTCTCAAAATGTATTACATACTCACAGGACATCTAAGTAAGGAACTGAAAGCTAGCTTATTGAGGTAATACTTAACAGTAATACTGCTATCCTGAAAGCATTAGCCATGTTAGTTACATAATCATGAATTTTAATAGTCTTGGCTATAGATTACAGCCTTCATCTACACAGGGCCATATTAAAGCCCATGTTGGTAGTAAATTTAAAAATCTCCATTTAAACTAAGAAAAATTGAAATATAATATCCTTCCAAAACAGAAAAACTAAAAGGAAAATCTAGACAATGGGAAAAGAGAAGGATGTGCCTGTTTGAGCATTTTTTTTCAAGTACGCTGTTGATTTTCTATGATACTTTTCTGTATCTACAGACAGATTTATGATTTGCATTTGCACAATTCACACGATCTAAGAAATCTTAAAACAATAACTACCAAATTAGTTGCATCCAGGTAGCTGGAAAGAAGCAGGTACATCCCTTCAAGAGAACCATGTTTAACACTTCTCAGGTCTCAAGCAGTTTACAATCCCCAAACTGAAACAAATATATAAAAACAAGCTATCATGTACAAGATACAGTACAGAAAATGTGTAACAGAAGTAGAACCCTGGTAGTTTCCATTATTAGAGTAATAGTATTTTTAAGCTGTAGCTAAAGTATTTATTGATATTTTTAAATTACTAAAGAGGAAGCATGAGAATAAATAAAAGGTCAAGAAGTACCAGATAGCCAAACGTGGTGGCATATATACTTTTAATTTCTGTGCTCAGGAGGCAGAGGCATGTGGATCTCTGAGTTTTAGGCCAGTCTGGGAGTTCCAGGCTAGCTAGAGCTACACAGTGAGATTCTGTCAGAGAAAAAGGGGGGGGGGAGGGGGAAAAAGAGAGGGAGAGGGAGAGAGGGAAAGAGGGAAAGAAGGAAAAGAAAAGAAACCCACCTTCAAGTTAAAATTTTTAAAAGAGATTCTGGAAATTAAAATTTTAGTTACTGACATCTAAAATGCAATGGTGAGATAAAGAGCATATGAAACATCTTAACAAAAAATTAGAAACTGAAAGGTCTGAAGGAATGACCCCAAATAAAGTGCAAAAGTTCAAAAAGCTAGAGGGAAATATGAAGAGTGTATATATAAATAAAATGTGTCACTAGACACAGAAGTAAGATTTACAGAAGTAGCAGAAACTCTTGAGAGTCCTTAAAAAGGTCAGATTATCTCTCAATGGAATGACACCAAGAAAATCAGGCATCTCCATAGTAACACTGAGGCCTGGAGACAATGGGAGAGTGACTTCAAAGTGCCAAGGGAAGATAACTGCCAACCTAGATTTTAATTAAAGCAAATAATATTATCAGACAAGACCAATGGGCTTTCACTAGAGAATCTTTTAAAGGGTTTTTTGAACTTAAAGGATTAAACCAAATAAGAAGGAATGATTGGCCTAAAAAATGGTAAACAATCACTGGCCTTATAAAGCAACAATCACAATAATAGAAACAATTTGAATATATAAAAATAAAGGAAAATAAGAATAGTATATAATAATGTAGACTATGACTGCAGTGCTATAGCTTGGGAGTTACATACCCTCCAAAGTCCCATGTAGGAAATCCTTATTCCCTAACCTGGCACTACTGGATGGTGATGAAAACTTGTAAGAAGGAGAGGCAAGTGGGAGAACTCAGGTCACTGGGAACATGCCCTTAAAGGAAGTATTGAGATTCCAGTCTCTCCTCTTTCTCTCTCTGCTTTGTGAACACTGTGAGGTAAGTAGCTTGTTGTACCATGAACCCCTGTGATGATATTTCAGGCCCAGAAACAATGGGGCCAAGGCACCATCAGCTAAAACCTCCAAAACTCAGCCAAACATTCCCTCCTTTTATATTATCTCAGATAGTTGTTACAGTAACAGAAAGCTGCACAGAAAGTGACATCATTTGAAGTATTAAAAGAGATTTTTACTGAAAAGAGGAACAGAGATTGGTAAACTTCTGATGAAATATGCACATTAAATGTCAGAATTAATGTAATGGAATATTAAATGGGTATACAAGTTCTCAATAGGAAAAGATAAAACTCAGTCACCCCAATATAAGGCAGTTATTATAGAATAAATATGAAATGTCTCCCTCACAGTGAGCTGCTGAATTCTTGATTCACAGCTGGCAGCCCTGGTTTAGAAGGCTCTGGAAACTTTAGGGAGTGGAGCCTTGTTACAGGAAGTAGGTCACTGAGATCATGCCTTTGAAGGTTATGTCTGGTCTTCTGTCCCTTCCTTACTCCCTCTGCTTCTGTCCTTCATAAAATGAAACAAATCCTACAGAGAAGAGGCGGCTTCTGCTGCTGTGAGTTCAGCCTTACCATGACTCTGAAAACAATAGAGCCAATGACTAGCACAGCAGAGACAGAAAAAGATAAGTAAAACTATGATTAATGGAAAACACTAATAGCACAAGTCAACCGACATGTTTCAAAAAGAACAGGCATGCTGGATTAAGTTTGCCTAAAGAAGACTCAGTGAAAATGAAATCCAGTTGCTTGTCACAAGACAGGTGTAAATAAAAAAATAAAAGCAAGATTGAGAGTAAAATCAAGGTGAACAAAGAAATGCGGAGTAACTCATAACGATAGTAGACCTGACAAAGTAAACTTTAATGCAGAGAGCCTTAGAGATATAAAAACAATGTAAATAAGAAAAGGTATTGTTGTGAAGTTTAGTAGAAAGATTCGTGTGTTTGAGGCAGGCTTACTCCCAGAGTTTATAGTAACAAGATGCACATTTCCTTTGGAAGAGATGTGAGTCAGAGAAAGCCAGAAGAGATTTCAAGATGACCCCAGTGAGAACTTCAACAACTGGCTTCTTGGGGAGGAAGTAGTGAATCTGAAGAATACAGAAAGGAGGAAGAATGTGTAAGATTTATACAACCTCATGAAAGATCATTGCTACTCCTTACTTTATCTCCCAAACCAATCCTGAGGAAGTTAGAAGCGGCCTGGGAAGCAGGAACACAGGCAAAACATAAGTCATATAATTGAAGCAATAATCTCCACATACTCACTGTAAACAACTTACAGCAAGTCTGGACTCTAAAAGGCCATGACCTTAAGGCTAAATGAATGTTGAGGTCTTTATTTTTTATACTTAGCAATTACCAAACTGAACTTTTTGGCCATCTGTCTCTTCTTAGTGGCTAGAAGTGACCACAGGTGGTAGTGGTGGGGGTGGGGGTGAAGGTGGTGAAGAAGAAAACAGGCCAAAAGAATCAAGGAATTTTCTACTTTCAGGGGTATGGAGAAAAATTGGCTCTGAAAGTGGGGTTTGATTGAGCATCATGTGAATAAATAAACTCATTCATGTTCATCCCCTGAGTCCTGCTGTCTTAACATACATGAAGGCTGATTAATAATAAAAATGCTACATATCAAAATTTGAATGTAATAATTCATAGAAGATAAGGAATTCTTACATTGAAAAAGAAACTAAGAAAATAGAATCAAAGCAAAAATAACAAAATTGTGCAAGAATGTTTTTTGTAAATTAACTGAGATGATCAACAAAGCCTAAAGTTAATTCTTTTAAAGTATTAATAATGTGTCAAGTTATGATAAGATGCATTAAGAAAAAAGAGACTCACATGTTAGAAATGAAAAATAGGATAAACACCAAAGAATATTCAGAGATACTAAAGATACAAGTGATTACCAGAAATTATTTTATGCCAGAATTTATTGAATGTTTATGTCCTTAAAAGACATATCAAAAAGAGAAATAGGGTGGGAAAGATGGCTCAACAATTAAGAGTACTGGCTGCTCTTCCAGAGGTCCTCAGTTCAATTCCCAACAACCACATGGTTGCTCATGACTATCTATACTGGGATCTAGATGCACTCTTTTGGCATGTAGGCTCAACATTGAGATCCTAAGTCGATAGCAATAAAAGAAACTTGAGGGACTAGCTATACGGCACTGTACCCCAGATTCAGAGAGAGACCCTATCCCAAAACATAAGGAGAATGAGAGAGGAAATGACCAACATTAACTCATGGCCTACATACACAGAGAATTATGTGTATGTATAGACATACACATGTACACACACAAAAAATCATTCAGTAGCTGAAAATGTCTAAGAAAAGATAATATGGGTGCTCGAGAGATGGATCAACAATTGAATAACACTTGTTGCCCTTACAGAGGACCTGGGTTCTGTTCCCAGTAACCACATGGTGGCTCACAACCCATCTGTAACTCTAGTTCCAGAGGACCTGACGAAAAAAAAAAATGTATATATTTTAGAAAGAAAATAAGATAAACTCCAGGTGAATAAAAAGGCAAGATGTGTAACATTCTTCAATATTTTGTATTGGCTGATCCTTGACAGCAAAGTCTAATAAAGACTCAGTGGCAAATTAAATTATGAGAAAATTTTATATGTAAATATTCTAAGTAAAATACTAGTCAACTGAACTTCATCTGAATAATAATATTAATGCATGGATAACAAATAGAACTTATATAGAATTGAATATATTTTAAAATAGGAAAATTTAGCAGGTCAATTTATTACATTAACAAAGAGAAGAACTATGAAAGTGTCTTGATGGGCAGAAAAAATTTATGATTCAATTCAATATTAGCAAAATGTGTTATAACTAAACTCCATATTGTAACTAATGGTGAAATGTTATGTGGTCTCCATTTAAAACCAGGACTCTGACTACTTCTTTGACTACTTCTAGTCAAATTGTACTGATCATTCTAATAAACCAATGTTGAATGTAAGTTATAAGATACCAGAAACAAATTATAAAAGCCATTGTTCAAAAACAAGATTTTCAGCCATGTATAAAATGAGAAAATGCCGATAAATGTTTAGAATAAGAGAATTATTGGGGCGCAAATGAACTATATTCCTACTCAGCAGTGAAACAAACTTAATAATATAGTTTTAAATGATTTTTTACACTTATTAACAAAACTTATAGTAAATAGTCTAAAATATATGGAAGATATTTGTAAGATAATACTAAAGCTTGTAAATCTCCAATAGAGACCTGTCATAGGAAGAAACCCAATATGATAAAGATGAATCTATAGAACATTTATTTGCCAAATCACTAACTAGGTTTCCCTCAGACCTTATCAATGAGATTGTAAGGATTCACATGATAGTGTAAGTGAAGAATGGCAAGGGCACCATTGATGAGACTTCAAGGGAGTATTGAATAAATAGCACTGGGACTGACTGTGAAACTAAACATAAAGTGCAAAAAATGTTTAATAGTTTAAATTTAGCAAGAAAGAAGAAAAAAATTCAGGTGTACATATTTTCTTGTCAGCCCAGTAAACCATCAAATACCAAATGAGTGGCAAAGTACTAGAACAATGAAGGAAGTCTCAAAGGAGGAAGCGTGGGAAGGACTGTATGCAAAGCAATGGCCTTGTGTGGTCACACCTGTTCTAAATCTTTGAGCAGGACTGTGTTTTATTGTTTCCATGTTAAAATCTACATGTTGTTGAAGCCTATGTGGTTATATTCAAAGCATTCCTTCTGGCATACTTTCATTTTATTTAATGTAAGAATTAACAACAAAATAAAAATGTATAAATGGGATACATTTATAAAAGCTCAATATCATATATAATTAACTTATGAGTATGATCAAAATAAAATACTAGTAAATCCATATAAGAACATGCTGCCCAACTTTGCTGGTAGATTGTTTAAAATGAAAATGTAAATCAATATATTAGATTTAAATAAGCCCAATAAATGCAGGTTGGTTGGATAGCTTAGACAGTAAAGTTCTTGCCTTGCCAACATGAGTTGGATCTGCAGAACCAACATAAAAAAAAAAAAAAAAAAAAATGCCAGTTGAGATCAGGCACCTTCTGGTGGTTACTTGAAAAAGAGCAAGGAGGAGTATGCGAGAGGGCTTGGAGGGATCCAGGTATGATCGTGCTCAGCTATAATCCAGCACTGAGGTGGCAGAAACACGCCTGTAGATCCCAGCCATCTAGTCTAGTTTACTTGATGAATTCCAGGACAGTAAGAGACTCTGTGTAAGCCCCTTGAAGCACATGAGTACCCAGGCAAACCCCTTGAGGACCTCCAACAGCAAGGTCCCACATACAGAACATTCTTAACTGCCCTAATGGCCAGACCCAACTCTGGTCTTACAGAGTAAAAACCTCAAGCTCTGGACTTGAAATCCTACCAATCTACACCCTGAAAATCTCCACCCTAGAAAGCTCCACCCTGGAAAGCTACTTCCACCCAAGAAATCCTATATAAACCCTATTTCTTCTCAGTCCTCTGCTGCTTCTCACCTGAGTGGAGGCAGCCATCCTCCTGGGTTTTTCCCTCCCAATAAATCTCTTGTGTGAGGTTTGTTGTACAGTGTGACTTTGTGGTATTTCTTGGCTCCCAACTGCCAGGATACCTTTCCATCTGAGCTTTAACACTTACACCCTGTCTCAAAGTTTCAAATAGCGGATGCCCTCTAAGAGTGACACCTAAGGTATCCTCTGGCCTCTTCATGCACATGCATGCATGGGCCCCCACACAAATGCATATGCACACAATATGTAAATAAGCATAGGCTTAATTACACTGACATTTTAAAATGCCAAAATTAATTTTTGAAAGCTAACTTGAAAACTGAATACAATTTAATGTAAAAGATTGATAAATAATACTTAAACTTTGTTTTTATTTGTCTTCCCTCATGTATATTAAAAGCATTGTAGCACAGGAAGTTAGCTAATACAAGTTCTATGGAAAAACCTCCCCAAATAGGAAAAAAAAATTAATTAAAATGTGGTTTTGATCTGTACTAAACATATGCAGACTTTCTTATTGTTAATTTTAAAATAATAATAATTATCATTAATTATTATTATTATTGTGTGTATGATATGTGTGGCTATGTAGAGGTCAGAGGACAGCTTTTAAGAGTTGGTTTTTCCACCTTTATATCTTTCTGAAGATTGAACTCAGGTTGCCAAGGTTGCATGGCAAGGGCCCTTTTTACTCACTGATCCATCTATCCAGCCTAAAAATATGTGTATTTTTAAGGAATTAAACTCCAAAAATCCACTGCATACTTACAGTAGAATTTTTCCTTAAAAAATTTCAATTAATGCTGGGTGGTGATGGCACTTTAATCCCAGCACTCTGGAGGCAGAGGCAGGCAGATTTCTGTGAGTTTGAGGCCAGCCGGTCTATAGAGCAAGTTCCAGGACAGCCCTGTCTTGAAAAACCAGGAAAAAAAATTAAAGTAGTTTGAATTACATTTGAGTAGCATCAAGATAAGAGAAAAATGGATAAATTATAGTATTTTAACAGCTTCAGTAAAGCATGATAAAACAACTATCTGGAACATATTTTAAAATTATGGGTAGAAACTGCTTTCTGGCCTTACAGTGGACTTTCCCAATACTCTTCATGTTACATAACCCATTGGCCCACTTTATGCCCAATGCTCCATGTGATTCCTTTTTTTTTTTTTAATTTGAGAAGGATATTTATTTTATTTTTAAAATTATTTATTTATTACATCCCAAATTTCCCCTGCCCCGTCCCTTTCCCAGAGTTCTTCATCCCCTACCTCCTCCCCTTCACCTCTGAGAGTCCCCCGCATCTCCCTTCCTTGGAGCATCAAATCTCTACAGGATTAGGTGCATCCTCTCCCACTGAAGTCAGACAAGGCAGTTCTCTGCTACATATGTGCAGAGGACCGAGGACCTGCCCACGTATGCTCTTTGGTTGATGACTTAGTAGCTCCCTGGGGTTCAGGTTAGTTGACACTGTTGGTCTTCCTATGGGTTGCCATTCCCTTCAGTTCCTTCAATCTTTCCCCTAACTCTTCCAAAGGGGTCCCCAACCTCAGTCCAACGGTTGGCTGTGAGTATCTGCAGCTGTCTCAGTCAACTACTAGTAGAGCCCCTCAGAGAATAGCCATGCTAAGCTTCTGTCTCCAAGTACAACATAGCATCAGTAATAGTGTCAGGGTTTGGTGCCCACCCATTGGATGGATCCTAAGTTGTGCCGGTCACTGGTTGGCCATTCCTTCAGTCTCTGCTCCATTTTTGCTCCTGCATTTCTTTTTCACAGGAACAATTCTGGGTCAAATTTTTAAAGGCGAGTTGGTGTCCTCATCCCTCCACCGGGAGCCCTGTCTAACCACTGGAAGTAGGTTCTTCAGGTTCCATCTCCCCACTGTTGGGCATTTTGGCGGAGGTCACCCACATTGAGTTCTGAGAGCCTCTCACATTCCCGGTCTCTGGGACTTTCTATAGGTCCCCCCACTCTCATCCCCAGCTCTGTCAGCTGAATATTTCTATTCATTTTTCTGTCTCTCTGGTCAGGTGATTTCTTTTTAAGGCAGCTTTTCTCTTTATTTTAGAGCATCACTTGATCTTTGAAGATTATCTTTAGATTTTGTATAGCTTAAATTCTTTAAGAAGAGAAAACTGAAAAAAGAGGGGTTGTGTAGTTCCAAGTTTTCAACTCAAAATTTAAAATGTACTTATATACTTTGTAAAAGATTGTTGCTGAACTTTTACTTTTCAGAAATGTTCCCCAGTGAGCAACACTGTGGCTGTCATGAAACAAGGGTAAAGGGAATGCTGTGGTGGCTTTAAGATGTGCAGACCTCAAGGGTTTGTTCTAAATGGAAATACAAAGATCAATTTGATCACATTGTCCTTAAACTCATTATGTTTTTGAATAAGATGTGGGTTTCAACTGCATTTGATTGGAAGTTAAGGAATTAATTAAGCTGTGAGAAATATGAAAAATATGTAAAAAGGAAAGTGAGTTTATTTTTAAACTGGATACTATTTTTTCAACATAAAGCAACTCTTTCAGGGAAACTGTTCCCTCTCTCCAACTTATGTATAGATTATTTGACAGGATGGCTGAAATATCCTACACCACTTATACACAGTGGAAATGCAAAACCCAAGAATTCATATTTTCAGGACTGTTAACACCTTCTCAAATTTCGATAATTCATTCAATTTCTGTAGAAAAACATGGGCTTTGTTTTTCTTTCTTCTAATTATTTATATAGCTCAGTTTTACAAATAGGTTCTCAGTATCTGAAGGCCTGCAGGAAGGCTGCCACCCAAAGTACATTTCCCTACTCTCTTCTCATTGTCCAGCATATTTACAACCATAAGAAAAACAGCTTTTCTTCTTCCTCTTACAACTTTTTTGTTGCTTTTCCTCAAGATAGCTGCTTCAGTCACTAAGTCTGTAGCACTCTGAAGATTTGTATGTCTGTTGAGCATAGACAGTTCTAAAATAATAGACAATGGTTTAGTGTGGTGGTGAAAGAGGTCACACTCAATTGTCACTAAGAAAAGTCTCTGTACTAAGCAAGCACCTAGAATCATAACACATAACATAATCATCATACAGATTGTTTAAGCAAAGTCTTCCACTTTGGTTTCTTCACTTAGCATTCATTAATATGTGTGGATATTTTTGAGGGAAGTAAAGAAATCACCTCAATTCTAAATATCTTAGTAATTTTTGTAGTGGTATATAGACCAAGTCAAATGGAGTACAGTACACCTACAATATTCCTAGAAAAAAATATGTGATAACTGGTTACACTATAATGGGGGTAGAAGGGTCTGTGGCTAAGTGCAGTGCAGTACTTACACAGTGGTATGCACAAAGGATGGCTGAACTTTTCAACTAGGACCAGTATGTTGTTCAGACTCCAGGTATGAATATATAAGCCAGGCATAATTCGTATGTCTTTTTTTCTGTATATTTTCTTAAAGTTCATATACTCTACAGTGCATTTAATGGAAATTAGTTTAATATTATAGTCTACTAAATGATTATTTCCTATTTTTCTGCTGTAAAAAATGTTCAAATGACAAGGTTATAAAAGGAATTAATAATATTAGAGAATGCCCGAAAAGTTAGCAATTCCCTGAGTATTTAGACATTCATTCATTTATTCATTCATTCATTCATTTATTCAACGAATGTTTATTTAGCAAATCTACCATATGCTGGAAACTCTGCTAAGCACTGGAGATAAAACCATGAATAGAAAAGTCATGATTCTGGCTTCATAAAACTGAAAGTCTGTACCATATTTCAGACATTAGCTAGAACAGAGATTGTACAGACTCTTAGAGTTGAACAATGCGGGTTACATTTTGTGAATTGTTTTCATACACAAATCCATTAGTATAAAGAAATGCAATACAGAAAAGAAAAAACACAAAGATTAGAGCAGAGGTGTAAACAAACTATAAACAATTACTGAAAATTGGATAACATGGATGAAATGGACAAAATCTCTGAAAATCCATAATGTAGCAGGACTAAATAATAAAGAAATAGAAAACCTGAATAGACCCATAAATTGATAAAGATATTGAATAAGTAATCAAACCCCTTCCAACAATGAAAAGCCCAGAGTCACTGAAAAATTCTATCAAATACTCAAAGACTAATTAATACTTATCATTCCCAAACAATTTTAAAAGCTTGCATAGCTGGGCATGGTGGCGCATGCCTTTAATTCCAGCACTAGGGAAGCAGAGGTAGGTGGAGCTCTGATTTTAAAGCCAGCCTGGTCTACAGAGTGAGTTCCAGGATGGTCAGGTCTACACAGAGAAACCTTGTCTCAAGAAACCAAAAAAGAAAGGAAAAGCCTTCATAACTCATTTTCTGCATCACCCTTTTACCACAGCAAGAAAGAATCTGTAAGAAAAGAAAACTTCTATCAATATTTCTCTACCAAATACTTGCCAAACAAACTTAGCACATATTAAAAGGATTATACACCAAGTCCTAGTGGTGTTATTCCTGGAATCTAAGAATGGTTCAACATCCAAAAATCAACACACTGTACCACATTAACAAATAAAGAAGTAGATGCAGTCCCCTCAACTGATGCAGAGAAAGCATTTGGTACATCTTAATACTTTCGATTTAAAAAAAAAAATCCAACAAACTAAAGCTAGAAAAAAAGTTAAACATGAACATGAATAGCCCATAATTTCTACTTCATATCAATGATAAAAGGTTGAAAGCATTTTTTTTTAAGATTAAGAACAAGAGATCCCCAGCTGTCACCACACTCCAAAGCCCAGGACCAGTGCAACCAGATAATGTTGCTTTTACCCCTCATCAAGAAAGCTCCTCTTCCTCTTCTTCCTTTCCCTCCTTTCCCTCCTCCTCCTCCTCTTCCTCCTCCTCCTCCTCCTCCTCCTTCTTCTTCTTTTCTTATTTTTTTTTAAATAGATGGAGGCTATTCTAGAGATCTATAAGCTGGTCAAAATGTAGAGATTAAGTGACCATGGGATACCCAGCCCCAGTTAGTACATCTACAATGCAGTCTCACCACTAGACCTAAGGCTCATGGAACATCATGGAAGGGAGGGGGGGTGAAAAGATTGTAACAGAAGTCAGAACACCTGTTGCTAGATAGTGTCTTCTAGAGGGTATGAATTTGTGTTAGAGGACACAGAGGAGTTGGAATGACGAGGGGTTAATATGATCAAAATGCATTATACTCATATGAAATCCCCCCCCCAAATGGACAAAGAATATATAGAGACAAATTTAAACAAATGTAAATCTAGGTGGCCAAAAAATATGTTAACAGATGTTCTCAAACTCATTTATGGTTTAAGCCATCCATGAGATAAGCAAACACTTGAAAAAATCTGAGGCCATATGGTAAAACAGTACCTTATACATACTGCTAGAGAAAGTAGAGTTTAACTACCAGTCACTCAAATTTAGTGCTCATCAACTTAAATGCATAACATGACACAAACCTAGGCATATCTAGGAAGAGGGCATCTTAATTGAGAAAATTCCCCCATAATATCATCCTGTAGGCAAATCTATGGCAACATTTTCTTGGTTAATGATTGATGTGGGAGGGCCCAGCTCACTGGGGGCAGTCACCCCTGGGAAGGTAGTCCTGAGGTGTATAAGAAAGCAAACTAAGCAAGGGAAGAGGAGCAATCTAGTAACCAGCGTTCCTCCAAGGTTTCTGCTTCAGTTCCTGCTTCTAGGTTCTTGCCCTGACTTCCCTTGGTGATGGACTGTGACCTGGGAAGTGTAAGCTGAAATAAACACTTTCCTCCTCAAGTTGCTTTTGGTCACAGTGTTTATCACAGGAACAGCAATCTGTGATAACCAGCTCATTCTTACTAGGTCTGTGTCACATGTTGACACACAGAAATCATGTCTTTGGTAGTCAGTGGCATACTGTAATACCCCTGCATTAAAGGAAATCTTGGTGTACGCTGAAGGAACAGGTGAGGAAAATGTCATGCATATAATAGAGTATCCTTTGGAAATTTGAACTAACAGATGTCCACAGAGCAATATTAACAGATCTTTAAAACATGCTGTAAATAAATAAGAATTGTGTCTATTAAAATATAGTACAACCAAACATTTTGAAAAAAATGCAGCCAGGTATGTTCTGAGGAATGTACTGCTAGGCAATTTTGTCATAATGTGAACACCATAAACTTTATTTACATGAACAACAAAAGCATGGTAATACAGTATTGTAAGAACAACATCATATGTGCAATCTGCTTGCCAAAATGTCATGTACCACATGACTTTGCATTTATGATATATATCAAACTTATTAGAACAGATACATGGGGGTGGTGGTAATGGGGAATGAAATAAGGAATAAATGCCTGGAGTATTTGCTTCTGGAATCCTAAAGACTGTGTACTATGAACTAAGGAATACTAATACCTCTATATTCTGCCCTATGATCAATTGCAAAGATTGATAACATGTGATCTTTTCACCTCTAAATGTACAGTGTGATAGAGGAAGATGCCACAAGATACATTTAACCACATAGTGAAAATATGCTAAGCTCTGGAAACCATGAATGAACGAACAAACAAACAAACAAAACCAGGCAAGTGCCATCAGGAAACTTGGAAGAAAACTGGCATTCTGGAAGAGATGGAGTTTTTAAATGGCAATGAAGAATAGTTACATTTGATACAGTATGGTCAAATTTTATTTATTAAAAAATAAACAAAAATCAGAAAGTAGAAAAGGTTTTTAGGAACTATAGGGGGAAAAACAACTTAAGTTCCCTTGAAGTATCTACAGTCTGCAGGAGATTAGCATCGGGGATCTTAAAGGCAAGGCTGAAAATCCAGTGACCCCAAGAGCAGTAGAGTGCCACTGTGGATTTGCCATCAAGTCAGTGGCATCTCAAGGACAGACGGAAGCCATATGATGCTCATAGTGTGCCTAATAAGCTGAGCTGCCAAGGCCATTTGATTATTGGCAGTGACTTTAGGGATCAAACAGAACTCCTTGATGTCTCCTTGAACTTTCATTTGACTGACTAATGAAAGACTTAGCAGATTGAAGCTGCCTCCAAGAAAAAGTGAAAAAAAAAAAAAAGGTCTTGGGAAATTCCTACAACCTAAAATTAAGCTCTGGGTATTCTCAATTTTTGTTCTGGAAGCTTCATTAAGTTTCTGTTCCTATTTCCATACTAAGATGTTCTAGCCTTCATACTAAGCTTTAGTTTTACAAGTTCATCATGCAGTTGTACAGTTAGGTATGAAGACCCAGCTTTGAACCTGGTCAAAGGCTAGCAGATGAGCTGCTGTATCTGGTCAGTGCATGGACAAAGATGTTAAAGAGTGAAACGTGAGCCCTTGGTTTCCTGGACCAGTTAGCCCCAAGTCAGAGCCACTCGAGTGCCACCACTCAAGAGGCAGGGGTCTGATCTGAAGAAGCTGGGCAGCCCTTACCTGTAAACATGATCTCATTGTCATTTAACCTTAGCCCTAAACTTTAACAGAATGCTAAGAGTTCATCTCAGTTGTCCCACCTTCTCTGAGTCCTCAGGTGTGAATGTCATAGTGTTTTTTTTCTTTTTCTGTGCAAAGCTTTTCTATCATGAACAGCTCTAAAATCCTTAATCTTGCCTGTCTAATTACCTAGAAATTAGCCTCTAGTATTTATATATGCCTTCCTTGGTGACTTTGTGTTGTTTTGTTTGTTTAAAAGATTTTCTGTCATTTGGCTCTGTTTGCAGCTAAAACTCTGAAACTCTTACTGCCAACAGTAGGCTCAGCTTCATCCCAGTTAGAATGAGCCTGGATATAGGAACGGAACCTGGTGGTTCATGATATCCCAAAGTAGGTTCTAGTAGGTTACAGTGCTTGGAAACTAAGTGTAGTCCTTGACACTTGTTTTACATGTTAACATTTTCCCAATTGTGCTTCTGTCAAGAAAAACTTATTAAATGTCTCCTCTTTAGAAAGGAGAATTCTGAATTCAAGCATCCAGAACAAAGGGTGAATCTAGTAACTCATTTGCTAAATTACCATATTTACCAAAGTATATTTTAAGAAAAAAAATCTTTAATATAGTAAATGCATGTGTTCATAGGGAGATTTTAGAGAATATATACTTTGTTTTGTTTTTCGAGACAGGGTTGAGAATATATACTTTGTAGCAAGTCAGGATGTAAGGGGTCTAGTGTCCAGCTTCAGTTTTTAAAGGTTTATTTGTGTGTGTGTGCATATATGCATATGTATGTAGGTGCATGTGAGTATAGGTGTCCACTGAGGCCAGAAGAGGGTATCAGATCCTTGGGAACTAGAGTTCTTTGTGGTTGTAAGCCTCTTGAAATGGATGTTGGAGACCAAACTTCTGTCTGAGCAATACTCTTATCTGCTGGGTCATCTCTCCAGACCCAGTGCCCAGTTTCTTAACACCATTTCACAACCCCATATGAAGTCATATAACTGAATGTTACAGTTGTGAGCAATTTAGCCATCAGCAGGAGGTTTCTAAATACAGAAAGACCAAAAAAATTACTGAAAATCAGAGGTGTAAGAGTCCAGAGAGCTTCTGGCAGCACTTGCCAATGTGTCTGTATAGGAATTCATGGCAGCCTTGGTTCTGAACACACAGCTGTGCTCTTTGCATGATGAGTCTCACCAACCAGAGCTAAAAATGGTGCCAGAGATAGATAGCTCGGAATTCAGACATTGTGTCCTATGAATGTCAGTGTTTTTACTGTTTATACAAAGTTTTCTAATCTTATTGAAACATAATAGCTTAATGACGGAAAAGTCATTATTTTTCTACTGTCCTTCTTCAATAGGTATCAAATTAGTATGTCTTTCAGTAGATTGTGTTAGAATTCTTGATTTTAAAGATTGTTTGAGGTCCTGACTTGAGCTTCATAAAAAATACCCGATGTGTCTGGCTTGAAATTTGGATAGAATTTCCGAATTTCTGAAATGGCCCTAAACATTTTTCTGCAGTTTTGTACAATGTAATTATATGAACTGGCATCTTCAGCACTGACAATTTAAAATCAAAATATTGATCAATTCTGAAGAGGTTCTACATCCTATCAAATAGTTGGCTAAGAATTCACTTCTTTATGTAAAAATAAATGAGCACATCCATCTTGTCAGTGAGCACATTTGTTTCTGCCTTTAATAAATGGTAGACTTATACATGTATGCCAAAGAATTGCTGTAATTAATTACATATAAGAAAAAGTTATCCATACTAATAGATAATAGGAATTAGGTAACACTTGAGAAGTATATCAGCTACAATCATTTTTATCAAGTTGTTCACTGTTAAATTAACTTCTAAAAGAATAATTTACAGAAAATTGATCTCTACCAAATAAGCACTCACCTCAAGGTCTAACCAACTTTCTTCATAAGTCTCTAAATGAGCGGTTATGTGGATGAAAGTCTTTTATTTCTGGATTTCTCTGTATAATATGTATGACAGTCCTGAGTCACAAGGTGATACAGAGTAACTTAGGCTGTGTATTCTATTGCTTCTTTTTGCCACTGAATTTATGTCCTAGTCTGGAAACAGGCCAATTCACCTATATCTGACAGCCCCATCCAGCTAAGAGCTTAAGTTTGAAAAGGCTAAATAGTTGTCCTAAAGAAAAATATTATCCATAAACAACCAATTCTGTCATAAGTATGTACCTACCATCTCAGGGGCAGTTCAGAGAACTAAGCTGTCATTATAATATATCTGTAATGAACTTGACTTGAAGTTGCTTGGAAACCTTAACATGTTGCTTTTGCATATGCTCATGGCTTGATTAAGATGGTCACATTTGTTTAGAGACTATTTTACTTTATGTTGCTCACTGCTTATAGCATGTATTTTCCTCACAATGAAAAAAAGTTGCTGAAGAATTTTGTCATTTTAATAAATCAAATTCCTCATTTTTTAGATATTACTAAGTCTTATTTCCATATATTCAGGCTTTACTCACTTATCCTACAGAAGATTATATTTAAGTGTAGATCACACAAGAGAGAAACATAATAAGGTAAAAAGATGGCTTCCTAACAGGAAAAGAATCATTCATTTTTAAGGGCTGGTGAGATGATCCATTGAATAAAGTCTTTTGGCACCAAGCCTCCCAACCTGAGGGGACTCCTAGAACCCACATGGTGGAAGGAGAAAACCAATATCCATAAAGTGTCCTCTGCCCTCTGTCTGCATTCTCTCTCTCTCTCTCTCTCTCTCTCTCTCTCTCTCTCTCTCTCTCTCTCTCTCTTACACACACACACACCACATACACAAATAATTTTTAAAAACATAAAGAATCATTTTAATGTAGAATACCAAATTTTCAATTAAAAGGAAAAAAAAAGGATGGTTTATAATAACGCAAAAAGTTTGCATATAAACAGTGCAACTCACTTGTTGACTTATGTGCTACGTATTTTGCTAAGAAATCATTAGGCATGGAAGAAGCTATGTGTAATGTTGCACTTAGTTATGTTAAGAAGCACATAGATTTTTGCTGGATAAGGGTCTTATTTACATGCAATGATAAAAAAAAAAAAAGCTGATAACTGTCAGTAAAAGCAAGTATTTAAGATGGATATAGAAGATTCAGCTTAAAATTCATACAAAATATACCCAAGAGGTAAATCAATCCAATGACATGATGATGAAATAATCAAATCATTGGAATGTGAATCATTATACAAAATAAAGCCATGATTTACGAATTTAGTGTCATAAAGAAAATGTGTGTGTGAGAGCATGTGTGTGCTTGAGTACTGGAGAGAACATTGTTCTAAATTAAAAGAGACTGAAGAAATTAAAAGCTCTGAAGAAATTCTCTTTATGAAAGATACAGAACTAAGCTCAGATCTCCAGCTAAGGTGAGTAGCCAACTATCAGAGATGAAAGGGTAAAGAGGAGTGTAGATGCCCTTGGTGAGTTGGATACTAGAAGGAAGCCCACCATTCTGTACAATTAATACAGAATAACAAAAAATAATGAACCAGTACCCTGTACAAGCAAGTTAGTCACTTATAAATCGAAGTCCAAGAAAGTAACTAAATCCCTAAAACATAGGCAGCTAGCCTTAAAATACCAGTTATCTGCATGTCTAAATATCTTGTGTTCTCAGGATGAAGAGGGTGCTAATACTCCAGAGTACCATATGCCTTTATGTTTATGGAGGTCAGCATGTTTTTAATTGTCTTCGATGTTAAAGGTTTTGAACCTTTACATAAACCTTAGAAGACTGAGTTGAAGTTCTGAGCTGGTGACAGCTAACAGGTTTCATGAGTGGAATGTCTTGAGTAACCACTGTACTGTTTCAGTAACATAGCAAAGAAGTAGATGAACTTACCTGAGTAGTTGAGGGTCACATTGAACTTGTGTCTGGGCATCTCTGTAGTGGTGAGTATAGAATGCTTCCCACTGCTGCGTTTTTATAGCCAAGGCTGAGATAGACTCCCAGGCAGCATGCTCTACCTGTTCAACGTAAGGGTGAAACACTGGCCTGAAGAATCTGTTGAGTGGTGGTGACAGTGCTGCTCTCTCTACAGCTGCAGTTGACATTGGTTCACTGAGGAGTTAACAGAGTGATGGAGGAGAAGCTGCTTATTTGAGGATTTGGCAAAAGGCAGTGCCAGTCACATCCCTTTATAATAAGGTTTATGCATCAACCAAGTCATCGGCTATGGCCTAAATTAACACAAAAGATTAAAAACTAAGTAATTGGTGTTAAAATGTTATTATTAACTTCACAATCAGCACTCAGTTATTTTGTTTTTAGTCATGTTCATCTTCCTTTGTATTTCCTTTTATTCTGCCACCCTTGTATGTTTTTTTTTACTCTGCCCCCTTCACTTTCAATCCTTTTTTTTTTTTTTTTTTTTTTTTTTTTTGGTTTTGCGAGGCAGGGTTTCTCTGTATAGCCCTGGCTGTCCTAGAACTCACTCTGTAGACCAGGCTGACCTTGAACTCAGAAATCCGCCTGCCTCTGCCTCCCGAGTGCTGGGATTAAAGGTGTGTGTCACCACTGCCCGGCTTTCAATTCTTATTTTTAACACAAGATCTCACTATGTGGCAAGGCTGGCCCTGAACCTGTAATCCTGCCTCTTCCTCCCAAGTGCTGGGATTACAAATGTGCACCACCATGTTTATCTTTTAATATGTGCTTTGAAAATCTCTCACAATTCACTGTAATTTCCAACAAGCCTTAGGATCATCTGCAAATACTCAGTCCTAGTCCCTCATAGCTTCATCTTATACTCGGGCTCTCTAACATTTCCCAAGTGCTCAAATGATTTGTATCTGCTTCCAAACACACCAGAACTAAATACAAGGTTCCCCAGGCAGCTGGAAAGAGAAAACCTGTGTTTTAATCTCTCTTCTATTGCTAATAATAAAATACCATAGTTAAGTTAGTAATTAAAAAGAAGTTGAAAAGTAGGCAGAGATGCACCCTAATTATTTGGGAGACTGAGTGAAGGCATCACAATGCCAGCCTGGACTGTACAGCCAGACCTGGTTTGAAAAGAGAAATGAGAAAGGGGGATGGACAGTAGGAGAGAAGAGTAGAGGGGGAAAAATGCTTACCTTGGCTCACAGTTCTGGTCCAAGGTCAAGGAGCTGTAGCTGGTGAAGACTTTCTTGCTGGCAGCATCTAGATGGTGTAGGGTAGCACATCTTGAGAAGTGTGTGTGTGTGTGTGTGTGTATGAGAGAGAGAGAGAGAGAGAGAGAGAGAGAGAGAGAGAGAGAGAGAGAGAGAGAGAGAGAGAGGACACTAATCTCTCCCTCTTTCTATAAAGCTGCCAGCATTAGGTCAGAATCTCCACCCTAATGGCTTCATCTGACCCAAATCACTTCACCAAGGCTCCACCTCCAACAACAGAATCAGATTGTTTCTACTCTCTTACTACCTCACAATGGGATTCAATTTCAACAAAAGGTTTTACAGTAGATAAACGATATATGGCAACCCAATGTAACTACTGGCTTTCAAGTTATCTTCAACAGAAGCTGCTTTCCACCTCACACATCAAAGTCTGTCTTTCATTCAACTGCACTCAGACACACCAGGCACATGGCAGCTTTTCAGTTTCCTCCTCCTCATAAAATCTGAAACACATATAAACTCTGGACCACTAAAAAAAAGGGGAGGCATTTTTTTAAACACTCCTATTATAGTAGAAAATCATAGTCACTGGTGTCTTCTGCTCTTTTGAGGGACAGAGGCTGGCAAAAAAACGAGTATTTGGCATTAACAAATGAACATTCTGATTTTCAGAAGGAAACTTTCTCAGAATAGACTTGGCTAATTATAATCGAGGAGAAATCGGCTGAAGGAAACATCTACACAGCAACTCATTTCTTCTACTAAAAGTTGTCAAAAGTGGGCACTGGGGAGTCATAACGAGATTATTTATCAGCAGCGAGCGTGGCACTGAGTCATACAGGGAGCATCTAAGGTGGACTTTTCAGAAGTTGCAAAGCTTGATCAGTGGAGCAAGGAGGGGAGCTTTCCCTCCATGGTCAGTGTACTGCCCAGAGGCTGATAAATTGATAAGTTAGGCAGGGAAAAGCAGAGCATACATCTGAGAGAGAATGGTTATGTTTTTCTCACATTTCCAAGAATGTCACTATGTGTGCAGATTCTCAGTGTACAGGCATACAGAGAACAAAGTTCCTTTGGCTTCCAACATCGCCTCTTTTCCTTTCTTTCTTTCTTGTGTTCCCCATACATACATCACATCTTTTGTGAATCATCCACAGTTCCTGGATAGTTGTTTGATTTTATTTCAATCTTTTCCATATTCTTTTGAATTTTTGAACTTTCTATTGTCATGGCCTTAAAGCTCAGTTCTTTCTAGTGATAAGCCTGTGAAATGCATTCGTTTTTGCTTCAGTGTTTTTCATCTCTGATTCATTCTTAGGACCTCCCTTTCTGCTTGCATTAACTATTTGCTCTTACATGATAATTGATGTTTTTTGTCAGAGCCTTAAACATATTTACATGGTTGCTTTAAGTTTTTCAATCTGCTGATCCCGATGCCCCATCCATGTCTGAATTTGGTGATAGTGCCTATTCTGCATTTGAGTTTGGAGGTTTTGTTGTTTTGGTTTGGGACTTCATGTATGCATGCATGCACATATTTATATATTTCACTTTTTAATGTAGCTTGTTACTTCGTTGTTGATGAAAGCCTGTCATGAAATAATCCTTTAATGTAAAAAAGAAAAAATTCTTTAGTATAATGAAGGTGTTGGAAAAGCTACCTGTGGTCCACTGTGCTGTGCTGTCTTCTGGTGAGCCAGTGAGCCCCACCCCCACCCCCACCCCCCCGGGCTGTGATCATGCAATGCTTTTCACTAGTGCCCCATGCTTAGATGGTCAGAATTTCTACAGAGGTATAATGATGATTATGTTCCTTCTCCTAGACAGTTAGGCTCTGCCAAGCCTGCATCTGGGCTCTGGCAAACTAGTTCTCTTGAGGCAGGCCTTATAAGTGCTCTGACTCATTTTAGGCTTTCTGTTGAAGCACACAGAAACTTCCTTCAGTGAGAACCAAGGTTCTCTGGTAAAGACATAAAACGCACACAAGTGTGCTTGACCTCTTGGAGCACATAGTTCCCAGACTCATCTACACTGATGGATTTGTCATGTTGTTGAGTCTAGTTTCCTACTTCAGCCCTGGGAGTTGCAGTTTTGCTTATATCTAGTAGGTTGTGTTCTCGATACATAAGCCTTCTTGTTTAAGGTGTCTTAGTTTGGTTTCTGTTGCTATGATAGTGGGAATGCCATTATGGAAATGGTGTTCCATTACCAAAAGCAATCTTGGGAGTTGTAAGTCAAAATATGTGTTTATATAGCCCAATCACAGTCTATCATTGAGGGAAGCCAAGGCAAGAACTCAAACAGAGCTGGAACTTGGAAGCAGGAATTAAAGCAGAGGCTGCTGGAGTACTACTTACTGGTCTACTCAGTCTGCTTTCTTATGCAACACAGGGCCACATCTCCAGGAATGGAACCACTCACTGTGTGCCAGGCCCTCCCACACCAATCATTAAACAAGAAAATGCCTCACAGACATGTTGTCCACAGGCAATCTGGTGGAGACATTTTCTCAATTAAGGCTCACTCTTCTTAGATGATACTAGCTTGTGTCAAGTTGACAAAGAAAACTAACCAGGACACAGAGTGAGGAGGCAAGTTTACTTGTGGCATACATATAATGAGATATTCAGTTTGTTTATCATTTTCTCCTTATTTAAAGAGTGATGGCTTCTAAGCTCCTTACACAGGGAACAAGAGATATTTCCTTCCTGTTTTCAGGAAAGGGACATATTATATATATGTGTGTATATTACATTACTGGATTTTTTTCAAGGTGAATATTGTGAAGGCATAAGGTTAGAATATAGCAGTTGCACAGGCCACAGTGCATGCAGCCACCCTTCCTCCCTTGCAGATATGACAGGCCCTTACTGAGACATGAGACACTGTCTATGACTCTCTAGCTAACAGACTTTTAGATACTGGAGTTTCTCACCTGGGAGAGTGAGTTTACATTGAAGTGCTGGTGTGTCCTTTTTCTTATTGCCTTCCTACTTTCTGCCTGGGAATTAGAGAGCCTGGCTGCAGACTTGTACTGTGGAACCACCTCATCCTCAGAAAGAGATCCCATCTCTGCCACAAGGGGCCTGATTTCCTTTCTCCAGAGCCCCATCACCATCTGCCTGTCTTTCTGTGGCATTAATGACTTCACTAATAAACCCTCTACTCCCAACAATCCTTCTCAATTTCCCCTTGAACCTGTATTTGAGACCTTTCAAATATACCAGTTTGCATTGCTTCAGTAGTTTTGAGAGCTACTATTTTCATTTCAGCCTTTCTGTGATGTGTGTAGTGACCACGCATCATGCCAGGGACCACAGTGGTGCTGAGCACATTTTTATTTCATGCTCTATTTCACAGCTAAGGTCTTTTGTGCAGAATGGTCTGAGACTCTTCTTTCTGAAGTTATTTCTATAGTGTTTGTCTTATATTCCTCTTTATCTCCTGCCTACCACTGTTGTCCTGATTTGCTCAGTGAGTCCTAGCTCTGGGCAATTCTAAACTGTCCATTTGTTTCAGCTGCCTTGGAGGACAGTTAAAAAACAACCAGATACCAGCATTTGATCACCCTGAACTTCTTGACCTTAAATGGAGATAGGCCTTAAGGTACCTTGCTAGATCCTTGACATATCTATTATGCCCAAGTCACATGGTGAATGCAGCATGTTTCAGTCGGGGTCTCTGGTGCCCTCAAGTAGATCACAGCCACAGTGAAAGAATTTTGGATTTGATCTTATGGATTTTTATTAAGTACAAGATATAAGGAATGGAATTGACTCTTCTTTGTCGTGTGTGTGTGTGTGTGTGTGTGTGTGTGTGTGTGTGTGTGTGTGTGTTTTCTGAATGCTAATCCAGGGGCTGGAGAGATGGTTTAGTGGTGATTAAGAACATGTACTTGTCTTGCTGATGACTCAAGATCAGCTTGCAGTACCCTCATCAGGTAACACTCAACTGCCTATAACCCATCTTCAAGGAATCTGACACCCTCCTTTGACTTCCTAGGGTACTTGCACTCAGATGCACATACACATAATTAATTTAAAATTTTAAATGTATTGAAAGCTAATTCAAATTGTCACTTTACAAAGAACCTTGAGCAAAATTTAGCTGTTGACGCCCAATAACTTTTGACTCTAGGTGCTAGTTTAGTTATTATGAAGCCACAGGATTTATATAAGCCATTGGATCATAGAAGTTAACATGCTAGTGCATGTATGTGTGTGTGTGTACTTGTCTAGGTATGACTTATAAAGCTGATAAAACTCAATATATTAAGAACTGACTTGATTTTTAAGAAAGCTGTGTTCAGTTGCTGTACCTGGGGACATTATTAGCCACTCTATTCAATTGAGATTCTCCACCCCACACCCTTTTTTTATGACAAAACTACAAGCTACACATAGCCACAGTTATGTGCAAAATTATGATAAAAACCATAAACAAGACCAAGAACATGTAGTGTATATCAAATATAAGCTAAAAGCAAGAGGACACTATGAGTTATTAACTTAAACTCACAAAATCTTTTTAAAAGGTTGATTCTTGATTTGGAGACTTGGGGGTAATTGCTCAAATCTCTTCCATGTGGCATTGAACTAATCCTTAAATAAAAATTAAAGAATTGGTTTCAGACTCATAATAGTTGGTTTTTACTAAGTCTGGAACAAAATCCTCATACACACAGAAATCAGTCGTTATGAAAATTATTTTTTGAAAGATAGTTAAGCTGTAATGGTTTGAAACATCTCTTCTAGAGTACAAATTCTACCATTGGTTTCTTTAAACGGGTTTGAAACAGAGGTTCTCAAGTAGCAGCAGGTACTGGGGTAGGACTGGATACAGTGGTGGATACCTGTAACCCTAGAACTCCAGCACTTTGGAAGTAGAAGCAGAAGGGTCAGGAGTTCAAGACCAGCCATGGCTACATGACAGTTTTTAAAATTTTTAAGTTTACTTATGTTATGAGAATGAGTGTTTTGCCTACATATATGTCTATGTACCATGTGTGTACCTGGTGCCTATGGAGACCAAAAGAGGGTATTGGATCCCCTGAAATTGGAGTTACAAATGGTTGTACAATGCTGTGTGGGTGCTGGGAACTGAACCTGTGTCCTTTGCAGAAGCAGCCAATGCTCTTAACTGCTGAGCCATCTTGTGGCAATTTTGAAGGTAGCCGGGACTATATGAGACTCTATCTGAAGAAGAAGAGGAGGAGGAAGAGGAAGAGGAGGGAGAGGAGGAGGAGGAAGAGGAGGAGGAGGAAGAGGAGGAAGAGGAAGAGAAGATGGGGAAGCCTAAGGGATTCATTAGATCAGAGTGGGGCCCAAGATTCTGAATTTCAATAAGCTCTTAAGAAATGCTACTGTGGCCAACCTAGAGATCACACAACAAGTACCAAGGACTCATGACTCTTTGTGAGCCTCATTTTTTGATGAAACACAGCTGAAAATAGCAAGGAAGGCCACGCTTAGCAACAAAAGGACAATGGCCTCGTAGCCAAAGACAGGTGTTCTTTGGCCACAAGACTCTGAATGAGCCCTGAGTGAATTCACATACATTGAGTCTGAGCTTCCATCTCCTTAGCTATTGATGTGTGTCACTTGCCTTTTCTACTCAAGATACAGTGGGATTTAGTCTAGGTTGAAGTTTACAGTTAATGCAGGTGTAAGGCAGATGTGTGTGTCTCTGGCAAATGCATATGTATGTGCTTGGAAGTGCCTTTGACTGTCCCACTAGGGGTGTGATCTCAGGAAGTCCAGCATGGGTACGTAGAGGGTCTGCATACTCAGCCGCCATCCTGGTTTGTCGGCATACCTTTCAGTTCCAGGAAAGTCCAGGTTCTTTTCCAGCACCAAGAACAAGAGGACAAGCCAGTAATCTTTGACATCACTCGAGAATTTGCCTCCTGATCTTCAGAAACACTGGAGTGATTTCAAATCAGCTCTCAAATACATTTGTGTAAATGTGTATCCTTGTACAGAAAACAATCTGCAGCATGCACTTAGAAATGGGAACTTAAATTGTAGCAGATGTTTCTCTTTTTGAATGGGTTCTTGAATTCATTGGCAGACCCTTGGAAAACTGATGAATTAATTTGTTCAGGCCAGGCTTTATAAACCCTCTAATAATTCTTCCCTTTAAACATATTGACTTGATTGTTGAGATCTACAGCATATGGTTTAAACGTTTTAACCTTTCCTACTTTAATCAGCTAACATTTACTTCAGAGTTGGATGATGACTGACCATTGAAAGATACAGTTAGCTAAGAAACCAGGTCCAATTTGTCAGTTAAATAAGCCTGGGTCTCTAAGAGCAGGGAGAAATCAGTCTGTCATGGAATTTTGTACTACTTGACAGCTTTAGGATAACTCTTCGTCTTCTAGGCCTGTGATGAATATACATTTCTGGGAACCACTAAACCTTGGTGACACCTTTAGCTGCCATGCTGAGATGTGGCTGAGTTAGTCCTACTGTGACATCTGTGACTCTAAGCTGCTCACACTTCTGTAAGTTACCCCTCACCCATGCTCCTGTAAGCAACCCCTCACTCATGCTTCTTTAAGTAACCTCAGTAAATTCCTTGGTTCACCAAGTTGGACTTCAGTGGTATCCTTACTTTGGTCTGTTATCAGTGAATAGGCATTAGTTCACATCTCCCCAGTAGTATAAAACAATCCAGATTGATATAAGGATGCCAAAGCCATTTATTGCTAAAAACCCAGAGGGAGACAAAAGCAAAGGTTACTCTCCTCATAAGGTTCCCAAAACAAACTAAGGCACAGTTCTGCCGAAGTTCTGTCTAGGGAACTAACGAGTGCATTGGGCTTCCTTACAGAGCATAGGTGAGGGTCGCTTACAGGGATGTGAGTGTTCCTCCCCCAACAGGCTGTGCTCAGAAAACCTTTACCCAGCAGGAATGAGCCGGGTAGCTGCATAGATGGAGCCCCCTTTTCCTTAGTCTTTCTCCACCTATACACTCTAGCTCTTCCTCAAGGCCATAGCAATTAAGGCAGAGTTGTATACAACAGGTTGTAGGGAGCCACTGGATACTCGGGAGAGCATCCCATGACACTCCAACCCGCCATGAGAGGCTATGAACAGTTAACAAGCCCATCTCAGTTGGTCCTTTTTACAAGGGACACAGCTGTACTCTACAATATAGTAGTTGCTTAACTTGGAGGACAGATGTTCACAACACCATTCGATGGAGAAAGGACAGTATCTTCAACAATTATAGAAAAACCAAATATCCATATGCAAAAGAATGAAGCTGACCCTCTATCTAGTACCACATACATAAAAACTAGTTCACAATGGATCAAGGACCTACGTGGAAACTCTTAGAAGAAAGTACAGGAGGACAGCATCATGATGTTGCATTTGGCAATGGTTTCTTGAATACAGTACCCCAAAAGTCAGATTTTTGACAAAAGGAAAAGCACACAAATTGTACTTCTTTAAGATTTAGAACTTCTGTACATAAAAAAAAAATCAGAAATAATAGAGTGACAAGATCATATAAAATGGCAGAAAATATTTATATATCATGTGTTTAATAAGTGCTTGGTATCTAGATATATAAAGAACACCTATGACTCAACAATGAAAAGATAAAAACATAAAAAGAGGCAAAGGACTTTATGGATACTGCTTCAAAGAACACATATAAACATGCTGTAGCACATGAAAAGATACTAAAAGGTATCACTAGCAACTAGGCAAATACAAATCAAAACTATAACAAGAGCACTGACTCTTCTTCCATATTTTCCTATGGAATGGCTACCTTCAAAATATGGAAAACAGGACTGGTGAGATGCCTCTGGGTAAAACACTCACCACCAAGCCTAATGACATGAGTTCCATCTGCATAATGGAAGGAGAGATCCTATTCCCTCGGGTTGTCCTCTGACCTTCACATGCATGTGTATACACACACACACACACACACACACACACACACACACACACACACACACACTAAATAAAATGACTATAAAAACACTTAGGAAAATAATAAATGACAGAGCTATAGAGAGACAGGAACACTGTGTCTTGGTGATGGAAATGTGAATGGTGCTATCACCATGGAAACAGATGAGAAGCTTACCCATACATATAATTGAGCAGTTCCAAAGAATTGAAGGCAAGAATTCAAATCACACAGTACAACCGTGCTTACAGCAGAAGCCCAAACGTCTATCAACAGACAGATAAAATATACTATATATACAAAGAGTCATATTTCTGAGCCTGGAAGAATAAGGCAATTCAGTACAGCATGGCACACAACAGGGCATATGTTTTAAGATCCCACTTACAGGAGATGCCATTCCACAGACACATTCATGAAGACGGGAAGTTGGGATACCTAGTATCTCATGAATGGAGTATGATAAGCTGTTACTTAATGAATATTGACTTTTTTTTTAAAGATTAATTTATTACATATACAATGTTCTCCCTGCATGCATGCCTGCAGGCCAGAAAAGGACACCAGATCTCATTATGGATGGTTATGAGCCACAATGTGTTTGCTGGGAATTGAACTCAAGACCTCTGGAAGAAGAGCCAGTGCTCTTAACTTCTGAGCCATCTCTCCAGCCCAAATATTGGCTTTCTATGTGAGACAATTTTGATATTCCTAGAAATGGATAGTGATGGTGTCTTAGTCAGTGTTCGATAGCTATAAAGAGACACCATAATCTCAGCCACTCTTACAAAACAAAACATTTAATTGGGACTGGCTTACAGTTCAAAGGTTTTGTCCATTATCATGGTGTGAAGCATGGGTGCATGCAAGCAGACAGACATGGTGCTGGAGAAGTAGGTGAGAGTTCTACATCCTGATCATCGGGTAGCAGGAAGAGACACTAGGCCTGGTCTGAGCATTTGAAACCCCAAAGCCCACTCCCCAATAATACACTTCCTCCAACAAGGCCACATCTCCTAATCCCTGTCAAGTAGCACCACTCCCTAATGACTAAGCATTCAAATATATGAACCTATGGGTCCATTCTTAGTCAAACCACCACAGATGGTGTCTGGCATTGTGGGTAAATATGCATATATTCACACCCACAAAAGGTTCAAAGTGAATTGTATAATGTGTATACTTTGCCACAACTGTAAACACATACACACAGGTTGCTGGGCTCTGGTTCCAGAGTTTTTGACTCTGCAGTCAGAATTGGAGCCAGAGAATTAATCTTTTTGACAACTAATCAGGCAGTGCTCATGCTGCTGACTTAGAGCCCACATGAAGAGCCCTGTCCTTTAGACAATCTCTTCCCACAAGAGAAGGCTAAAGAGGCCTTTAAACTAAAGATTCCAAATAGTGACCAGATATAAGAGATGGGGGAGGTCTCTGACACTTTGTAGAGAAGGATCCTGTAGTCCTGTCCAGGCTGAACGGAACTTCAGGACAGGAGCAATGGGTGCTGAGGAACACTCAATCAAGGTGGAGCATGGGGTTTGATGAGGTGGTTATTAGATAGAGCAGATAGAAGGAGAGAAGAGGGAGGATCAGAATAAAGTGATGAAGGGGCAGGGAGAAATCTGGCTCGTCTAATCAGGTTGGAGCAAAGAGTGGGAGATGGGAAAGTGTGTGCAAAGTTGCCCTGAGAGTTTCTCAGTGCTCAATTGAAAGCAGACCCAAACAGCCACCAGGCATGCCAAGGAAGGCAGTGCATTTCCAAGGCCTAACCCAGCACTGGCTCAGAATCTCCCAGGGATGGCTTTTCTCAGGCCAACTGTCCTGGAAGCCTAAGTGGCATCTGGAATTCAAGAAGCCTCCATGAATCCAGTACAGCCCAGAGGACACATGTGGTTCACAGGCTGTGCTTTCCACCACCCACAACTTTGGGCCACACTTAGAGGAGACGGTGACAGATTCAATCTGCTGAGGCAGAGTAAAGTTCAACACTTTGAAAGTGTCATCCAAAGAGGCATTCATATGTGTCGCCATTTTAAACCCACAAGCTATTCCGTTAATAATAAACCATTTAGACACAAAAGGCTCTCGTGCCAGAAATTATGCTTTAAGTTATAAACAGAGGATAAAGCAGACAGAAACATGGAGTAGTGAGTCCAAAGTTTTGTTGCTAGCTCAAGCCCAGATCTGAAAAGAGACATTCACCTTTCAGTTTTCTTCAGTTTAATGATATTTCTCTTTCAGAGAGCCAAGCATGATAGAGCATGCCTGTAATCCCAGCACTTGGGAGAAGGAGGCAAGAGGATCAGGAGTTAAAGCTACATAGAGAGTTCAAGGCCACCCTGGGATACATGAGACTCTGTCTCAAAAAATTATATATATAATTTCTCTGAGCAAGGATATATATAAGACCAAGTCCTTGCCTTGAAAGTGCTCAACATCAAATAAAAAGTAAGATAAACACATCCATAAATATAGCTTGAGTTGTTCAAGATGTGATGAGAGCAAAACAAGCAAAACATGGACCAGTGTTAAACAAAACAAAACAGGAGATGTGACTTGTTCATTTCTCCATATGCCAGTATTTTTGAGCATTCCTGGCATGTCCACAGTGTACACCTAATGGCTTTGTAAGAGAGCTAATTGGCTAGACCTAACAACCTGCCAATGTCCTACTCTACGATGTATTTAGCTTTTAATTTGCATAATTAGGCCAAATATCTGATTCTGTGCCACAAAAATCATACATAAAGTACTGTACCCACAGTTACAAAATGGTAGCTACCTAGGGCTCCTGGGGAAGATAATAGCAATTTTGGTACACTCTGTTAAATTGAAAAGAAACTTGAGGAACGGGGGAGTTATAGCCTGTAGCATGCAAGAGGCTCTGGATTCAACCCCACTGGGAAAGAGTCTTAAAGACAGGATTTAAATAGATGAGGTTATTAATGGAGACATAAATACAAAATATTAAAGATAAAGATTAGTAGACACAGAGGACATGATTTATCTCTGAAACCTATGTTTACTTTTACCAGAGAAGTGAGGCAAACTCATATACGATGGGCTACTAGAAGTCTGGAGAACTGTGTGAGGCGGCAAGCCAAGCTACTCTTAGCATTCAGCTCACATCCCATATATTTGGCACACTAACCCAGTTTTTGCAGGAGTCCAAGATGGAATGTTCCTGAGAATTGAAATCCTTTCATTCTGCACACTGGAGGGTAATTTCTGCAGCTTGGGCTGCATGCACTTGGCAAGGCAGAGGTAAAAAAAAAAAAAAAAGAAGAAGAAGAAGAAGATGAGCTGCCTTGAATTTTTTGGCAGTAGAAAAAATAGTTTTAAGAAGAAGCAACTTCCAGGCAGTGTTCTCAAAAGTTATGAGGTTCTAAATGCATTATAACAACACTTTCCGAAAGGACAAAGCCCAAGACCGATTAGTTCATTTCTATTCTACTGAAGAATGCAATAAATATGGTTCTCATCTGAAGATGCAAAGTCAATCTTGCTAATTACATAAGCAAACATGAGAACAGGTCTAGTGAAACTGTCATGGCAAAGAATAATGGATGGAGTAAAATCAGGCCTTTTGGCAGGACACTATGATACAGTGTTGCAATATAGGATTTTATGATCTGCTTGGGCTTTTATAATAAGACCAGAATTCCTTTCACTACGCTGGATAAAGCATCAGCATCTAATGCATTACCATGGACAAACACTGAACGTCTAACTCACATGCACATCATGTCTGACATAATGTCACAGTTTATCATGTTACTAATGAATAATAATAAGCCATTCTTTCAGCCCCAGGCCAAGTGTCCACATCTAAGAAAACTACCCAGTTTCTCTGAACTTTGGTTTCCATATTTCTTTGTATTGTCCCCAAAGTGGGCTCCAAAATAAAGATTTGAGGGTATGATGTTTATTTAAGAGGTTTGGGGAATGGTGTGCTGTAATCAGCTTGCACTGGCTAGGAAGGCAAACTATAGGTTCTCTTCCCACTTCCACATACAGGGATTCCCCATTAGGAGCTTAAAATGGGCTGTGGAGAGAGTACTTACACTATGGAAATCAGCATCTACTTTCTGGTCTGCTTTTGCTTTGTTGTTTTTCTTTGTTTGCCTCTCCACTAGCACAATATCTGTATAGAAAACATAACAGGTGTCAAAGAGAAAGATCATGTGTTGGTTTGAATGAGAAATGTCCCTCATAGGCTCCTGTATTTGAATACTTAGTCCCCAGTTGATGGTGCTGTTTGAGAAAGTCATGGAACCTGTGGAGGTACAGCCTTACTAGAGGAAGTACATTACTGGACTTGAAGCATTTATAGCTATGGTAGTTTGCATGACAATGGCTCCCATAGCCTCATATGTCTGAATGCTTGGTTCCCAGCTAGTAGAACTGTTTTAGTAGGGAGTGGGAGGTATGGTCTTGCTGGAGGATGTCATTCCAATTAGCTCTCTCATTGCTTCATGCATATGGATCAGATGCAAGTTCTCACCTACTGCTCCTGCACTGTGCCTGCCTGCCACGTAGCTGCCCACCATGATGGTCATGTACTATCCTTCTAAAGCTGTAAGCAAGCCCCCAAATTAAATCCTTTCTTTTGTAAGTTGCCTTGGTCATGGTACCTCCTCACAAAAACTAAGACAATAGCCTTGTCCCACTTCCAGTCCATTCTCTGTTTCAGTATTTGAGGTTGAATATTTGGTCTCTTAGCTTCCTGCTCCAGCTGCCTGCCACCATGTTCCCCTCTATACCACCCTCATAATGGACTCTGAAACAGTAAGCCAAAATGAACTCTCTCTTCCATAAGTTGCTTTAACCATGGACGTTATCACAGCAACAGAGAAGTGTCTAATACAGACAGAAAAGGAATGGTGTGGAGTTGGTTAAGGGATGTTACTAAGCTTGCATCCCATAAAATTAAACTGAGCATTACTGCTGTGAAGAAATTCAGAGGCTGTTAGAGGGCACATTACGAAGATAGCAGTGTAAGAGTAGAGGCTGACAGTCTCAGCTAGTTATCTCAAAGGATGCTGGGTCAGGTGCGGAGGACTGATACTCCTGGTCCTTCTGTCTGAACCCTGCCTGTTCTTAGATGCAAGTCCTGACACCTATACCATGTCAGGCCAGCACCAGAGTGATGAAGACCCAGGAATTCCCAGCAGCATCTACTACAGTTTCTTTGCATATGTGTGTATTTGCAATCTCATCATATAAACATGAGTGTTTTTATTTATTCTTTGACAATTTCATACTTATAAAACAATGTGCCTTAGTCATATGCACCTCCTTCCCCTTAATGTCCTTTTATTTATTTTGGTTTTTTGTTATTGTTGTTTTTTTTGTTGTTGTTTGGTTGGTTGGTTTTTTTGCTAATAACTGCTGCTTGCTGTAGTGCTGGATGATCTTTGGGCTTGATCCTGTGCAGGTAACCACAGCTGGAGTGAGCTCATGAATACATGCCATCATGTCATGCTCAGAAGTCAGCTTTTCCAAGCACTCCTCTCTATCCTCTGACTTTTAAATTATTTCCTCTCTCTTCCTGGATGTTACATGAGCCTCGAATCTCCAGTACCCACATAAAAAGCTGGGGACATTGTTGCACACCTATATAATACCAGAGCTGAGGAAGCAGAGACAAGAGAATCCCTGGAGTTCATTGGCCAGACAGTCTGGCAAAATGGATGAGCCCCAGATTCAGTATGGCAAAATCCAAGATGGAAGCTCAGTGTGCTGATGCATGACTTTAATCCCAGCACTCAGGAGGCAGAAGCAGGTGGATCTGTGTCAGTTTGAAGCCAACTTGTTTTAACATCATGAGTTACAGGCCAGCCACAGCTTCATAGTCTCTCTCTGTAAAACAAAAGAAAACAAACAAAAATAATAGTAAAAAATAAAGTGCTACTGAGGAAGACATCTGAGATTAATCTCTGACCTCTACACACACACATACATTAATAAACATGTACATACATGTACCACATATATGCAAATAATAGTGACTATCAGTAACTTATCAATGTAGAAAATAAGAAAGATAAATAGCCAATTCCTATGCAGCCATCACTATGGTCTAGCTTTGTTTTTATTGCTGCAATAAAACATCCTGACAAAAAGTAATTCAGGGGAGTAAATGTTCATCTTATCTCATAATTCCAGGTTACAGTCCATCAGCTGCATACAGCTGATCATATACATCCATAATCAAGGGTAGAGAGAAATGTATGCATGCTCAAGTACCTGCTTGCTTGTGCTCATCTCAATTTCTTCACTCTTACACAGGTCAGGGTCCCCTACGTAGGGAATACAACCACCCATAGTGGGTCAGGTCTTCCCACTAAATTAACTTAATTGAGATAATTCCCCATAGACATGTCCACAGGCCAACCCAGTTTCAGTGAGACTTTCTTCCCAGGTGATTCTAGATTATGTCAATTTAACAATTAAAGCTAACTACCGGGGTGGAGACCTCTGCCTGGGCCACCAGGAGTCCATAGTCAACTAGTGCCAGGAGAAAGCTACCCTCCCAGGAGCTTGGAAAAGCCGTGAGTGGGGTTAAGAGGAACAACACCTCTCACCCAGACCCGCCCGGATCCGGCAGGATACAGGGCCTGAGGAGAACTCGGGGACAGGAAACCTATGAACCTTCCCGTTCCATCTGTGGGGGGAGACCTCTGCCTGGGCCACCTGGGGTCTGTGCTTCGGGACCTCAGCCTGGGCCACAGGGCTCCAGGACAGAGCGGGTATCCCAGGAGTTCTGACACACCTTTGAGCACAGGCAAAACCACCACTTCTGTTCAAACTCACTGGATCAAGAGGAACCCTTGCAGAGCCATCAGGACATAGGAACTAAGGGACAGATGGGGACAAGATCCTTCTGATTTCTGTCTGCACCCCAGAGTGGACCCTGTGCCACAGCTCTCCGAACCCAAACACCTCTCAGAGAGAGCTGGTCTTCAAGGAATATTGACACAGAGACCTGCAGGAGGGGCAAGCCACAACCAGACAGAGTAAGATCAACTAACATCAGAGTTAACAAGATGGCAAAAGGCAAGGGTAAGAACATAAGGAACAGAAACCAAAAGTACATGGCACCATCAGAACCCAGCTCTCCCACCACAGCAAGCCCTGGATACCCAAACACACCAGAAAAGCAAGACTCAGATT
>CM052714.1:1204449-1236782 GCA_028551405.1 Uromys caudimaculatus
GTGTGAGAGCCTGACCTTTTGCTCCAAGATAATGTTTACACAGGTAGCTTGGGAATCCCAAGATATGGTTTACCACAGGACGTGCAAGATAGGACCCACCATAAAAGATTCCATTAGCAAATGTCACCCATTGTCTATGCCCAGTTACTGATTTACCCCTTCCCCTACCCTCCTGACTTCTATTCTCCTTCTTTTTACTCTTTATAAGCAGTAGCTTTCTAAGAAATAAACAGACCTTGACAAGAATCTGCTTGGTCTCGCTTCTTTCTCCCTGTCGCCCATTTCCCCTTCAGGTTTGGATCCACCTCGACCCACGAATAACCAGGTCCTTTGGGGCGGGACAGATGGGGAGGGGATAGGGGGTTTCCAAAGAGGAGACCCAGAAAAGGGGAAACATTGGAAATGTAAATAAAGTATCAAAAAAAAAAAAAAAGAAAATATCATCCTGAGTGAGGTTACCCAGTCACAAAAGAATGAACATGGTATATACTCACTAATAAGTGAATTTTAGCCCAAAAGTTCAGAATACCCAAGATTCACTTCACAGTAACGATTGGACTCAGGGTGAGGTCCCAGATGGAGGAGTAGGAGAAGGAACTGAAGGAGATGAGGGAGTTTGCCGCCCCATGGAGAGAGCAACAATGTCAACTGGCCTGACCCCCCCCCCCCGTACTCCAGGAGACTGGACCACCAACCAAAGAATATACATGGAGGGACCCATAGTTCGGACCACATATGTGGCAGAGGAGGGCCTTGTTGGCCATCAGCAGGAGGAGAGGCCCTTGGGCCTGAGGGTGTTACATGCCCCAGTATAGATGCCCCAGTATAAAGGAATGCCAGGGAGGGAAGATGGGAGTGGATGGGTGGGTGGGGGAATACCCTCATAGAGGCAGGGGAGGGAGAGGGGGATAGGGAGTTTCCAAAGTGGAGATCTGGAAAGGGGGAAACATTTGAAATGTAAATAAAGTATCAAAAAAAAAAAAGCACAAAAAAATGGAAAAGAAAGAAAGAAAGAAAGAAAGAAAGAAAGAAAGAAAGAAAGAAAGATGGAAATCTGTTGGTCCAGACTGCACATGGGAATATCACAGCCCTCAGAGCTGAGAGGCTGATTCAGTACATGTGTAATGGCCAGGTCAGGCATCACCCCTTGTGCCAAGGGCATCAGGAGTGCTTCTTCCCACAAGCAGAAAAGACACCCAGATAACCACTGACCAAAAAAGGGGAATCTTTCTCCTCAAATGAGAGCATTTCACATGCTGACCCGAATTGGCTCTGCCCTTTGTTCTGCAGCAGACAGAAGCCGTTGAAATCGTTCCTGGCTGAACTGGGGCTCATTATGTAGTGACCTTGCATTGGGACCTTTTGTCCAGCAGCAGAGGCAAACTGGGCACACTGGCCAGAGCATTAACTGCCCACCTATCTCTCTATGGAAGTCTTTTGAGCATTTTTGGCTCCAGCTAACTCCTGGCAGCAGTTCAAGCCTGGCAGAACTGTATCTACTCACAAGGGTCTGGCTGCAGGGTCTTGTCCCAGACATCCCATGACGCATTTATTTCACACACAGCAAAACCCACAGCTGACTTCAGTAGACCCCGTGCTCATTATCAACCCCTTTTTGGTTTTGGTTTTGTTGTTGTTGTTGTTGTTTTAATTTGAACCAATTCTCCAAGAATAATATATTCAATTCTCATGAGCATACCATGATCTAAGAACGTAGCTCTTGTAAATGGGGATTCTCCAACATAACTAACTCCACAAAGCTTTTTAGACCTGGCTTCAAAGTATATCTTAAAGTTCTTCATAGCAGAGGGAAACACCAGGAAATAAAGCAATTGAACATTCAGGGAAAGTTGGGAGCCTTTGGGAGAGTTCTATTGTGTGACCATCCCAGGAGGTCCATAAGTGATGGTGCTTCTGTGGGATTTCAGCTTTCTCGAAGCATTCTCCAGTTCGAGATGCTTTCCAGTAAGCTGAGCCCTCATTACATGCCTACTGCATTTCTAGGTGCCAGCGACGGACTAAGCAATCTCCTAAGTACATACGGCTCACAAGGCTGGAGAACCTTGAAATGTCAATTACATGTAATTCACTAGTCAATTATCATTTTAGAAGGACAGTTTGATTTCAAGCTAAGGAAACATCATTTCTCTGAGATGATTTCAATGTTAATGTCTATTTTTATCAAGAGAAAATATTTTCCATGAATACCAAAAAAAAAAAAAAAAAAGAAGTTATCCTTTATTGATCATCTTTATGTTTCAGGACCTAAAATAAATAACATTTCATAATGAATCTTACTTTAACCTTATAGCAAGCCAACAGATTAGATAGTATATCATCCTTGTTGAACAGTGAGGGTACAGTATTGAGGTACAGTATGCAGTGAATTTGTAGCTCACATGAGGGAAGAAGTAAAGAGTATATATGAGCAGTGCTTGTGAAAGAGCCAGCCTCGGGGCCTGTAAGATGGCTCAGTGTAGAAAGGCACAACCCTCACAAGTTTTTCTCTTTGAGTCCACATGCATACCCCTCATATATACAACAAACACGTAAATGCTTTTTTTTTTAAAGAAACAGTCGTCAGGATGAAGGAAAGGAACTCTGAGGGCTATTGACAAGAAACTTAGCCCTATTGAAACTAGAAGCTCTATTGGGGCAGAGTCTGCGGGTCAAGCTCTTTATGCGGGTTATGCTTTATTTGTCTCTTGGTGTAATAAAATATCCTAGTAAAATCTTCTTAAGGAAGGAAGGAAGGGATATTTTGGTTCATATTTAATGTTTATTGTGGTGAGGAAATCTAGACAAGGACCTTGAAGCAGCTGGTCATTTCCTTTAGGGGAGATCAATTGCCTGATCAAGGTCATCCCCTATAGGCATGCTAGCCTAAAGGAAATAATCCCTTACAGGTATGCCTGGAGGCTTGTTTGTTAGGTGGTTCTAGATCCTTTGATATTAACTGTCACAGCAAGATAGAGACCAGGATCATGAGGGGGAAAGTCAGGCTGCTGCAGGAGCTTGTGGCAGCTGGTCAAGTTGTATTTCTCTAGAAGCAGCTGGTCACATTGTATCTCTCTGAAAGCAGAGAGAGATTGATGGTTTTTCTCAGCTAGCTTTCTACGTTAAGTCAGTCCCTACCGCAGCCCAGGGAATGATGCTACCTCCTACATTGATTGTATTTTCCCACCTCTATAAACCCAAACTAGATAATCCTTCGTAGGCATGCTCAGAGGCTTGTCTCCTAGTTAATTCTAGGTCCTGTCCAGTTGATACTATTAACCCTCTTACAAGTCACTCTAGGATAAAGAAGTGAAAGAGAGAGCCTATTTTTCAGTGACTACAGTGTTTCTGGAGTCTACTCTACCCTTGGATTTCTCATCTGTAAGATAATAATTTTTTCCATAACTTCACATAGTGTAAATTGGGGTTTTGTATTTACTCCAAGTTTCAAAGCCCTCAGAAAGTAGTTCTACCTCAGGATCATCAAGTGGGGTGTCCTAGCTAGATTTCAACAGGAAAGCAAGGCCCAAAAGATTCTAGAGTCTCAGAGCTGAAAAGAGGCCGAGAGCCCCAGAGTCTTTTCCAAGTTGTGAGAAATGTAACAGGCAGAACAGCTTGAGAAATGTGGGGCCAGAAAACAGAATCCAGGACACCTCAACCAGAGGCTCCCTCCTTAGTCACAAGGCTGTGAATACCTATCAACACTTTTTTGCAGGCTCACAGGCTACGCATTCCATCCTGGAGGGAGACTCCTTAAAGCTTGTGAAGTTTACCATGAGCCGGATGCTCCCCCATTTGTCTGGGGACATCTGTGGCACAGACCACTGAGTGATCCTTGTTAGCCTATGTGGGCCTCAAAGACCTTCTCAACACAGTCTACACCTGCTAACTGATCAGAGCTGGAAAGTTAGTGGGAATTATGCAACGCTGGGAAAGAAGCACACGGAACTCGGAGCTATGCTTAAAGAAAACTCAGGTTTTCATGCTGGCTTCTTTCATCCAAACAACAGACAAACCTCTTATTCCTCCTTCCACCTCAGTCCCAAGCATCTTTCTCAAGGTGCCTCAGCATCCCAGAACTGTCAGTCACACCACTGTTTTTGAGACCTCACAGCAGCCAAAAGGGAAGCTTACTGGGATATGCTTTCCTCCACTTCCTGGTAGTTGAGCAACTGACAGCCATTTGGTGGGATAAATGAAGGGATTAGAGGAGATAACACAATCTTTTGTTGACTTTTTGCTGATCCACTGGAAATTCAGCGAGGCCTGCAAAAAGCTGGTGGATCTTACTTGAATGTAGAAATACCTGTTCCACAAAAGCCTTTGCCAGCTAGGTGTGGTGGCAGAGGCAAGTGGATCTCTGATATGAGGCCAGCCTGGTCTACAAATCAAGTCCAGCACAGCCAGTGCTATACAGAGAAAACCTGTCTTGGAAAGGAAAAAAAAAGTCATTTCCCATCTTGGGATCACAAACAGGTATCACTACAAGATTCCTAAAAAGGGTTTCTCAGTTTGTTTCTGTCTTATCCCCCTTCATTCTTTCATTCAGAGAAATAGTTTCAGTCAACTATGTTATTATTGCTAAAGACTTTCACATCTCTGTGTCATGGCCTGAGAAGATGCCTTGCCTGAGGGAGCATCCCAGTATGGAAGGCTGATTCTGCCAGGCTTGACTAAGCCTATGATCTTACTCCGTGGCAGACAACAAACAAAAAAACTCTGCCTCACACAAGATGGGAAGTGAGACCAACAAAAACTCAAGGTTGACCTCTGATCTCTAAATGCATGCTTTGGTATACACCCTTGCACAGATATCTACAGCCATATACACACATATTCAATGTTTTATCTATTTTTAAAAAATATATGTTAACCTATAAAGAGAAAAGGTTTATTTTCACTCAGAGTCTGGAGGTTTCAGTCTTAGGCCCTGTTGCTTTGAGTCTGGAGCAAGGTAGCACATCATAGTTGGGATATATGGCAGATAAAAACTGCTTACCTCACAGCTCGGGAACAAACGAGAAACATGAAGAGTCTGGAATTCACCACCCCCTCTGAGAGCACACTCCTGGTAAGATCTCATACTGGTCCCTGCTTCTTAGAGTTTCTGCTGTGTCCCAGACCATTGAGCACCGAAGCTCTAATCAAGTCCTAAAGGTTGCAGGGGTCATCCTAGACCGAATTCTAACTTCCAGAAGTGAGTTCTGCAAACTACACTACCCAGGAAAGGTGTCAGCAGGAGTGAGGTCCTCAGATTTCAAATTACCTGGAATTAGCAGGGATTACCTGGGTGTTAGCAGGGATTCTGATGTAACACTGTTGTCCAATAACGCAAACCTGGAGGGAGCGGTCCATTCCTTTGTGTGGTATTCCATCTCCAGTGACCTGAGGTTCCAACTATGAGGACATTTAGTCATCAGCAACATTTGTTGACATTATGGAGAAGGGCAGAGGGCAGTGAGATAAGTAAGCTAATCTCGGTGGTTCTATTGTCTGGGTATTAGATGGGCATCTCCTATCTCCATTCTCATTGCCTTCTCCTCATGGTCACAGGGTGACAGTCACAGCTCCAGACACCATAGTCTTTCATACAGCCTCATGCTAATGCAGAGAGTAAACACATTTTTCTTGCATATGTCTCTTCATCCCCAGAAGTCACAGCAGAATACCCCATGTGTGTCACCGACTCACAACCCTAAGTCACACATTCCTTCTGTATCACCTCTGAACCATGAAAATTCATACTCTCTCAAAGTCATATTTCTCACAGCAAAACTTGAGATGGAGTACTATGTATCAGATGTCTGTTTATACATTTTGTCTAAGAGGGGCTGAAGAGATAGCTCAGCTGCTAAGAGCTTATACTGCTTGTGGTGGTTTGAATATGTTTTGTTCAGGGAGTGGCACTATTAGGAGGTGTAGCCTTGTTGGAGTAAATGTGGCCTTGTTGGAGGAAGTGTGTCACTTTGGAGGTGGGCTTTGAGACCCTTCTGCTAACTGCCTAGAAGACAGTCTTCTTTAGATTGTCTTCAGGACAAGATGTAGAACTCTCAGCTCCTCCAGTGCCGTACCTCCCTGCACACTGTCATGCTCCTGCACTGATGATTGTCTTAATTAGGGCTTTACTACTGGGAACAGACACCATGACCAAGGCTCTTATAAGGACAACATTTAATTGGAGCTGGCTTACGGTTTGGAGGTTCAGTCCATTATCACCAAGGCAGGAACATGGCAGTGTCCAGGCAGGCATGGTGCAGGAGGAGCTGAGAGTTCTACATCTTCATCTGAAGGCTGCTAGAAAAAGACTTCCAGGAAGCTAGGAGGGGGGTCTTAAATCCCATGCTCACAAAGATGAATCTACTCCATCAAGGCCATACCTCCTAATAGTGCCACTCCCTGGGCCAAGCATATTCAAACCACTATACTGATAATGGACTGAGTCTACGGCCATACCACCCTGAACGCGCCCGATCTCGTCTGATCTCAGAAGCTAAGCAGGGTCGGGCCTGGTTAGTACTTAGTACTTGGATGGGAGACTGATAATGGACTGAACCTTAGAACCTGTAAGCCAACCCCAATTAAATATTACCCTTTATAAGAGTTGCCTTGGTCATGGTGTCTCTTCACAACAACGGAAATCCTTACTAAGACACTGTTCTTACAAAGGACCTGAGTTCAGTTCCCAGCACCAGAAGCAGACTGCTCACAACTGCTTGTACCTCCAGCTCTAGGGGATCAGGTGTCCTCTTCTGGCCTTCAAGGACACTGCATTCACACACAGACAAATATACATACATATGGTTTTAAAAATAAAAATAAATATTTAAAAGAGAAAAAAAAAGCTCAAAAGTTCCCAACACAAAGAAGTGGTCACTATTTAGTGAGGTGGATATGCTAATTATCTTAACTTAATCATTACATATTATATATTTGAATATGTTATATACATCAGATTGTCAAAATGCACTAAAAAGAGAGAAAGAGAGACAGAAAGAAAGCTGAAAGGAGCCACTGTTTGGAAATTACTGAGTCTACCATGAAAGATATGTTTCAGGGTTTCTGAAAGCTTATCTCAAGGACTGTGAAGGTTTCCAAAAACACCTGCCAGAGAACCCCTCTGCCCATAAGCACCTTGTGAGACTTGGGTTCTATGAAACACATTGGGGAACACAAATTCGGGATACTCAGTATTTCCTCCTCTTCATATGACATCACTTTCAGGCTAGACAGAAAACTTCCCTTCAGCCCTAAGTAAATATGATTTTCATAAATTTCTGCCTTCCTGGTGTTTTTGTAAGTCTCTCCTTGTCCAAGTCAACCTGGATTCAGAATGACAATATTTTTTTCCTCCTCTGCCAAAAAGCTCACACTTACACATTTATCCTCAAATATTTTCAGCCTTCAAAGGCTTAAAAAGAAAATAAAAGGCAAGATAAAAATCCTGAGATTCCATCAGCTGCTCTGAAAAGCTTTAGCAATTCCATACACCCCTGAATTCCATAGTCACCCTCAGACTATGCCCCATGTGTTTCTGGTTTCTCTCTAATTAGATGTTTAAGCTTCCTTTCTCCCGGGAGCCTGAACACGGTGCACACTTAAAAATCGCTGCCGTGGCTGCTGTAGCTCAGGCTTAGAGAAAACTTTGGCCAGCACCAAGTCTGCAAAATGCTCCCATCCCAGGCACAGTTGTTACAAACTACTGCAAGCCACACTTACATATCCTGGCCCAGAAAATGTAAGACATATTCAGCCTGAGCCTTCCACATTGATGGAGAAACATGGCAGGTATTCCCACTACTCTTTATCCCCAACCTGATGAGTGAGACCACAGAATGTAGGAGGCTGAGCCAGGACTATGTCACCGAGCCCCTGACACGATCTCACTAAATAACTACTATTTGCTGAAGAAGACTTGGTAGGGAGGCTTCTCAGGGGGTGACCTGGGTTCCCAGCTCCTTTAGGCTTTTCTCACCAGAAAATCATTCAAGTTTACACAATATAGAATTAAATTAAACAATTTCTAATTGTTTTTAACATGTGATACAGATTGCAGAAATGTAAATCAAACTCTTCCCTTGGATATTCTCTCTCTCTCTCTCTCTCTCTCTCTCTCTTTCTCTGTGTGTGTGTGTGTGTGTGTGTGTGTGTGTGTGTGTGTGCGCGCGCGCGCGCGTGCATGCACACGCACACTCTCCCTCCCTACTCTACCCTCTCTCTGTGTATGCACATAAAGTTATAGAATTTTTATGAGTTAAAAGAAATAGATTATAAACCACATTTTTTCCTTTTTTCCTTAAAAATCAGCTTAAAACTCACATTTAGAGCATTCTTTAAAGGAGAAAGCATTTCTAAAAGAGGTAGTTTGGTTTATGTTGGTAGAACAGGATAAATTGGGCAGTGGTGGCACATACCTTTAATCCCAGCACTTGGGAGGCAGAAGCAAGTGGATTGCTGGGAGGCTGAGGCCAGCCTGGTCTACATAATGAGAAACAGGAGGGTACCACCCCCACTTACTAAGAATATATACATGCAACAGCTTTGAGCATTTATTGTTCTGTGCTTTGTGTATTTTTTTAAGTTCTTGCAACCAGCATGAAAAGTGAGTGTTACAACTTTATTAAGTTGTAATTTAACAAACTCAAGAAACCAAAGTTTTGAGAGGTTAATTAGGGAGGTGAAACCTTCAAGGTAGATTCTGTGACAATTGCAAAGCTGAGAAGCACCATGATTGCAGGTAGGCAAAGGGGTCCTGACCTAGATCTGACCTGGTCACAGCAAAACCATCACCTCATCAGGACTGATGAGGCGCAGAGCATCCTCCATCCTTTAGCACCCATTTTTGTATGACGAGGCTGAGATGTAGAGAGTTCGGCAACTCTTGGAACCTTGTTTGCCCATCTGCAAAGACATGTGACTAGGGCTACTTGCTCTGCCAGCCTTAAGAAGTTTGTCTGGTAAAGAGATACTAAGTTATTCTCATTCAAGTAGGGGTACAGGTGAGTTTGATAGACCATGGTCAATGTATCCTTTAACATGTTTTGATCTAGAGGAGTCTCCAGTCTTGGCCACAAGGTATCTTTAACACACACACATTCACAAAGGGTGATGACATGAACTGGAATGTCCCTCAAGTCACTGAGTTTAGGCTAGGCTGCCCTAGGGAGTCCTAGGGATTTTCTTTCCTTCGTTCTTTTTCTGCCTCCCAAATTACTTCTTTGTCTGTGGATCCCTCTTTGCCCTTCCTGTCTTCTACAGTGTCACTCAATGCTTTGCCTGAGATGTAAATGAATCCAAGGACACAAAGGGACAATGAGACTCGTTACTTGAGGCAGGATGCCACCTGCACTCTTTAAGCGATGATGTTCTCATGTGTCCTGCCAGTTTGTACCAAGGGCATTAACCACAACGACCATCCCCCAGCTCCCTTATTCTGTGGCACCTCTGTGTTCTCAAACTGGTGGATTCTGAGGAGGACAGGGGGGAAAGGCAACTGCATTCTTGTTGCCATCCATAGTAACTCAGTCTTTTCACTACCAACAGATCAGGGAGAAACAGCAGGGAAAGAGCCATCCCAAGTCCTGTTCCTGATCATGACATATTAAGTACATTATGGATACATAAGGATACATATGGATACAGAGAACAGAGGTAAGCATTCTTACAAGTCATTAGCAACTATCCTAATTATTGTCTATAACCTAAAAGTCAAAACATTGTGAACCATACAATATTTGTTCCAAATAGGTAATGTGAGTTAAGAGTTAGCAAAACCCTCTGCCAAACATTTGGATTTGTTTTATTTCCTCTCTGTTGCTGGTTCAATACAGCTGAATATTAAACAGAAATCTCTGCACAATGGCCATGTATTACATATACTCAAGTATCATGTGTTCATATGACATATATTCATGCTTCAAAGGTAAGATGAAGGAAAGGCAGCATACAGTGTTGTCACATGAGAACACAGCTGTGACATGAGTTCTCATGACTTCTGCCATTATTTATAGCAAGGTAAATATAGCCGGGATGGCTAACTGTCCTATAACACACATTTTCCCCATGGTAACAGAATTAAATGAACATGTGGACATTTATTATGCAAACTACATTTCCCAGACCCCATTGCAGCAAATATAGTCATGGGACTAAGTTCTGATGAATAAGCTGCTAAAGCAGGTGTCCTGTAACTGTTTCCAGACTCTAAGAAGTAGCTAGCCTTGCTTTCTCTGTCTTCCACTCTGCTTTCTAGAACATAGAAGCCATTGTCTTAGACCACAGAACAAGAACCACAAGCCCAGGAAGGGCACTGTGGAGCCATGAATAGGGGGGAGTCAAGAGCTCTGACTCCCAAGAGCAGAGTACCTCCCTCTCAGAGCTGATGCCTTTGGCTCCTTTGAGCTACTTTTTTTTTTTTTTTTTTTTTTTGCCAATGAAGGTGCATCACAGCTTTGGTTTATCGATTGCTTCTCTGTGCTGCTTCAACCCTTATTACTTTACTGCATCAATTCAGCATTCACTTGAGTCTCCCTGCCTTGTAGGATGACCTCCATCATCAACACTAGCTATGGTTCAGCAAGTCTACCTAACAGCAATTCTTCCTACTTCTATTCCCCTCCCAATACTATGCCTTTCATATTCACATTGGCAGCATGGGTCCCATTGGTGTGCTTTTGACTGACAGACTCATTTTAAAGGTGGAGGTAGGGTGGGGGTGCTATTTTTTCTCTTAGTCTCTGAAATGCCAGAATTGGAGCCTTTTGCTCTGCAGCACCAGATGCCACCTTAGATGCCCTGATTTGTAACCTTATCCCACTCACTAAGTATCATACCACCACTTCAGACCTTTTATCCTTAGCCACATATAGGTGCCTGCCACATGGTGGTATAACAACTCACAAAAGTATTTTGAATAATACATCTGAACTAGAACCTAGCCCTTCTTCATATCCATTGCTCCTGGAAATTTCTCTTTGGTTGTATTTTGTTTGTTTTGGGGTAGAGTCTCACTATGTATCCCCGGCTGGCTTCAGAGTCACACAGTCTTCTTGCCTTAGTCCCCCAAGGGTTGAGATTACAATGTGTACCACCACATTCTGAGTGTTCAAAGGCTGACAACCAGTACAGTGGGCATACGTGCTCCTGAAATACAGCAAAACAGATTTCACCTTGGTGGATCGAAATTGAGTTTGTATAGACATAGCTGGCACTGTTTCTCTTCTTCCAGGTCTTGGGGACTCCAACACCCTAGGAAGGACCCAGAAAGTACCAGCCATGTCTAAACTGAATAACATGCCTCTGTAAAGTTCAGTCCCAGGCCAGGCAGTGGTGGTTCGCGCCTTTAATCCCAGCACTTGGGAGGCAGAGGCAGGCGGATTTCTGAGTTTGAGGCCAGCCTGGTCTACAGAGTGAGTTCCAGGACAGTCAGGGATACACAGAGAAACCCTGTTGCGAAAAACCAGAAAAAAAAAAAAAAAAAGGGTTAAGTCCCAGTTCAGAATACAGGCCACCCACTGTGACTGTCTATTTAGAGGCTCACAAAGGGAAGCTGCTGAAAAACTAAGAGTTCTAATATGCTATTAGCCCAAAACCATAGAGAAACAAACACAAATGAAGTAGTAACTCATGTTAGGATGCATTTGGCTAGAAAGGATGGCAGCCCGCTATGTGTATCCTTGGTATCAAAGTCCCGCCATAACAAATACAAAAAGCACATATTTCTAAGGTTTACTCTTAGCTTGAGCCACCAGATGGCCAAAAATGAAGATGGAGATGGGAATGCCCATAGTTTTACCAAGTAGACAGACACACCTTCCCCTCTTGGTGTCTCGATGGTTCAGAGCTGCCTGGTTCCTGGATAGCAGCTTTCGAAGTAATCTCAGGATTGCAAATCTGGAGATTTTGTCCTTCATTTTATTTATTTATTTATTTATTTTTAATCAAGGTAGGATTTTGTGTATCCTGGACTGGCCTTGAACTTACTCTATAGCTAGGAGTGGCCTTGAACTGGTCCTAGAGCTGGGATTGCAGCCTCTTGAAACACCACACCTTGCTAAATCTGGAGACCCTGAAAGATAATTACAGTCATCTCTTCTACAAAGGCAAGAGAAGATCTAAATTATTTCATAAAACTACCAGTTTGGGGTTAGAGGTGTAGCTCACCTCTAAATGACAGAGCATTTGCCTAATGTGCACACACACGCATAGACATACACATACACACACACACACACACACACACCTAGCTTAAATAGAGCTTCTTTCTTTCACCCTATTACATCCGAACCACAAGTGAAGGACATTAATGGGACAAGTTTGTGTAAGGAAACCAACAGGTGCATAAAGTAAAGGTCTCCCAAAATGAGTGAACAAGAAACACATGCAGCAGAGGAAAATCCCAGCTAGAGCCAGGAGGTCTAGAAAAAGCCCTGAAGCAGTCATGTGCCAGCCCTGGGTCTCTTCTGTAACCCACCAAGCCATCAAATCCAGTAGACTGAGCCCCAATGAGCCCCAGAGAGCCACTGATCCTGGTCTTGGCTGGTTTCCTGTCTCACTGCCTCCTTTAGCATTCATCTCACTGGGCCCTGAGTGGGCAGTTGCTATGCCTGTCAGACCACCAGTCACCATTTCTGTGCTCTTAACATCTACTTGGTCTTTATTTTCTCAGAACTGAGTTCCTCTATGACCTGGACCGTTTTTATCACTGTCTTCTTTACCATCTCCCGAAGGCTGTGCCGCCCCCAAGATTCTCTCCTTCCTTTAATAATAAAATTCCCATTTTATAACTGGTTGCATAGCAACTTTCCACCAATACTATATTTCCCAGTCTTCCTTGCTAGCTATACTCATGTGTAAGTTATGCCAGGAATGTGTATCATTTCCAGGTCATGCTTCTTATGTGGATGCATGTGTTTACTACACTATATTCATGTGCATGCAGATACCTGTGCACATGTGTGTGCATGTGAACAGACACAGAGGTCAAAGTTGGATGTTGTCTTCAATTGCTCTCTACATTATCTCTTGAGACCAGGTCTCCCACTGAACCCAGCACTCAACAGTTGACTAGACTACCCAGCCAGATAACCCTAGGTATCTGCCTGTTGCCACCCAACCCTACACTAGGAGTTGGCTTTTTTTAATATGGGTCCTGGGGATTGGAGTTGGCTGAAAGGCCACAGTATCTTTCCTGTCAGGAAGGAGAAAGACCAGAGGGACACAGAGAAGAAACACCAAGGTGAAGTGCCAGACTCCCTGATACAAACTGTCACCCTAGACCAGATCACCTGCCTAGCCCTGAAAGAGCCTCTGCTGTGTCTCAGCTCCCATATCTGAAATCTTTGCTCCTTTGTGTGTCCCACACTCCATTTCATTTTTGACCATGTTTATTACAGAGTCCTAATGCCACATCACCAACTCCCACTGAGCTGCTCTGCTCTGTTACCTCAACCATATCTTGTTTGTGTTCGTTTCCTAGGTGCACTACACCTGAGGTTCTCAGCAGAGAGCAGTAGGTGATATCTGGTCATGCTGCAGGCTTTTCATTTAAGACAACCAAAAGTTATTTAGAGGCTTTGGGGGAACCCTGAATGCATTCTTTATTAACAAAAAGAATCTCTCTGGTTACAAAAGAGATTAACAAAGGAAAAACAAACCACTAACCAACAGTTGTATTTCTTATATACAGGAGGGGCACTCTGAGTTACAAGTAAACAGAGCTGGTGTGGAGAGTCAGCTTCAACAAAGCAGGTGTGAGGCCAGGGTAGAATTCTTAGCGACACCCCCCACCCCCACCTACCCACTCCACCCCCACTGCCTAAGAAAGAGAGAGAGAGAAGAAAAGAACAAAAGACAGGATAGATGGACCAGTCTTTATGTCTCTCTGGGTGGCAAGTGGGAAGACAAACAGAGGCTAGGAAGTAAAGTTGTTTGCATAGGTTTCTCTTACCTCCTCTTAGCCAACCGGAGTTATAGTGCTTCACAGGATGACCTTTGTTCTTGGGGGGGGGGGGGACCTTTTGTCTTTGTAAGTTTTTGTCCAGTTCTTAGGCACAGAACTCCCCTGTACCCAGTCCTTAATTTGCCTTTGGATCAACAATCCTTACTTAGGAGTGGCTCAAGCTATTTTCTCAGACTCATAGGAGGTATCTGATAAAAAGCCTGTCAAAATGCTGGATGACCAATTCTCAGTGCAGAGGGGTTCTTTGGTGGGAATTGTCTTAGAGCAAGGCACACAGTTCTCTTTAAATCACATAAGAATCTTGAGGTGCATATTCTTACTATGATCACTTAGAAGATGAGGAAATGGGGTTCCCAGAACCCTAGCAGTTTGCCCAAAGCAAGTTATGAGGCAGAGCTGGGGCTCAAAGTCCTGTCGATTAGGCTACAGTGCTACTTGGCTCCTTAATCCTTGCACTTAGTTAACCAACCCCTGCGGTTATCTGAGACATTATGTGAAAAGCAGGTTGCTGTAGGTTTGCTAGTCATTCTTGTGCTGAGAAATAACCCAAATGCAAGATCCTGAGGGGCTGATCATTCAGTGACCTCCATTTGCCATCTGAGAACAAGCATCCAGGTTTCCAGGAACACTTGAAACTTCTTAGAATTTACTTTTTAAGGGGCAGTAACTCACATCTGTGCAGCACTTTATGGTGAATAAAATGACCTTGTAAACATTAGTCCATTGGTTCGCAAACTATCCCGTAAAGTAGCAAGGCCTGGAAAACTGTCCTTCCCAGGCTCTAGAGGAGTGTGCTGAGAAGTGGCTGGCTAGAGCCCTGAACACAGGACTGTGCCCTGTGCATCTCACAGTTTTTAGACTATGTATATGTGCATGTACACGTGTGTGCAGGAGCCCGAGGACAGAGGATGCCATGTCCCCTGGAGCTGGAGTTACTGACTAAAATGAGCTTCCCAAGATGGGTGCTGGGAGCAGCAAGCTGCTGAGTCACCTCTCTCCTCTCTCTCTCTCTCTCTCTCTCTCTCTCTCTGTCTCTGTCTCTCTCTCTCTCTCCAACCTACATCTCACACCTTCTTAGCCAGAAGTTTTCCTTTCTGTCCCTACCCACACACTTCCCCAGAGCAATCTATACAGGTTGTACAATGTTAGACTGTATAGAGAGGAAAAGGCAATCCTAGACTGTAAACTATTACTTTTCATTTAAAAAACACTACATTTTAACTTATTTGGTGGGGTATGTGGAGATCAGAGGACAACTTACAGGAATCACTTCCCTCTTTTTCTGTTGTGTGGGTTCTGGGATTGAACTCAGAAAGTACCCTTACCCACTAAGCCTTCCCATTGGCCTGCATTTTGAAGGTTTTTGTTTGTTTGTTTGTTTGTTTGTTTTAAAGTATCTAGTCATGTTAGTCATGGAAGCTGGGGTCCGGGGATTTAACACTCCCTTCCCAAGTGATTTGTATTCAGCTGAGACTTGGAAATGGCCAAACTGCCTGCATGTTTCTAGGAACTTTGGGGATTGGTCAATATTCATATCTGAAAAAAACACGAAGGCCTGAGAAAAGTTGCCTGTCTAACTTATCAGAGAAAGAGACAGTGAGGGGACTAAGGTGACAGAGCCTCATGGTAGGTACTGGCACCGGTGTTGTGCGACCAATGAGGCAGACACTACACATCCATGGGGCCAAGTGTGCATAAAACACCCTGTCTGTTAATATTCTGTAGTCAAGGAGCTTGGACCCAGCTCCCACTCACCTGGACACCAACCTTTTAGACTGAAAGTAGATGGCTAGGAACAGGGAGATTGTATCCTGGGTTCCCCATACGCATCTGAGGATGTTGAAGAAGGCTCACTACACAGCATCAGAAATTCTTTGTCTGAGGACACAAGAGCTCAGAAAGCAGTGTCCTGGGTCTCCAATCTACACCTGTAACATTAGGAGGGGCAAGGGAGTCTGGCCTGCTGGGGCTGCTGGAGCCAGGGTTGTGTCCTAAAGTGCTGGTTCTCTATGGCCTCTCTGTGATTTTAGTGGTCAGTTCAGGAATGGACCTCCATTGTCTGTAATAGATACTGATCCAGATTCCTATATTTGACACATATGCACCCAACAAGACTTGATTCAGGATTGTTTGCTTGAATTATTGTCACACAAAGTCTTTTCTTTCTCTAGGATTTCTGAAAGGATGGGATTAAGGCTGATCCTCCCAGTATCTGTCTCTCAGTCATAAGCCTAATAAAAGAGCTGGTTAAAGGAAGCCAGATGGAGATTGATGTGGGTAAATTCTGATGCTATTTGGGTGCTTGGATCCAACTGTGCCTGAAGGTAGGAATTCCAGTTACTAGTAACAATTAAGTTCCATTCTCTTACTCAGGCAAATTTTAATTTTGAAAGCATCCTAACCCAATAATACATAATACATAAAGCATATAGCTTACAAACCAACCGTTTTCTTTGACCTTGTCCTTGGTGCAAAACAACAAAAAAAGATGCAAATTTCCATAATATTGATGATTAGCTTAGCATGAGTCTCTGGAGACATTTTGAATGAAGCAATGCCGTAGAAGAGGAACATTTTGATCCATGGCAACCTGATTGATCACGCTGCTGAACGACCAGCCAAGATTCCAGCTCACCTGTGTTTTCAGCCGTCAGGGGTGGGGGTTGGGGGCCCAGGTGAGCACAAAGGTGTGCTGGCCTGTGGGTTGTTTGGGGAGGCCAAAGACTGACGTCCAGAGAGTTTCCTCTATGGCTCTTCACCGTAGTTTTTCAAATAGAGTCTCCTACTGGATTGGTTTACTGTTTGGGCTAGACTGACTGAGGCCCAGCAATCTGCCAGTCTCCATCCCACAATTGTGGGATTACAGGCATGTGCTGCCATGCCCTGGGTCAGACCTCCTGCTTACGCAGCCAGTGCTTACCCACTGAGCCATCTCCCTAGCAGTTAAATATCCGGTGCCTTGAAGCCACTTTGTAAGCCACTGTGGAGTTTCTTGTCTTCATGTGTGGAGAACAGTGTCTCCCACACCTGTTATTCCCTCTGGACTCCTCAGTTGTTGACACACAGGTGAGGACTGAGGGTCCCTTTGGCACCAAATGGTTCTTCTTACTCTAGAGCAGTGGCTCTCAACCTTCCTAGTGTTGCGTCCCTTTAATACAGTTCCTCACATTGGGCCGATCCCCAGTCATAAAATTATTTTCGTTGTTACTTCAAAACCGTAATTTTTTTCACTGTTATAAATTGTAATGTAAATATTTGTGTTTTCTGATGATATTAGGTGACCCCTGTGAAAATATCATTTAGCCCCCAAGGGGGCCCCACAGGTCGAGAACCTCTGCTCTAGAGGTATATACAGAGGAACATACAAAACATCAAGCCTTCCTGGTTGTAAAAAAATAAATAAATAAAATTCCAATGTTTTTGTTACCTGTGGCAGCAATAGCCACAGAACAGGACCGGATCTGCCTGAGTGACAGCCTGTGTCACAGGCAGCACTGGGAAAAGGGAAGGTCTGCAGCAGAGGCTTGTGGCCTTAGCAACTGGCTAGGTGTGTGGTCTCTGAGCTCCAATTACACAGTCCCTCCCCCAGATTCTGGAGTGGGGAGCAGTTTGTCAAGCTTCCAGGGGATTCCCGGAGACCCCCCTCAAGGCTGAGAATCAAATCTCTGAGTCGCCTTTTCAAGCATCACCCCCACCCCCAGACCCTGGCCACACCAGGCCCCAGATTTAACTCACAAATACACAACCTACAAAAAGTAGTATCCCTGATTTCCCAAAGTAGCAAGAAGTTCCTTCTAGAGGACAGTAGAAGCCCAAACAGCTTCTCCAGGCCCCACAGTCTGCTGTCATTGTCACCTGGCACTGGAGTACCGGCCAGCTATGAATTTTCTGATCTGTGGGATTATAAATTGCTCTTCTCCAAGCTCTTCCTTAGTCCTGCATATGTTCAGATGAGAACTCCCCAGCTGAGCCCACAACTATGTGATTGTTCCCTGCAGTAGCTTTGTCCTTTTATTAAAGTTGGGTTAATGTTGAACAACAATGCCATGGCTGCTGACCATTGGAGACTGTCTTCCTTGTAACCCTGTGCTTTATGCATGAGTGTTTCATGTCATAGACGACTGGAATATTCAGTATGGTGCTTATAGCCCAGTTCCTCCCTGTTTGATCTTGCTCTCTATCTCTCTGTCTCTCTGTTGTCTCTGTCTCTCTGTCTCTCTCTCTCTCTGTGTTTTCTAGCCTCTGTGTGTGGCCTCTTCCTGGTAAAGGCAATGTTCCCACTGCTGCCTGTCCTGAATGCTTTCCAAGCCTTCTCCCATGCCAACAGCCAGGCAGGTGTGGTGATCTATCCCTCTCCACCAGCCAGCAGCAAGGAGGACAGAGGAGCTGCTGCCTAGACTTAGAGGCTTCCTAGTTGGAGATAGCCAGGAAGCACAGACTGCAAAAGGTCTCTCTCATAATCCGCTATCCCCACCTCTCCTCATGGAAGATGCCACAAAGGCTGTCTGGAGGGCCCCAGCCTTCTGCACTGCTAGGAACCAAAGTAGAAATTGGTTGCTGCAGAGGGCTAGGAGGACCAGGGTTCAGCAGCCCCTGGATGTTTGTGGCCAGAAGGACTCCAGGACAAGATAGCTGGGGTGGAGCTGGTACTTGACAGGAGCCTAAGGTCTAGGAGTAAATACCAGACCACAACTAGCTTGAGTAGGGTGGAGCAGAGGCCCACCTTCTCCAAGGCCTCTTACCTCACCTCACCTAACCCCTCTACCCCATGCTCTCTCAGGACTTCCCATTCTGGCCTTTAAAAGATTCTGACTTTATGAAGGAGTGTGGGTGGCCAGGGTTAGGCCAGACCTGGTTCTCTATGTTTGTGACCCAGTCTACCCAGGTAACTGGCCATGAAAACTGCTGTGACTCCTCCAGCCACCTGCCTGTCTCAGCTGGTCAGCCAGGTGACTTTTTTGTTTTGGAGGGTTCACTGGGAACGTTGTTTAGCTGTGATGTTCCATTATGAGATCTGTGATTTTTAGTAACTGCCTTAAGGTCTTGAGCTGACAAGCACATAGATTGTGGCAAAACCAGAGACAGTTTATTAGGAAAGAGAAAAATGGTGAGAATGAGAGTGGGCCAGAGCCTCGAGAAGCTAGAGGCCCCATCCCTTACACGCAATCCTGGTGTCGAGGGTTTCCAGGCATTCTGCCAGCAGTTTTCTTCTATGCTCAAGATTTTTTACACTTATGCATTCAGTGTGTATATGCACACATGCATACCTCGGCGCTAATGTCATGGTCTGAAGATACCTTTCAGGAGTCGGTCCTCTTCTACAATGTAGGCTCCAGAAATCAAACTCAGGATGTGACCCTTGTAGGCAAGCACCTTTCTTTATCTGCCGAGCCACCTCAGTGGCCCTTCCATCTTAATCTTGATGCTTCCTTCTCTGCCTCATATGCTTGCCACATCAAAATGCCAATTAAAGAGGGGTTCAATGGCACAATCTGGGAAGGAGTTCCATCTGGAAAGAGGAACTGGAAAGGGGCTCTCTGGTGTCCATAAGTTCATCTTCAGAGTACTAGAATCAGCTGTAGGTTTAAACAGGGAAGAATCAGGCAGGAAGTGCACTGGCCTAATTAAGCAGTTCTGGTCAAGGTGTGGACCTGTCCTTTACGTTTTCAGTTGCCCTGCAAGATGGCCCCACAAGTTGTTAATCACTGTCATCCTCTGAGGCAATCAATATGGTTCCTAAGACAGATATGCTGGATCAGTGGGAGTGGGTGGTAAATCAAAGTCACATGTGAGGCCTCATTGTCCTTGGGATCCTAGGAGACTATATTTAGGACAATGACTTACCTCTCTCTGTGCCTTCATCTTGGAAGGAGGATGAGGGAGTGGATAAATGCTATGTGAGTGATTGACATGCATACACAGAAGAGAACAAGAGTCCGACCCAAAGAAAAGGAGACATGAAGGCAAAGATGCCAGGTCTTCATGCTGCTCGGAGGTGCCTTGTGATCGGAGAGAGGAGTTGGCATTCTCGAGGAAAAGCAGTTTCAAGACCCTGTTCTACAGGCTCTGGCTAGCTGAGCTAGGGTCAGGTGTTCAGCATAAATCACTCACTGAACCCTAGGAAGCCCATGCTCGAATTGGGTGGAAAAGAATTGGTGCTCAGCCTGAACCCAAAAAATGGATTTAAGATCAGGGAGCCCTCTCCTGAGAAACTATGGGATCTCCATGAAGAAGAGGAAAAGAATGGAGTCTAAAAGTATCTAATTATTAGCATACTAATGTTCACAAATGATCTTTGTGAACCTCTTAGTTAAGGTTGGTTAACTAGGCAAGTGTTTCCCAGACACCTTGGATTCCAGGAACATCTAAGGTCTGGCAGGCAGGACAGACCACCTGCAAGATGAGAACCCTGGCTGCACCCAGGAGCAACATCATCTTTTATAGAAACAGAAAATTACTATGTTTGCAGACATCTCAGATGTGAATAAGACTTGGGAATTAGCAGAGCTATTTTAGACCCTTGAGTTTGCTACAGCAAAATGCCCTAAACTGCCTGGAAAGAAAGCTGAAGTCCAGGACAAGTAAGCTGATGATGCTCAGGCAGACACATACTCAGAAGGAGTTAAGTAGCCAGAGATGCCCTGAGCCTGGCATGTGGTAAGTTCTCAGTACCCAAATGCTGGTCTCTGCTATGTGGAGAGCCATGGGGGATTCAGGGAAGTGATCTGGTGTCTCAGTGTCATCTCTGGACTCTATTTAGCTTTCCTCTATAGAGTATTGCATGTCTGTGATTCTGAGTAGCTCTTCTGTTTTGAGGGAACCTGGAGAGGTGTGTGTATGTATCAGATGGGTTCCAGGAATAAAAGGAACCTGGATACAAAAGCAATGGCTTTCCAAGCCACAGATGGCTGACTGCTCAGTTGCTCTTTGGTGAGGACTGAGGAATATCACTCCCTGGGGGATGTGCCAACTCCCCAGGAATTAGCCCAGGCTATCTCTTTGGTACCACCACTTGGTTATTTGAGAAGGAAGGCTAACCAGTGAGCTGCAAACACCCTTCACCTGTGTGTCATACACTCTTCTTTTTCAATCTGAGATAGTTCCACCTCCCAGCTAAGGGCTCCAGGTGAAAGTTGGAAAAGAAAAAAAAGAAAGAAAGAAAGAAAAAAAGAAAGAAAGAAAGAAAGAAAAAAAGAAAGAAAGAAAGAAAGAAAGAAAGAAAGAAAGAAAGAAAGAAAGAAAGAAAGAAAGAAAGAAAGAAAGAAAGGAGAAAGGAAAAGAAAAGAAAGGTTTGTGCACCCTGTGCACAAAACACCCTGTGGTAAAATTCCTTTCCAAACCCAAATTGGCAAAAACTTCAACACTGTAAGAACCACTGAAGTTGGGTTTCTGATTTCATTTTCCAGCTCCACTCTGCTGTGGGTTGAAGATCAGAGGTGGTGAGCCTAAGTTACTTACAGACCTCGAAGAATCTGTGTGTTTTCTACTCCAAATGAAAATGTAAATGACATTTTAATCCAAAAGAAGAGAGATCAGATTTGGCAGCTACCTGGGACAGAGGCATGTAAGCTTTAATTGGTGAAGTATTGTTCAAAAACTTCTTTGCACACAGCTTCTAAATAAACACTTTGCAGTAAAGATACAGAGTTGTTTTATATTGTCTCTTTTGGCTTTCAGAAGATCCCTCTGCTTGGCCAAATTGGAGAAAATATTAAATTAATATGTAATATAAATTTAAATTAGAAAAGAATACTGATTCATTTGATATTTTAAGCTTGTATGCTTACAAGAGGCCAAGGTTTTCTTTTCTGTTATTTGTTCTAATCTTTAAAGTCATAGACTAATAACAACTCTAACATTTATTTATAAGAAATTTGGAAGCAGAAAGGTTGATATTGGCCATATATCTTATGGCTGGGTTATTACATCAGTCCTAGAGGAAACAAAAGTCCCATGAAAGACTCAACACAAGGAGGTCAGAGAAGCCATTAACATCAGCTGGGTCTGAGTGAGAATCACATTGAGCCCACACCAGCCTAAAGAGTCACTGCATAGCTGGTCCTCTCTGATATGCATATTCTATCCCCAGACACTGCTCACTGGTAACGGGGAAATGATAGCAACCAATCAGGGCATAAAGGATCAAGCACACCCTCCTCAATTACAGTCTTCCACTTCCAGCTACAGACTGGCTGTTTCTGTTCCTTTACCCCAAACGGGAGAGTCCAGAAGGCAGCCATCCTTAGCTTGAGGACTAGTTGGTTTTTGTTAGGGGCGTTCCTCTTTCCAGAGCATCAGACCTGCCTTCTTCTGGCCAGAGCTGACTCTCCTTGAAGCCTCTGCACCTCCCTCTCCATAGCAACCTCCTGACCTGCTGACCTCACAGGTCAGGAGAAGCTCCAGTCTCTGATTGGGTCTGACCTTTGTACCGCCTCACCTGCTTTCCCTCACCTTCTCTGATTGACCTACAAAGAAAAGTCTCTCTTCTCTCCAAGGCACAGTTCCTTTCTGGGGCTTTAGGTACACCTCAGAGACCCTTTCCTGACACCTGGATCTCTGCCACACTTTTCTCAAGTAGAGGCTCCTTCCATGTCTTGTTGCTGTCTGGAATAGACCCTGACAACATTTACTCTTCCAGATGTGGTTGGCCTTCTCCTGTGACCTTGAATGGTTCTCCAGCCAGTCATGGACTCCCAAGGCCTAGCTGTGGGCCACACTTCATGTAGTAGCTTCCAAGGTGGGGCATAGGCACACACAGCTTACTAAGTTGTATGCAAACCCAGCCAGGTCACAGAGAACCTTAGGTCCAGTCTGGGAAGATAAAGGCAGAATAGCTAGCTGTGCTCCACTTGCAGCTCTCAGATGAAAGAACCAGGTGTCACTTCTATTATTCAAATGCCCCAGGACCTTTTCCTACCCAGCACCCCTTTCCATTGTTCAAGATCCTTTTTGGCCTCTGAATTTCACAGTTGCCAACCCTAGTTAAGATGGTTGCTTTAGTTTTCCTTACTGTAACAGATACCTCAGAGGATCAAAACTTAGAGTAAAAGGGTTTGTTTGGGCTCTGTGTCTGTGGGAGCACATCATGGCCAGGAATACTGCTTATCCCACTGGAGAGACAAAGGTATAGGTAGCTCCTTCACCAGCACACTGCAGTGAGCTGATTTCATCCCACTTGACCTTACCTCTTAAGGCTCTGCACCTCCCATAGGTCTTTAGAGACCACAGCAAAGCTGACTCCTTTGCAGCCATGTTGCTTTCTTGGAAAGCACCTCGTGGGATGTTCTTCCCAAGTCAGGATCTGCAGTTGCCTCTGTCAGTTGTCAGTTTAGATGATCTATCACCATCCTTACCATCTCTTGAGAGGGAGATCTAAAATCTACATCAATGACTGGAGTTTCTACAAAGCTCACTCCTGATTAGCTCAGTGCTGAGTACAGTCAATCCCCTTTAGTTCCAAACTGAGATTCGAGATTCCCAAAACATATGGCATGAAATCCTTTAGGGAGCGTTAGCTTTAACTTTTCCCTTCTTCAGAGTTATGAAGACAGGGCTGATGCCTGGGAAGGCTGACATTCTCCAAGCAGCCCACAGTATCCACAGTAGGGTGGAGAACATAGTTCCCAGCCCTTCAGCAGACAGGGCTGGCCACAAGCAACCATCTGGACATCCTGTAACCCGAAACGCATACTTTCAAGAGGGGTGCAAATGACAGTCCGGCAACACAAATAATTTGCCCCCAAATGTTTATCAGCTCCCTGCCACGGCCACTTCCATTTATAGCTTATAAATGGTTATTAACTGGCTCCTTCACATCTGATAAGCAGCCCCAGAACAGGTGGCCAGAAGGGTGGGTGATTAGAGGCCTCCTGGGAGGCAGTGTGCGCTTGCCTGTGGGTGGTCTTCCTGCCTGAGGCCAGTGCCCACATGAGAAGCCATCGAAAGCCTCCAATTTGCAAGATAGCAGTCTGTTGTCTGCTTGTGTATAGCTCTGTCCAAGTTACAGCTGGCTTTGCTTTCTGACCAGCAGATACTGCCAAGAAGGGTTGAAAGTTCAGCATTCAGCTCACCCACCCCCCCAAACGCATTCCCTTCCCCTTTTAGTCACAGGCAAACAGTCCTCCCCGTTCTTGCCTCAAGGGTTCTTTAGAGGGCTCAAGCAGATCTCTATGCAAACTCAAGCCAGGGCACAGCAGCCAGAGGGGACTCCCGCCAGAAGCAGGGGGCATCATCAAGGACTTGGTTCTTTGCTGAAATAAGCCTTGCAGGTCTCCACAGATCTGACTTTCTCAAACAGAAACATTAGCCCCCCAGGAAGGAGAGATGTTAGGTCAGGATTTCTGAGCCTCAGAGTTGTGGACATTGCAGGAGCCATGCCGTGCGTCTGAGGATGTTTAACACAGTCCTGCCCTTTGTCCTAGACACCAGTGGCAGCCAGTCTTTATTAACCATGAAAGTTGCCTCCTGATACTACTGGGAGAAAAACCATTTAGTTAAGAACACTGTGTTAAAGGTGTCTAAGAAATATAAATGAACTAAAAAGGGCATTTCTGAGTTTCCTAGCAGACTGCAGAGAGTTCTTGACACTGGCATTGTACAAAAACAGTGTTAGAGCAGACCTCAGGAAATGTCTATTAATGACCAGTAGTATTCTTGCAAAGTTATTGCTCTTGAAAATAGGAAATTACCCAGTGTGGTTGGGCATGTTTGTGATTCCAGCATTTGAGGCCTGAGGGAGAAAAAACACCATCCACTGGAGTCCAGATGGCAGCTAAATGGTGAGTTCCAGGGTAGCCTATGCTACAGACCAGAGAGAATAGGCAGGTAAAAAAACCTAGCTCCTGATTCAAATTTGAGGGGAGAACAGGGTTTATGGATGTAGCTCAGTGGGTCAAAGGAGTTTGCCACAAGCCAGGCCTGGTGGTACACTTTTTTAATGCCAACACTTGGGAGACAGAGGCAGATGGATCTCTGTAGAGTTTCAGGCCAGCCTGGTCTACATAGCAAGTTCTAGTCCAGCCAGAGCCACACAGTGAGACCTGGGTGGGGGTGGGGGCTTGCCTCCAAGAGTGATAACCTGTGTTCAATCCCAGGGACCCACATGGTAGAAGAAGAGAACAAGTTCACACAAGTTGTCTTCTGATCTCCACACAGGTGTCGTGCCTCCATGTGTGATGTGTTTATAAAAATATAGAGAGATATATATGTTATATGGGGTCATGGGAAGGAAGGTGTGGGGGAAGGGTGTGCCTCAGCAGGGCCAAGCCCAGGCATCCCTTCCCCCAGAGGGACCAGACACATTCGAAGGTATAGTATAGAATAGAGTTTATTCAGGGCATGGGGAGGGGAGTTCAGAGGGTAGTAGAGGCAGAGAAAGGCAGAGAAAGGGAGAGAGTAGAGAAGTAGAGGAGTGGAGGCCGGCCATGACCACGTGGAGAGAGAGGGGAAGGGAATGGGGAGAGGTAAGAGATAAGAGATGTAAGAGAGAGGCAAAAGCAAGAGAGAGAGGAGGGGCAAACAGCCCCTTTTATAGTGGGCCAGGCCCACCTGGCTGTTGCCAGGTAACTGTGGGGAGGAGCATACCTGGCTGTTGTCAGGTAACTGTGGGGTGGAGTTTAGACAGAATGCTCACAATGTGCATAGAGATACACATAAATACATTCAATAAAATAAACACTGTTTAAAATCATACCTTAGAAATGGCCAGGGGTGATCTCAGTCAAATGGCTGCACACTCAGGTTAGGATTGGTTATTGAAACACCCCAGAGATTCATGAATTAGTTTTATTTCTCTTCTCTCCTTTTCTCCCTCTTTTCCTACCCTATCCCCTTTTCTTTCACTAAACCCACCACCTCTGTTCTCACTATGCAGTCCACATCGGCCTTGAACGGGTGATAATGCTCCACTCAGCCTCATGAGCATGGGGGTTTCAAGTGGGAGCTGCCACACTCAGCTCTAGAGTAGTAGTTTTAAAACCTTGGAAGTATGAACAATGGCTTTGAATTTAACACGAGTGCAAACAACAAATATCATTCTTACACATTTAGTAGGCTGTGTCATCTTCAACATTTACTTATTACTTCAATTTTATTACACTTATTCATTTATTTACTCTGTGTGTGTGTGTGTGTGTGTGTGTGTGTGTGTGTGTGTGTGTGTGTGTGTGTAAGGGGGAGGGTCAGGTGAAACCAGGTTGCAGGAGTGGGTTTTCTCCTTCCACCATCAGGGTTGGCAACAAGCACCTCTACCTGCTGAGTCATCTCACTGGCCCCCTCATTTAAATTGTCATTTTATTTTTATTTATTTATGACAGTATTAGAGACTCCGCCCGGGTCCTCCAGCATTTTCTGCAAGTGCCATACTGCAGAGCCACTTTCCAGGCCTAAATTTTTATTTTTAATTTACAAGAAATAATCGCATGTGTTTGAGGTACAACATGACGTTTTAGTACATGAATACATCTCAGAATGATCAAATCAAGTTAATTAAGCCATCTCCCTTCTCACAGTTTTCATTCCTTTATGATGAGTGCCTTTAACACCCACTCTTTCAGCAATTTTGGGCACCTCCTTCAACTTCTTAGAGTCTCACAAGTGTGCCTTCCAAGTGGGTGATAACGCTCAGTCTGCCCACTTGAAAGGGTTGGTTGAGAACCAAGTAAAACAATGTAAGTGAAAGAATGTGAAGCTAAAAAAAAATCACATAAATAATTTTTTCTGTGAAAATAAAAGTTTTTTTTTTTTTTTCTTTTTTAATAGGCTCCTTGTGGTTCCTTGGGCTCTAGTTATGGCTGACGGCAGGATGGGTGGGCTGTGGTTAGAGGCTGCCAGTGGCAACATGCTCCAAGCTTGGCAGCTGCTATGACTACTAAGGATCGTGGGGTTCCTCAAACAAGGAGATATGATACAGGTGTGGCGCTGGATGTGGTCCATCCCAGACAGAATAGGGTGGGTTGCTTGAGAGGTGCCTTAGAGCCTGCAGGAGGTCTATGTGTTAGCAATGCCAACAATCAAATTCTCTTGCTGGGGAGAATAAATTTGCTGGCTGAAGGGCTAAACATTTCTGTGATTGCTGTGGGCCTTGATAACGTATGGGAGATTCAGTTCAGCACAATGTCAGCATTTTTTTTTTCTTAATTGCTTTAGTGTTTGAGATTTCAAGTCCACCCTCATCCTCTCCTTCCCAGTTCCTCCGCAACCCCACTCTCCCACTAGTACCCTGCCCTCTGATTTCATTCCCTCTCATTTCAAAAAGAAAACTAATGTTTAAACCTACTGAGTTTACTTACCGCTGCCAATAGGGCCATCTACTGGAGTAGTAGGTAGCCCTTCTCAGAGGCCTCCTCTTTAAAGAAAACTGACTCACCCTCCCAGCAATCAATTTCCAATGGCTCCTCTGCTAGGGGTGGGACTTGTGCTTACAGCCCCTACCCTGTTTGCTGTGATATCTGTCTGGCTTAAGCTTGTGCAGGTCTTTGCAATTCAGTCACAAAGTCTGTGAGTTCATGTGTGAAACTGTCCTGGCTGTGTCCAGAAAACAGTTTCCTTATAGTCACCCACTGCCTCTGGCTCCTACAATCTTTCCACTGGCCTCTTAAAAGATGACCTCCAAGCCTTGGAGGGTGGTGTTGCAATATAGACAGCCTGCTCAGGGCTGAGCATTCCACGGTTTCTTATTTTCTGCGTCTTGACCAGTTCTCTTCCTCTGTTGTTCTTCACCTTATTGCCTTAACAGCGTCTTCTGAGCTCACCATTCAGTTTGGCTAGCCAATGAGCACTTGGGACCCATCTGCCTCTTCATGTTGGGGTTACAGATATACATAGTCATGGAATTTGAACTCAGGTCCTCATGCTTGCACAAGAGCACAGTGCTCTTACCCACCAAACCATTTTCTTATGCCCTCCAGTTTATGCAGAACTGAAGCTAGGGCTTTGTGCTTTTTTCTAGACAAGCTCTCCACCAAGTAAGCTAAATCTTCAGTGTAAAGGGGTATTTTAAAATACATTTTAGTATTTGCTTATTTTTGTGGTGCTAGAGAGTGAAGTTAGAGCCTCTTGAGTGCTAGCCAAGCACTCTGTCACTGAGGCACAGCCTAGCTCACCAGATTTTATTTTTCAAATGACATGTGACGATTGTAGTTATATAGAGAGCAGTGTGGTGACTTAATGCATTTATTGATTGATTAGGCTATTTCCTTCTCTTCACTGTTTCTTGGTGTTTAGAACCTTCAGTGCCTTGCTTACAGTTATTCACAAAATGTGCAATAGTTAAACTCCAGACAGCTTGTGGTGCTATGGGTCTTGGGAACTTATTCTTCTTGTCTAATGGCATGTTGAAATCTGTTATCCAGCCTCCCTGTATCTTGGAGGGAGGTCTTTGGAGTATTGGGGATTCAACTGTTGCCTACTCTTTCTTGAATTATAAGTCGGGAACATCCCACCCACAGGAGTGTTTGGGAACACAGGGGCCAATGCTTCTCAAGGTCCCCCAGTCTCTCTTTCTTAGTGCCAGTGTCCCAGGCAGTGTGGGAAGGGCTCTGCTTGAGGAGCTAGCCCCTCAGCCCACCACACTCCTGAAGTGTATTCAAGTTGCTTCAGCAAAAGCAATTCTTCAGGAGCAGATTGACATAACCCAGCCACAGTTGGCCATGAAGATTCTAGGAAGCTGAGTCTCAGTAGAGAGGACCCAAGGAGATGAGAAACTAGACTAGCCTTTCTTCAGCAGGGGGTGCAGGTAACAAAGAGGGAGGAGAGGCAGATGCTAGAGAGGCAACTCCTGAGGGCAGAGGCCTGAAAATCTTGGAGGAACCTGGTCCCTCCAATGGCTGCAGCAAGCTCTAGTTCTCGGGAGCTGTGCTGAGCGGGATGCCTGGTTTTTCAGCCTTACCTTCCACATCCCCCAAACAAAACCAAACCAACCAACCAAGCAAACAAACAAAAAACCCCATCCTCCAGTGACCAACCTCTAGAAAACCATTTTATCTTCCTGGAGCCAACAGCAAGTATGAGGCAAGCCATGGGCCACTGCTTTCTGTCTTCACCATAGCAAGTACCTTAAAAGGGTCTTCATCTTAGGAAGGCAGAACATGCCTGTGTAGCCCAGGCTGCTCTTGAGCTTGCCACCTGAATTCTGTTACGAAATATCTTTTTGTTAAGACTGTCTCTTTCATACTCATAATTAAAGAGTTCTTTTGTACACTAGCGAAAATAAATATCCTTCATAGCCATTGCACCATTCCTTCAAAAAATTTTTGTTTCTAGAAATTTCTGTGGTGCTTTCTGACATGCAGAACTGTATATTTTTATGAAGTGATAGCCAAGGTCTTTACTTTTATGTGACTAGATGAGTTCCCACCTATGTTTTTCTAATTCCTTCAAGTTTTTATTTTAAACCGTTCAAACCATCTGGAATAGATTTGGATGTAAGGTAGGAAGTGTAATATTTCCCCCCAAACAGTTAACCAGAAGTGTTAGCCATCAATTACTAATAATCCTTCCTTACCAATTTGTTAATAAGGTGGAGGTTTAGTCCCATACTGTTCCTCGACTTTCTGCTCTTGTTGAAGTAAGAAGATATCACTCAGGACTGGGGAGATGGCTCAGTCTCAGTAAGTACAGTGTTTACTGCATGGATGTGAGGACCTGAGTTCCCATCTCCAAAACTGAAGTAAAATTTGGGTTTGACTGCACATACCTGCAATAGAAACTGAGGAGAAGACAGAGACCAGCAAATCCTGGAATCCCAAGAACTCACTGGCCAGCCAGTCTAGCTGAAATAGCAAGTTCAAGGTTCAGAGAGAGATCCTGCCTCAAAATATAATGTGGAGAGAGAGAGGAAGGAACCCAGTGTTGGCCTCCGATTGTTTGGGGTTTTTTTGAGACAGAGTTTCTCTGTATAGTCGTGGAATTCACTTTTGTAGATGAGGCTGACCTGGAACTCAGATATCCACCTATTTCTGCCTTCTGAATGCTGGGATTAAAGGCATGCATCAGATACTGTCTGCCTCTTGCTTCCATATTTGTATGTGTGAGACAGTGTGCCCAATACACACACACGTGTGTGTGTGTGTGTGTGTGTGTGTGTATCTCACAGGGACAGACATGCACATACATATACAAACACAGACACACACACAGACACACACAGACACACAGACACACACAGACACACAGACACACACACACACACACACACACACACACAGACACACACAGCCTTCTGCCCAGGGGGCTCTGATTCTTTTGTCTATAGAATCTAGGGTTGAATAGAAGCTGTGGGATTTGATGCTCTGGCATCTCAGAGAGGACAAATAGAACCAGGCCATCTAGCAGATATGACTCAGAGAAAGGAGTGAGTGGACCCTTTGGCAAATATGGCTGGAGGAGCCATGAGCAAGCTGTGTGCGTAAGAAAGGAGATGGACATCTGATTCCTGCTTGAAGGCCTGGACTTCAGGATGAAGGAATATTTCTAAAATATATATATATATATATATATTTGGGGAGTTTCCTTTTTAAAATTTTCTTTAAGTCACTTATTTTTATTTTATGTGTGTGAATGTTTATTTGTAAGTATATGCCTCACATGCATGCAGTACCCAGAATGGCCAGAAGGAGGCTGAACTGGAGTTACAGATGGTTATGAGCTACCATGTGGGTGCTGGGAATCAAACCTGGGTCTTCTTCAAGAGCAGCAAGGGCTTTTTACTGCTGAACTATCTCTCTAGCCCCATTTGGAGAATTTTCTAAAGCTTAATTTCTTTAATGAAATCCACAGTAAACTGGTTCTTTGAAGCCACTTAAATGGATAGTCGCACATCATGTGTTCTCGTTTGCTTCTGTGTTGCTGTAATAAAACACACATTGGGAAATAAAAGGGTTTATTTCATCCTGCAGTTTATACTTTAGCATGAAGGGAAGTTGAGGCAGGAACTCAAGGCAGGAACTGAAGTAGAAGCCATAGAGGAACACTACTTAATGGCTTATTTGTTATGGCTTGCTTTATTATACAACCTAGGACCACCTGCTTATGGTTGCACCCTCTTCCATCAATCATTAATCAAGAAAATGTCCTACAGCTATGAACACAAACCAGTCAGAGGTAGGAAATTCCTCTGCTGAAGTTCCCTCTTCCCTGGTGATGCTAGTTTGTACCAAGTTGATAAAAACCTGCCAGCATGCAACACTTAAGCTGATGAGACCACGTACACCATGGAAGTCCCTTAAGTTGATGACAGGGCTGGAGACCTCCCACCACCCAGGGACATCACAGTGCCTCTAAAGCCACCACAGGGCAGTGCATTACTCCAGTGTCTGTGCTAGTGCTGGGGGCAGCAAGCACACACTCTCAGTGGGGCCCAAGTTTAGTATGTAACACATGTACAGGATATAATTCTTAATAATGACAATAAACAACCATGTTCTGTTTTTTGTATTTCCTTTCAATCAGTATCTTGGAATGTTCTTATAAAAATAATTACAGCCGGGCAGTGGTGGTGCATGCCTTTAATCCCAGCACTTGGGAGGCAGAGGCAGGCGGATTTCTGAGTTCGAGTCCAGCCTGGTCTACAGAGTGAGTTCCAGGACAGCCAGGGCTACACAGAGAAACCCTGTTTCGAAAAACCAAAAAAAAAAAAAAAAAAAAAAACCAAAAAAACAAAAAAATAATAATAATTACTATAAATCGTCCTGCTATGATGTTAGTAGCCTATAGTTTACGTTCTCTCCCCTCTCTCCCCAAGCTATTCTTGAATTCACTGCATCCACCTCTCAAGTGTTTCAAATGTAGACGTGGTACACCCCAGCTAGTTTATGTAGTGCTGGGGTTGGAACCCATGGCTTTGTGCATACTGTACCAACTGGACCATATAGACTACATCAAGTGGTGTCAAGTGATTGAATGACATGGGGTGTCTGGTCTGTATTAGGTAGTCAAGTAAGTGCAGTCTATGGTGCTTGCACAGTGAAGAAATTGTCTAATAACTCACTTCTTAGAATATCTCTGTTGTTAGGTATGACATGTATATTTTTTCTTTTTTTTTTTTTCTTATCTTCATGAAATATTTATTTTATTTTTTGTTTTTTGGTTTTTTTTGTTTGTTTTTTTAATTTTTTTATTTTTGATACTTTATTTACATTTCCGATGTTTCCCCTTTTCTGGGTCTCCTCTTTGGAAACCCCTTATCCCCTCCCCCTCCCCGCCTCTGTGAGGGAATTCCTCCTCCCACCTACCCGCCCACCCATTCCCATATTCCCACCTTGACATTCCCCTTTACTGGGGCCTCTAGCACCCTCAGGCCCAAAGTCCTCTCCTTTCTCCCTGATGGCCATCGAGGTGATTCTTCTGCCTCATATGTAGTCCAAACCATGGGTCAATAGAT
>CM052714.1:1236882-1264641 GCA_028551405.1 Uromys caudimaculatus
AGCTCTTGCTCCCTCCATGGGGCTGCCAATTCCCTCCGCTCCTTCAGACCTTTCTCCAACCCCTCCATCTGGTACCTCACTCTCAGTCCAGCGGTTACTGTTAAATGAGTATATTTTTTCTTTACATATCTATGCAAAAGCCAGCCCACATGGGACATATATAGGTTACCCTTGGAATAGTCCCTTGTGGCAAAGTACACCATGTAATCATTTACTCTGAATGTGTTATTAATGTTCTATTATTATTATTTTGTTTTTTAGAGACAGGATTTCTTTGTATAGCCTTGGCTGTCCTGGAACTCTATAGAGCAGGCTGGCCTTGAACTCAGAGATCTGACTGCCTCTGCCTCCCAAGTGCTGGGATAAAAGGTGTGTGCCACCACTGCCAGGCTATCATTATTATTGCCATATGTGTATGGATGTTTTGCCTGCATATATGTGTGTGTATCACATGCATACAAGGTCCACTGAGGTCAGGGAAGGCATTGAGTCCCTTGGAATTTTGGAATATTATAATATGTATTGGATTCTCATTATTGTAACAAAATGTGTATGACAAATTGACTTAATAAAGGGAAAGGTTCATTCTAGCTCCCAGGTCAGAGGCTTCAGTTTGTGACCCCTCGACCCTGCTGCCTCAGGCCTCTGGCTGCTCAATACATCACAGCAGGAATGAGTGGTAGAGGAGAGTACCAGTAAAGGACAGCTCCAGGGTCCCAATGTTTCCTCCGAGGGTCTATCTCCCACCTCAATGGTCAAATTTCCTTCCACTGGAGCCTGCATCCTAAAACGTCTATCAATCCTCTTCAGGGCTGCAGGCTTGGACTCTACCACAGAACCTTTAGGAGACACCCCCAAACCACAGCACTAAAGTCTAAGCCCAGAAAAATGCTTAAACACCTGGAAATGTGTGTGATTAGTGGGCAAGAGCAGACAGACTGTCTGTGTCTTGAGTAGAGTGCCATAGACACCATGGGGAGCAGGTGAAGTCCTGAGTGAGCGTGTACTATTCATATGAGCATGGCCATGATAAGAACCCCAATGCCTCAGACCCATGGGAACAGTGAAGCCTCCCTCTGATCCAAGTAGGCATCTTGGTGAATGGCTGACCTCTGACTAACACAGAGTGTGCAGAAACTATCAACCACAGCTTCCTCGTCTTGAAGGAGTGCAGCCCGAGACCACTCCCTTGCTCAGACCTCCTACCCATATTAGTTACCTGCCTCCTCCTCACACATGCTGTGTATAAGAAACACACTGAGTTTCCAGGTTGCTGCTGGTGTGTCTCCACCAGAGCACTGACCCACCAAATCCCAGTTCTCCTGTATGTGTGTCTGTTGTTCCTTCATTACCCACATGAGGTCAATGCCAAAGTTGTGCAGGTCACAGAAGACACTGTTGCTAGCAGCACTTCTGTTAGTTGGCCTCACAATTTGGCATTTCTGACTGAGGTGGAGTGAAGGTCACATGTGAACAGTGTGGGGATGAGATGATTCAGCAGGGACAATACTTGTCGTGAAAGTGTGGGGACCTGAGCTGGGACCCCAAGAAGCCACATAAACCATAGTAGAGCAAATCTCCTACAGCCAGATGGGAAGCAGAAACAGGAGAATTCCTGGAAGCTCCAGGGCCAGTTAGCCTGGAGTACACAGCAGAGAAAACTAAACTGACTTATCCTTGGTGCAAGGTGAGAACCAAATCTAAGGTGACTTCCATAAGTGCACAGTAGCACGCATGTGCCTGCACTAAGACACACAGACATACACGCACATGCATGCATATGCAAACACAATGCAGACACACATGCACATGCACATACACACAGTCACACACACACACACACACACACACACACACACACACACACATTAGTGGGGGGGGCCTGTTTGCTTAAAAAAGAAAAGGAAAGCATTATATATTTTCTGTTACTGCCTTGTCTCAACAGCTCAAGGAATCACCATAAGTATGTTATAGACTTTGAAGAATTTGTGATTCTTGTTGTGGTCTAAAGTTTCCTGCTATTCTTTTTATTTTAGAGTCTTATTTTTTCAGAAGACTTTCAATAGCTAATCATTAAATATATTCAGTGCCATCATTTTGAATCTGAGTTTTAAAGAAAGCACTGCAGCATTAAATGTAGACAGTAAGTGTAGAAATATAGAAAAGGACATTTTAGGGCTGGAGAGATGGCTCAGCAGTTAAGAGTGCTTGCTGATGTTCCAGAGGACCCCAGTTCAGTTCCCAGCACCCACCCTGGGTGGCTCACAACTGCATGTAACTGCAGCTCCAAGGGAGCTTTGGCCTTTGCAGGCACCTGTACTCATGTACACAGACAGACAGGCAGACAGACAGACACACACACACAATTTTAAAACAAAATATTTTTAAAGATATTTCAATAAAGCTCTAATAACCACCCTTTTCATGTCCACAGGCATGCCATTCCCTGATTGTGATGGCTGTTCTTGGTTGTCAACTTGACTACATCTGGAATTAACAAAAACCCAAGTATCTGGGTATACCTGTGAGGGATTTTTCTTTCTTGAGTTATTTAAAGGTCTCCTCATCCTAAATCTGGATCTTTTGAAGTTTGGAAGATCTACCTTAAATCTGAGCCACATTTTCTGGTGGCAACCTATATAAAGGACACAAGAAAGATGTGCTTGCCTTTGCCTGCTTGCCCTTCCTCTCACTGGCAAGTGCATTCCTTTACTGGTATTAGAGCCTACTTCCTTGGGATTCTGACATATAAGACCAGCTGAGACGTCTGGCCTTGTTGACTAAACAACTAGATTCTTTACATTCTGTTGGTAGACAGTCATTGTTGAACTTGTTGGACTCAAACACAGTCTGTAAAACACTCTAACAAATCTGTGTGTGTGACAAAATATATATATAAATATATATAATATGTGTGTGACGATATATATGATATAAATATACTATAAAAATATCACTTATAATAAATGACAGAATATATATTATGTAAATATCACACATACACACACACACACACACACACACACACACACACATATATATATATATATATATATATATATATATATATATATATATATATATGTATATATATATGTCATTTCTAGAGCAATGGATCCTCAACCTGTGGGATATAACCCCTTTGGGGGTCAAATTATCCTTTCATAGGGGTCACTTAAGACCATCAGAAAACACAGATATTTTCATTATTATTCATTACAGTAGCAAATTACAGTTATGAAGTAACACAAAAATAATTTTATAGTTGGGATTCACTACAACATGAGGAGCTACATTAAAGTTTGTAGCACTAGAAGGTTGAGCAATTGCTCTAGAGAACCCTGGCTAATACACTGATCATGCAGTCTTCTAGTGTATAGATGCTGAAAACATATTCTCTAATGATAGATAATTGGTTTTCCCCCACTGTTTTCATATTGCAATCAAACTATATTGAACATTTTTGTTGACAAGTTGATTCACATTAATCAACTACTTAAACAAATGTTGGTTCCCTGTTGCTCTCAAGGTTACCCATTCTCTTATATCTGGCCCATGAAACACACTATAGTCCTATACTGCTTAATGTAGAGGCTCCTTTCAGCAAGCTATATTCCCATTAATCCACCAAGACTCAGCTCAACTGTCTCCTCTGTAAGATCTGTTTCACTATCCAATGATTCGTCTTTTCTACGAGAACCCAGTATGGCACCCCCACATCTATGAAAACAAGCATGTATCAGAATTATCTGGGAAAATGGTTGATTTTTCAACTGGAAGTTAGGGTTTTGGCCTGAGCATGTGTATTTCATTTCCTGTTATATACATAGACTTGTACTTAGCACCCTGTACAATGTCCCAGAAAAATAGTTGCTCAATAAATGCCTTTTGAGAGCTTGTATCATTAAATAATGACATTAAATAATGGGAGGAATTGTGTTGCACATTGATCTTTTAACTTAAATTTAAATTCTCTCTTGGGCTTATACTAATGGGATTTCCCAGCTGCCTTTGATAACTAAGTAGAATATTACCCAAGAATGAACAGAGTGGGCAGGGTCATGGTAATCCTCGGGGGAGTTCCCTGGCTGACTGTTATCCAAACAACTATGCTATGGCAGCTTTCAGGGCATTGCAAGATCATTCCAACATGCTCAGCCTTGACTTATACAGTTTGGGGCTGGAGAGATAGGAGAGCATGCCACAGGGATGACAAGACCAGAGGTCTTCCTGTGAGATATGTCCCAGGCCAGCAAAGCCTCATGTTTGCTGTAAAGCTCCTCATCTCTGGACAGGCCAGGAGCTACCTAGGTATATCATTCAGTATTCTCACTATTGTGCTCAAATCCCTGATAAGACAGAACCTAGGGTAGGAAGGATTTATTTTGGCTCATAGTTCAGAAGGCAGTCCATAATGACAGGCAGCACAGGCCTACAGGTGCAGTTTGGGGGTGTGGTGGAGGTGTTTAAGGCTGTTTGGTCACATTTGTTGGGATCAGGAAGCAGAGACTGGCAGAAATATGGCAAGGTTATAAACTTCAAAGTTCCCAGTCTCCCTAAACAGCGCCACCAGCTGAAGGCCAGCCAGAGAAACAGTTTGCATCCAACTCCCAACACCAGACAATGAACAGCCTTGTGAAAGACAGAATTGCGACTGACAGTGATTCTGAGAAATCAGAAGGGTGGAGACAGAAGGACTTGAAACCCAGCAGGACCCCTGGGGACCTCTCCATGAAGGCCAAGCCAGTATGCAGAGGAAGACTTCCCCTCTCTGCAACCCCAGCTTCAGTGGCTTCACATTCTCACTGTGATCCACATGAAGAAATCCAGTTTACACTACAAGCCAAGTGTAAATCATTACAAACAAAGCAGAATTCTCAAGCTTATTTTAGTTGTGCACGAGAGCCCCGGCATTTCAAGTCTCTTTCTTCTAAATGCCGGTTCTAGATGGATCAATGAGTAATAATGATGGCTGTGCGAGTATGAGGTCCTAAGTTCAAATCCCCAGCTCCCATAAAATGCTGGTCATTGGCCCGTACACCTTTAACTCTAGTGCTGGAGGTGAGAGTACAGGGACAGGATTGCTGGCTTACAACACAGCTCCAGGCTCAGTGAGAGACTATGTCTTATATGAATAAAGCAGAGAGTAACGGAACAGGTCACCCAGTACCCTCCTCTGACCTCCATGTACACACAGGGTACATGAACCCACACACATGTACACAAACACTGTGCACATGCACAAAAGAGAGAACAGTGGAACAAGTGAGGTATGTGTGAGAGAGAAGGGGAAGGGGAGATGAAATAGAGAAGGGATGTGTGTGTGTGAGAGAGAAAGATATATATATATATATATATATATATATATATATATATATATATATAGAGAGAGAGAGAGAGAGAGAGAGAGAGAGAGAGAGAGAACTGCATGTGAGCTCAGGAAGGGGAAAGGCCCTTTGAAAACCGTGCCTTGCCCTAGGGCTCTCCTCAGTGAAGCAGCTGAGGGATGGTAGGGGAAAGAGAAGAAGTCCCTCCCATGCAGCCTTCTGGAAACCATGAAAAACCAGAACCTGCTGGCCTCACCGAGTCAGTCTGGAGACTCTCTGTTGGTCTGGAGAACTGGCGGGATGATAGGTGAGTGCTAAGTGGACGGCATGAACGTTTCAATAACACAAGTTTGCAAATATTTTTTCTCCCACTCTTGGGAAAGTAGAAGGAAATAAATTAGAGGCACATGCCGGGACCTTCAACCTTCCTGCCTCCCACCAACTTCTAGAACAACTAAACATCAAGTGTCCCTTAGCGGTTTCCTCTTTGTGTGAACATGCATGAGTGATGGGAAAGAGATATACTGAGGCCAGTGCATTTTTAACTCCCTGGGAGGTATTTTTTATCTAAACATGCCTTCATTTGGGCCTTCAAAGATGAAATAATGAAGCGGCTATACTGGAGTGCCAAATCTCATTCTATCATCAACTTTTTATAGCCTCGAGTACTATGTCAATTAACACCTTTCAACTCGGGACATGAATCCTCCTTCGGGACTATTTCTATCCTGAAGGAAACACAGATATGAAAAGGGCCAAAGCTGTACCACTGCCCTGAATTCAAGCACTGTCACCTACGCAAAACAACAGCAATCATATGATGTGGCTGTGGAGAAGGCTACTCCCTAAGATGTGCAGGGAACAGCAACACACACACACACACACACACACACACACACACACACACACACACACACACACTTTTTCTTTACCCATGAAACTTAATTTCAGTCCAAAGCACCTTTCCCTCCAAATGTTAGAAGCTTCGCTTTCATCAATTAAAGGAGTTGATATCGATGTCTCTCCCCAGGCCCCCATCTCATTTCTCCTCTAAATGCATCTTTACTCTGAAATCCTTCTGCCCCCCTCCTGATGGATAGAGACTGGCCCCTGCCATCCTCTGAAGTACAGACGCTCTCCTGACTCTGGCTGGGTGGTCCACACTACCTGCCCCGTAATGTTCATTTCAACAGACTTCTCTGTCTTCTTCTCTGTCTTCTTGGTACTGTTGGAACCTCCCAGAATTCTGCCTGTGAGTGGAAATTCTCAGGGGTGCCATATTGGAAGCCCTGAACACTGTAGTCTAACAGCTTAGGCTCCTTTTTCCTTTAGAATACACTAAAGGATAGGAGACAGCTCAACCAGCGAGAGTGCTTGCTGCATAAGCGTGCGGCCTGTGTTCAAATCGCTAGCATTCATGTAAAAAGTCAGGAATGGCTGCAGGTGCCTGTGTCCCCTGAGCTGTGGAGGGCAGAGGCAGGAGAATGGCTGCGTTTGCTGGTCACCAGTCTACCTCCAGGTTCAGTGAAAGACCCATATTATATGCATAAAACCTACAAAATAGAAATAAAGAAAAATACTGCACTCTAATTTGGTCACTACACTGTATACATGTATTGAAATGTTCTACTGTGATTTACAAACATGTATGTTATTTCAGGTAGTTAATTTTGAATAACATAGCTCTTGGGCAAAAGTAGCACATTGCAGAAGCAGATTGGGGGTCCAAGTCTTCAGTTGCCTCTCTCAAGTCTCTGTCAATATTCATCACAGTTAGGAGCCCAACCTCTCCAAGGGTTTCCCTGGGTACCCGGCCTCTGGCTCCAGTTCCTGAGAAACAGTGGGGCATTGGCAGGAGATCAGAGGGCAGGGCGAAGGGGTGGAGATGCAGATCTTCCTGGCTCCTTCCTTCTGAGTCACAGGTGGGCAAAGGCTATGATCCTTTATAGGAAGCTGCATGCTCTCAGGGGTCTATCTCCTGTACACACTTCTCAGTGATGGCTATCATTCCCTCTGTGCTTCAGGGACCATGCTCTACCCCATCCCCTGGGCTCAGACACGGTTAAGTTACCAATACACTTGGCCCAAGGTGTGTCCCCAGTCCTAAGGGCTTCTCTTCATCCTGACTGTGCTATGAAAATGATTCCTCTGCTTAGCCCTTTCTGGTTCTTTGCTTGTACTTGTTGCCTGCTGTCTACTGGGACCTGACAGACTCAGCTATGGCATACATCAGCAGCCAGGACTAGAAAGTACTCCCACCAAGGAGGGGCCCTTGGGCCTGAGGGTGTTAGAGGCCCCAGTAAAGGGGAATGTCAAGGTGGGAATATGGGAATGGTTGGGCGGGTGGGTGGGAGGTGGAATTCCCTCATAGAGGCGGGGATGGGGAGGGGATAGGGGGTTTCCAAAGAGGAGACCTAGAAAAGGGGAAACATTGGAAATGTAAATAAAGTATCAAAAATAAAATTAAAAAGAAAGTCCTCCCGCCACATCGCCCAGTGCCCATCTTGGGTCTAGAGTGGGTCAGGTTGTGAGGGAGACTGAATCACATGGCTCCTGATCACTGCTGTGTTTGAAGCACCTTCAAACAGGGACAGTCTCACCTCCATGCCCTGCTGAAGAGGCAGCCTGAGTATCCATTTTTTCCCCATATGCCTCAATTCTCCCCGACCCTTCTGTCTCAAATTGTCTTCCCAGTTCAACGTGGGCACTTGCAAGGAATTCGAAGGCTGACAACCAGGCACACTATCTCCACTGAAGATTAAACAGGCCGCACAAACCTTCCTTCAAGAACATACTCAGAAAGAGAGCAAAGACCAAAGTCAGTAGTAGCTGAGACTGAAGTGGGAGGCAATCAGAACAGGAGCATAAGGCAGAATCAAGTCTACATGTTAAAAAATAGGAGGCAGGACCAGCAGAAGCTATGAGGCAGAAGATGAGAGCAGCAGGGGCCAGGGGGTGGAGGGTGGGGGTGGAGGCAGCTGTAAGCAATGAAGTGCCATAAAACAAAGAGAAAGCCCCAGTGAATGGAGAATCCAAATATGTCAGCCAGGGTGGCCCTCTCTACTGACTGTCCCCAAGCTTATGCTTGCATACAAGGACCATTGTAGTTACATGTCATATCTGCTTAGAATGCCCTGGAAGACATGGTCAAATGCTATGGTTGGCCTTGGGTGTGGTCCCTGAGAACCCCACATTCTTCTTGCTCCTCAAGCCTGGGGCCCTGCCTGAACAGCGATCCCCATTCCTGGATTCCTGGGAGGTTGCCAAACAGGATCATTAGGAGCCAGACTGTCTGGATTTCCTTTCCTAAGTTTCCTGCTATTTAGCTGTGTAGCCTCTGGCCAGACTCCTAACCCCGAAGCCTTAGTTTTCTCATCTGTAAAATGGGGCTGATAATTGTATCATCCTCACAGAGTCACTGTGGGAATTAAATGAGTTGATACACAGTAGTGGTTGACATGTACTTCCTAAAATTGATACAGCTAGTACTCATAACTGGCCCTATTCCCCTTGGTATTTCAGGATCAGTCGGGGAGAGAATGAACACAGACATTAGCATCAGTGTCCGGCTACTGAGTATCAACCATTAGCTTTTCACGAGGGGTGTGGCTTTGGGGCCAACCTCATTTTCAGTTTCCCCATCTGCAAAACAGGTACAGCAGAGCCCATCTTTAAAAATCTTCAAGAGTCTGCTGAGTAAAAAGCACTGTGGAAAGATGGCATGAGTAAGGCGTTTGTGGAGGAGGGGAGACCACGAGAGGCTTTGCGTTTAATATTTGCTCCCCTTTTTAACGCCTTGTTACTGGGTGGTGACAACACAGCTCAAGTTCAATGACACCTACAGCAGTATACCGGGAGTGGAGGATCTTGGGTCCTATTCTCAAGTGTAGCCTCTGGACCACTCAGCTGAATATTCTCCAATGTTCCCTGAAGACATTCTTCAGAGCACCTGGGCAAGCTGAGGTCTGGGCAGCTCTGGGAAGAGGGAGGAAAGGTTTTGACAGTGAGGAAGCCATTAGAAGGAAGTCAGCAGGAGCCAACAGAAGCAGCAAGGGCAGGGGGCTTGCAGCACACCAGAAACCATCACCAGCAAGCCACAGCAGTCCTTCAGAAACTTCCATGATGAATGCCAGAAAGTCCAGAAGGAATGGGGAAAGTCTTAGAGGCCTGTCTGGATACAGAGCAAAACTGCATCTCTATATCAGATGCTGCCCAGTGGGACATGACCACCATCCTTTGTTCCTTTGTTCCTTTCTATTTCTTTTCCCTCTCTCTCTCTCTCTCTCTCTCTCTCTCTCTCTCTCTCTCTCTCTCTCTCTCTCTGTGTGTGTGTGTGTGTGTGTGAGAGAGAGAGAGAGGGTATGTATGTGAGAGTGTGTGTGTGAATGGGTGAGAGTGTATGTGTGTAAGAATGTAAGTCTGTGAGTGTATATATAGTATATGTGTATGTGTAAGAATATGTCTCTACGTCTCTATGCCTGTGTGAGTGTATGTGTGTAAGAGTGTGTGTGTGAGAGTGTGTATGTTGTGTGTATGTATATGCGTGTAAGAGTATGTCTGTATGTGTGTGTCTGTGTATGTATGAGTGTATATGTGCATATATGTGTGTAAGAGTCTCTGTGTGAATGTGTGTGAGTGTATGTGTATTTATGTGTGTATATGTGTAAGAGTGTGTGTATGTATGTAAGAATGTGTGTATATGTGTATGTATGTGAATGTATGTGAGTGTGTATGTATTATGTGTGCGTATGTGTGTATAAGAGTATGTGTATGAATGTATGTATATATTATGTGTATGTAACTGTGTGTATAAGTGTGTGAATGTGTGGCTATAAGTGTATGAGTGTGTGTATATATTGTATGTAAATGTGTGTATATGTGTGTGTGGATGTATGCATATGCTGTGTGAATGTGTGTGCATGTATGTGGAGGTCAGAGGACAACTTCAAGTGTCAATGCTCAGGCTCCATCCACCTCCTAATTTTTGAGCAGAATCTCTCACTGTCCTGAGACTGACTAAGTAGGTGAGGCTGGCCCTAGGGAGCTGCCTGTTTCACTTTGCAAGGCTGAGATTCCAATCATGTGACTCCTGGGGAATCAAACTGTGGTCTTCATGCTCGTAGCTGAGTTACTTCCCTAGCCTACATCACAGGAAACATCATGTGAAATCACACACCATAATTCACTGGTAAAGAGATGACCACATTGGGATGTATGTTTATAAAGTCAGACACAGGGTGCTGTGTTTGCCATGGCAACCTCACTCCAAAACCCCAGAGCCCCACCCCAGGCCTTGTCTGTGTGTGTGTATCTATTTTACCAGCTTTGAGTCTGAGACCCACTAGTATTTCAGCCCTCAAGTCCCAAGCTACAAACAGCGAAACAGGCCCTCCTGATTTAGCTCCATATCTCACCAAAGACGGCACATGGGCACCACACACACATCTGTGTCACCATATCACAGCTGCATCAACAGAAAAGCACAGTTGAGGGACAGCCCTGGATCGCCCAGTGAGCCCTGTCCCAGCCAAGAATAAGCCTCAGACTCTTGCTCTGCTCCCTTAATGCTCTCTGCCCTTATAAGGTGATTAAATGGTTCTTTTTCTTCTTAAAAAGGGGTGGGGGTGGGAAGTGGGGAGGAGGAGAGTGGAAGGGGCAAAATTAGTTTGAATGCAACTGTTTTGCCCGAGACTTGGAGCACTGTAGTTCTTTTATTCGTTTGGAATGAGTGGGTATACAGAACAGCTTTGTTTTTCAATTCATTAACTTCCCCAGAAAAAGACCATCTTTTCTGTTTATACTAAGGAGCTGGATGTGGAGCCATTACCATGTGTGTGGTGTAAATAAGAAAGGCCACCAATGGAGATCTGTCCCTTTCATGATGAGAAAAAGAAGAGTCACTTCTTTGGGTTGCAGGGGACATTTCTTACCAGATGTCAGCTCTTATTTTTCATTATGAAGAAGTAGGTAAATAGCTGTGGTTTTAAATTAGTGCCCTTTAATTTGCAGAGCCCAGGCAAGTCCTAAAGGCTGTTCTCAGGATGTAAATGCCATCACAGAGAAAGACTGCATCCAGAAAACTCAACAAGAGGAGAGCCATTCCCAGAACAAAGTGGGCTGGGTTGTCGTGGCACCAGCACACCCATGAAGCCCCGAGCTCAGGGCTGGGTGTCAGCAGTTTGCTGACCACAATAACCACGGCCCCAGAGGGCACCATTACTGCCTCTGTGATATTTCAACAGCAGTGGAATGTGGTGTTTGGATCCATCTGTTGTGCACTGGCCGGCGGTGACTGGGATATGAGTAACAGCTCTGGGTTTTCAGATGCCCCTCGACATGTAAGGGCCTTTCAGTGCTGAGTAGCCCTTCTTTCCCTAACTGCAATTTTTGGCAAAAAAATTTTTGCAGTAAGACAAAAAGCCCTGCTCATTGCATCCCTCTAGAATAGTCTAAAAACAGCTCTTAACCACAACGCATTTGTTATCCATCTCCAGTTACATTTGCATAATTAAAATATATAACAGAGAAAACATATCTGTAATGTCAGTGGTAACCTTTGAACTTGTGCTCTGCCCCATCTGTGTTGTTTGATTTGCAAGGAGGTAACAGTTTTTGTCCTGAGCCTGGGATTTTCACCTGGATGCACAGTGACCTTAAAGGCACAGACAGGCCAAGTTCTAAGGATGAGTGGCTGGCAGGTCAGAGAAGCAGGCATCACATCCAAGGGGAAACTGAGGAAGCGTCCATGAGTCTAATTTTCTTCTTTTAAAAAAGACTTATTTGAGGCTGGAGAGATGGCTCAGCAATTAAGAGTACCGACTGCTCTTCCAAAGGTCGTGAGTTCAAATCCCAGCAACCACATGATGGCTTACAACCATCCATAATGAGATCTCATGCCTTCTTCTGGGGTATCTGAAGACAGCTACAGCAAGCAGGGCCAGAGCAAGCGGGGCCGGAGCTAGAAGAAAAAAGTGTCCAAAGACAACTACAGTGTACTTACATATAACAAATAAATACATTTAAAAAAAAAAAAAAAGACTTATTTGGGGACAGGAGAGATGGCTTAGTGATTAAAGGCACTGTCTGCTGCTTCCAGAGGTCCTGAATTCAATTTGCAGCAACCATACGGTGGCTCACAACCATCTGTAATAGGATCTGATGCCCTCTTCTGGCATGTAGGTACATATGTAGCTAGAGCATGCATGTTCAATAAATAAATAAATATGCTTAATAATAAATAAATAAATGAGAAAAATATTTAATAAAAACAAGACTTATTTTAACATTTGTGTGTGTGTATGTGTGTGTGTGTGTGTGTGTGTGTGTGTGTGTGTGTGTGTGTGTGTGTGTTGATCCATGCATGTGAGTACAGGTGCCTGCAGAGGCCAGAAGAGGAAATCAAACGCCCTGGAGTTGGACATACAGGGGTTGTGAGCCACCTGAACTGGATGCTTGAAAACTGAACTCTGGTAGTCTGGAAAAGCAGTACTTGCTCTTAACTTCTGAGCCGTCTCTCCATCCCAATTTTAAACTTCTTTCTGAAAAATTTAGAGGGTCCAAGATGAGCTATGACCCTTTTTCATGCTCTGGAATTTTGAAGCCTGACCAGTGTGGGCTCCGCTGTCCTTGGCTTCCTGCCTTGCAGAAAGAACAAAGTCAGAGTAAGGAACTTCCCATTCCAGCCTGGTATGACACTACTGACCTCCATGTGAGGTGCTACTGCAGCTCAGCAGGCAGGAATGTTCTCTACCTACCTGTCCCCAGGCCAGCCTCACCCCTTTCCTAGAGTCAGTCCATTCTGGTGCCTGCCAGTGTGGCAACAGTTGCTTAATGGAAAGGCAGACTATGGGGACAGTGCCTCTCTCTCTGGCCTCTTAGCCTAGTCCCACAGTGCTGAGGATCCAGTGCGAGTACTGACCCTGGGGAACACTCTCTCCCTTGTTCTTCCTTCTTCCCTGTGCTAGGATGTGCTGCTTCTTGGGAGCCCTGATGCTCCCTAGAACATACTATTTGTCCCATGTGTTCTGAGAAGTTGTCACTAGGTCAGAGAAGGGCACTTAAGCCAGTGCCTACGGCCAGGCAGAGGCAGGACAAGTGCCCTCCCAGCCTGCCTCTCCTCCTCACGCCACTCCTCGGGCTTCATCACCGTTAGATCTGTTTTCCTCCCAACACATTGTGATGGCTATTCTTGGTTGTCAACTTGACTGCATCTGGAATTAACTAAAACCCCCAAATGGGGCACAGAGTGAGGGAGTTTTGCTTAATATAAAGTGTAAAGATCCATTTCTAATCTGGATCTTTGAAGTGGGAGGACTTGCCTCTAATCTGGGCCATGCCTTCTGCTGGAAGCCTATATAAGGATACGGAAGAAGGATGTTTTTGTCCTTTGCCTGCTTGCTCTTGCCTTGCTAAAAAGTCCATTTCTTCACTGGCGTTTGAGCCTGCTTTTTCAGGATTACAGCACATATTGAAGACCTCATGGACTGAGCAATTACTGGATTCTTGGACCTTCCATTCATAGGCAGCCACTGTTGATTATTGAATCTCTCTCTCTCTCTCTCTCTCTCTCTCTATATATATATATATATACATATATATATATGTATATATATATATATATATATATATATATTCTGTTACTCTAGAGAATTCTGACTAGTAAACATGTCTACCCATCATTCACCACACAGTCCAAATGAACAAGGAAATAGAGTTTGCCTTTCCATTCATACTTGGGATAAGAACCTTATTATCCTGAAAGTGACACCATGACTTTAGCAGGGGCCCTAGGGAAAACACAGATGTCAGGGCTTTGGATCATTGGTATTTAAGGATACTGGATTTATTGCTGAACATATATGAGAACAATAATAAAAATTATTACAATATTTATTAAATATTAACCGTGTCAAGTTTTCAATGTATTCTGGCTCTTGTCCAGAAAAACAACATGGTGTAGGAGATCATATATTATGGACACAGACATTAAACAGTTTTCCTGGGTTATACTCTGACTGACAGCCTATTACCAGAGATGCTACTGCTGTCCTAGTGGAACCCAACATCATTTCCTGTTGGAAAATCCTGATGTAGATTTCCCTCACAATTCCCTATTGGAAGTTTTCAAAATCTTTAGTCCAGCAGCTCTACCCCTTGGAGCTTTCCCAAGCCAAATAGTGGAAAGTGCAGTGAATATATGCATACAGTTCTCACATGGATTGGTTTCCATGTGGGTGTTCAATGCCAAAGACTCAGAATGACCAGAACATCCAACAACAGGGCATTAATCTAGTATCTGATGTGGACTTGTCTTAGGGTTACTATTGCTGTGATGAAACACCATGACCAATGAAACTTGGGAGGGAAGGGTTTATTCAGTGTATACTGCTGCATCACTGTTCATCATCAAAGGAAGTCAGGACAGGAAATCAAACAGGCCAAGAACTTAGAGGCAGAAGCAGATAGAGGTCATGGAGGGGTGCTGCTTACTGGCTTGCTCATAGTGGCTTACTCAGCCTGCTTTCTTATCGCACCCAAGTCACCAGTCCAAGGATGATCCCACCCACAACGGGCTAGGCACTCTGACATTAATCACTAATTAAGAAAATGCTCTACAGGCTTGCTGACAGTTTGATCTGATGGAAGAAATTTATTAATTGATGTTTCTTCCTCTCAGATGGATGACTTTGGCTTGTGTCCAGTTGACCTAAAACTATCTAGCACAGGACTATTGCATAACTATTAACTCCTGTGATATAGGACATGCTAAGTGAGATACTGTTTAGGGTGTTTTGCTAGACAAGTGCATCCATTTTGAAGCAAATTTTCAGAATCTCACAGGGCCCCACCCATAGATGAGAAACTGCTAAAAAAAAGTCTTCTCCAGACTGAGCTCCCTAATAGGAGGTTATCTAATCCCAAGAGGTCAGTCCTAAATACAAGTACACACAAGCAACTGTAAAAGGACTCAGCAAGTTATTTACACATTTATTTACTTACACATTTATATACATATGGAAGTAATAATAACAAAAAGAAGACATCATGAATTTGAGAGGGAATATGGGGCACAGGAAGAGCCAGAAGGCAGAAAGAAGGAAGGGAATGATGTAAATATAGTATTTGTACATGAAATTCTCACAAAAATTAAATGTAAGCTTGAAAAAATGTGAGGTCCAACTGATAAAAAAGGGGGAAAGTTGAGAAGAATTGAGCAAAGGGAACAAAGGAGTAGGGGGGAGAGGGGAGGGGAGATAAGAAGGAAAAATAGAGGAACCAGTCTGAACTGCTGCAAGAGAGCTGGATTTTGGCAATGCTCTATCTTGAGATCTTAAACTCTTCCAAGATAGCTGGTCCTCCAGCCCTTTACCCTGACCTAACGGTGTTGACATCACCTGGGACTTAAGATGTAGACTCTCAGGACTGTTCCAATCCACTGGGTCAGAGTCAGTACAGATAGCTCAGGCTGTCTGTGGTGTGTGTGTGTGTGTGTGTGTGTGTGTGTGTGTGTGTGTGTGTGTGTGTGTGTGTGTGTGTGTGTGGTATTATAAGCTCTGCCTGGCGTGTTGTCCAAAGTCATGGCCAACACTTCTAAGATTATGTAATATATTCTGAACCTGTCTCCTGTCTCTCTCTAGTGACCCCTAGTGGGAAAGCAAAACAGCACTAAACTCTATAGAGAGACAACAAAGTTTGATCCCCACACTAAACCAACCAACAACTCCCCCACCATTTGGTCAGTTGAATCCATAAAGGTCACAAGTGCTTGGGAGATGAGACTTGTAGTGGTCATCTTTCTCTGGAGTGTCGGGTATTTTTACATATGATGCTGTTAGGATTCAAAGATAACGTTCCTGAATGGAGCTATTCCATACACAGCTAATTTTGAATCTTTCAAACAGAGACACATCAAGATGGTCCATCAGTCACACTGTCAAATGCCCTTCATAGTCTGCCTCTTGGGTGAGCCCTTGGTATGAAGACTGTTATTTTAAGTTGTTTCTTTAGAGGAAAATCAGTGTTCCAATTTATACTGTGGTTTGAGTTTTGTGAGAAAATAGAAAATTTCAGGGCACTCTATAAGGGAAAGAATTCTATAAGCATTGTCTTTGTTGTTTGTTTTTGTTTCTTGGAGTTTGTGAAATTAAGGTGCTTTGTGAATCTCTCAAGTTGGTCTCATAGTGCATCTGCACACACACTCACACACAGGCACATAGGCATACACATTCAGACACAGCACATAGACACATACAGTACATAGACACACACAGCACATAGACACACACACAGCACATAGACACACACACACTCACACTCACACACTCACACAGGCACATAGACACACATGCTCACACACAGCACATAGACACACACAGCACATAGGCACACACACAAGCACATGTACACACACTCACACATAGCACATAGACACACATTCACACACATGCATGTAGGCATACACACAGCACATAGGCATACACACTCATACACAGCACATAGACACACACACACAGCACATAGACACACACACTCACACTCACACACTCATACAGGCACATAGACACACACATACAGCACATAGGCACACACACAGCACATACACACACACACTGTGGATCCTCAGAGCTGGGAAGCATTTCACTTTAGCCATGGTCCTCAGAGAAGTATCCACACCTTCTGGTTCCCAGTTCTCACGCTATTTCTTTGGGGATCCGATAGTGTTTTGGTTTTTGTTTTTCTGTGGTTTGCTTGGTTGATTGGGTTTTGTTGTTGTTGTTGTTGCTGCTGTTGTGGTGGTAGTGATAATGGTGAGATAAGATGTTGCTATATAGCCCAGGCTAGCCTCATACTCTTTGTCCACCTGTCTCAACCTCCCAAATGTTGTTTCTTGGCACTCTATTGCTCTTTGAAAGTATATGCTGCAGCTGAGGTTACCTCCCACTCTTACCAACCCTGATCATATCCAGTGATCCAGCTGCCATTCTGTACACTATAGAGTAATACAAAAAATCAACACAAAATCAATTAACTAATAAAATTAATACAAAATTAATCAATACAAAATTAAGTGTTATGAATTAATACAATAAAGGGTGGAGACAAGGAATAAAAGAAGAGGGAAATTAAGAAAAAAGAGAGAGGTTACAATGAGACTTTTGCATGGTTTGGAATCTGGGGCTTGGAAATAGAGAACCAAACAGAAGGCTGGAAATCTAACTCACTTGGAAAGGTGCTTGTCTAGCATGCATAAGGTCCTAAATTCAATCCCCAGTGCCACAGGAACTGGGCATGGTGGCTTATACCTGGGATCCCAGCACCTGAGAGGTGGAGACAGAAGGATTGGAAGTTCAGAGTACCTTTAGCTACCAAGTGGAGACCTCGTCTTCCCCAACACTCTCCACCTCAAGCGTGAGCTTATGTGAACTGGTCCAACCACTGCAGTCCTCTCACAGAAACAGACAAACAAACCAACCAAACAAAAACCCACAGACACAGAGCACCAGTCCTTCAGGTCATGGCAAGCTACAGTCATGCCAATGCCCAGTCCTTAAGGCTAACTCTAACTTGGACTCTCTTAGGAAAGGAGAGTAGGGGAAATACCATTGACAGTAGACTACTCCAGCCCTATACCAGGGCACTGTGGACTCACGCAGGTGGTAGCTTCAGAGAGCCAAGAACCCATGAACTAATGCCAACCCTCCCACCATCTCAAGGCAAGCGCACCAGGGTGTCCAGGCAACACTCCCCACAAACTCTGCCTCACTCAGCTGTACCAGTAATTCGGACAACTTATCTACATGTTTGGTTTTCATTTTTAGGCTTTTGCTTCTCTGCCTCCACTTACAGCCATGTATCAGAGTCTGGTAGTATTTCTGGTTCATTGAGTCTGCTGCTTGGCCTATGGTGGCACAGTTCATCATGCAGCAGAGGGTCCTCTCACTTCCTGTTGGCCAGAAAGTAAAGGAGAGAGAAAAAGGGGCCCAGGGCCCAACATCTCCTTCAGGGGCACACCCCCAGGGAGCTGACTTCCTCCCACTAAGCTCTGCCTTCTGAAGGTACTGCTGCCTCCAGACAGTGTTCCAGGGTTGTGACCAAACATTTAACATGTGGTCCAAACACACCAGGGACCACCTGGCTTTCTCCTCTTCTTTCCCTTTGGCTTTGAACCTCTTGCAGACACTGCCATTAGATTCTGCTTTCTTCCATAGTTTCAGGTTTACTCCATTTTATACCCTTACTTTTAAAATTGTGTGTGTGTGTGTGTGTGTGTGTGTGTGTGTGTGTGTGTGTGTGTGTGTGTGTTGGGGGGGGGGAGGCTGGGACTGGAAAAAGCACTTTTAACAGCAGAACCACCTTTCTAGCCCTCTGTCTTACGCTTAAGAAAATCACCAGCAAGAAAGAAAGCCAGTAACTAACATATATTCATGCTACTCCAGAACTTGCAGGCCATGTGAGGAAGGTTTTACTTTCTGTGACTGGGACTTAAAGTCAGAGGGCTTGTGGTGGAAATAAAGATAATAAAAGGTGGTTCAAAGAGTAGTGATGTCTCTAATTGGGGCTGTAGGAATGCCTAATTACAGGCTGCAGTTTGCCTTGTTCCGGGTTCCACCCTCCAGCTCTGAGCAGGGCTCTTCAGTCCTGACAAAACGCTGGGCTCTAAACATCATTCTGGTGTGATCACATGGTGGCAGACTTCTGTTCTCTAGAAAGAATGCAGGGAACATACTATTTAAAAAGCCTGGGTTGGGCTGACGAGGTGGCTCAGTGGGTGAAGGCATTCACAGCCAGGCCTGATGTGATGTCTGTGTGATGGAAAGAAAGGACTCCTGTAAGCTCACTTCTGACCTCATCATGTAAACAGGGACACTCATGCGTCCACACACACAAAAGGGAAGGAGGAATGATGGGAGATTTTATCTAGGCAATGCTGTGGAGTGGGCAAAACCCGATATCAAGGTAAAGGAATTCTTGTTTGAGAAATATTGATTCCCCCCCACCACCACCACCTAGACATGCTGTTTGCCTTTATTTAAATGACTATCTATAAATAGCCCCAAAGACCACAGTGTACTGGAGAAAATGGGATGCACTTGCATCTGATAGCAAGTTAACGCCAATATTCCTTTGTTTGGGTGACTAAATGATTTCTGCTCTACAATTTCTCTTTTGAATGAGTCCTAACCCCTTCTTCCCTTATCCATTAACAAATTATATATAGCTTTGGCAGGAGCATAATCATGTGTTTGTATGGAAGTCATTAATAACTTGTTTTGACAGGGTTTCATTATATAGTCCTGGCTGGCCTGAAACTTGCTACGTAGATCAGGCTGGCCCATTTCACAGAGATCTCTGCCTGCCTCTGCCTCACGAGTGCTGGAATTAAAGGTGTATGCCACCACACCTGGCCTACTTTATAACATTTGAAAAGTGTGTTATTTTCACAGCCAAAGTGAGCGTTGTTCCACTGCTGCTCTGTTATAATGTCTATGGGTAGCTTTCTGGCTTCTTATTCTACACACACCAAGCATTGTCTCTTAACAACAGTCCTGGAGTGACACACAGCTGGACAGGCTGATGACTCTTCTGTCTTGCCTTGTACTCCTTACACAAATGAGAAAATAGGGATTCCTGGGGCTGAAACCCCTGAGCAGAGAGTTCTGGTCTTCCCTTCAGCAGGTATGTTAAGGGAGGAGACTCACAACCAGCACAATGAAGAACAGTGAGTTAAGAAATCTAACAGCATAAAACAGATGCAGGAAATGAACCAACCAGGCACACAGCTACACAACGTGTTTTAGCTGTGGGATCCACCTGTGCTTTCTTTTTAGCTAAGTTCTCAGAACAAGCTATTCCCCATTCCTTCCCACAAGTCCCCTGAGACTAGGGAACATGTCCCATAATGCCTTGCATTGTGATCCTGTGTATCCTCTGCTCCTTTTTCTTCCTGTACCCTGGCTGCCTTTGGCAACCTTGAAGGTGACACGCTCTTTGTCCGTTTTCTGGAAGATTCTGTGAAACTGTGCACATTTCAGTCTCTATGATTCCTGCCATATGCTAGGCCAGGCAGCACTTTTTAAGGACACTTCTGTGGCTCCCAGGCCAGAACACTCTTCTGCCAGACACTCACACATCCTGGGCTTTTTCCTCTGGAGCCCATGTATGTCATTATTTCTCTCTCCCCCTCTCTCTCCCATTGTCAATAAAATCTGTAACCATTGTCTCCTTACTGCACCCCCAGCCTGGCACTGTGCCTGGCACATAGAAGGTGTTCCTGAATGAATCACTAAGGACTCAATGCCCATTTGTTGCATGGATGAATAGATGGTTGTTTGGTCTGTTCTAGGCCCCCAAAGCAAAAGAAGCTGTTAAAATCGTGTGACTCTGGCTTACCATTAATATCGGAATCAAAGAAACCATTCAAATGTTGGACAACGTTCTGTGCTGGGGAGTCGTGGCAAGTCATTTGCATGCATTCCTAGGGAGACTGGTAAGCCACATGGGAGGACAGTTTGACAAAAACTTCAAAGATTACAGATTAATAAACCTTTCCACCTAATAATTCCATTCTATATACATTTGTGGTCCTCAGAAGCAAGCTGTGTTCAGGGGTATCAACTGTTGCATCATATGTAACATTAACCTTTGAAACAACCAAAATGTCTAATGATAGAAGACTGATGATATAATGTCAAGAAAATCCCAAGTGCTGTAGTCTTAAAAAGAATAAACTGGGCTCATGTGTATTAAGACAGGAGAGACAGAAAGATCATTTTACCATTAAGGGAAAGAGAACTACTACAAGAGCATCACATTGTGTTTCTGAAAGCATCTATAGTAAATTTAGTTGCTTTGAGGAAGGGGAGTTTTGTGCACCCCTTCCTCAGATGACAGACTAGAAAGGAGGCCTCCATGTCATTTGCTTGTACTATAACCATGGACTCTCTGTTCTGGGACTTAACTGCTGTGAGTCTAACAAATTTAAGGGGAATTAATAAAACTACAAGTGTGTGTCTCTGTGTGTGTGTCTATGTGTGTGTGTGTGTATGCATGTATGTGTGTGTATGTATGTGTGTGTATGTATGTGTGCATGTATGAGTATGTATGTGTGTATTATGTGCATATATATGTGTGTGTGTATGTGTATGTGTGTATATGTGCATGTATGTGTGTGTATGTATCTATGTGTATGTGTGTATGTATATGTGTGTGTGTGTATGTATGTGTATGTGTCTGTGTGTACATGTGCATGTATATGTTTAGTATGTATATATGTGTGTATATGTGTATGTGTGTATGTATATGTGTGCATGTGTACATGTGTCTACTTGTATGGGAATTCTTTCTGCATTGCATTTTGTTAATAGTTGACCTTTAAAATTTTTTATTTCATTTAATTTATTTGTCATATATGTGCAGGTGTACATATGTGTGCAAAGTGCATGCACATATGGAGGTTAGAGAACAGCTTGTTGGAGTTGGTTCTCTTCTTCCATCATGTGGAAACCAGGATTGAATATAGGTCACCAGGCTTGGTAGCAGGAGCCTTACCCACTGAGCCATCCCATCAGCCCACTTTGACATTTTCAGGACCAATTATTCACATATGTTCTGTCATTGTCATTAATCATGACCAAAGCCTTATCAAGTTTAGATCCAGGGGATCTCAAATATAGATGGTCCCAAACCAAAACTGCATCTAGATGAAGTTGAAGCTTGTGACAGGCCATCTCACCACCCTTGTGTAAACTGCCCAGTTCCTCCTGGCCTACCTTGTTGACTTTGGCAATATTCACTGGCCTTGTCATGCCAATAACATTATTGAGACCAAATTGACTGAACATGTGGCCATGTACTCCAAATATTTTTCGATACAGTTAGATGGAAGACTGTAGATTACATTTATTTATTTTGTGATAAACTCACTGTTTATATTGCTGGTGATCCAGCAGTGGCTGTCTACAACACCCTCGTACCCAAATGACGACAGGTTCAATTACTCTTTCATTTACTGTAGGAGACTTTCTACCACGTGTCTCCCAGCAATCATTTTGACATAGCTTAAGAAATGGTAAATTATACCCAACAAAAACAAAAAAGAAACTCTGGGTTTTGTTGCAGATAATTGCAAGGAAAACAGCTATTTGCATCTCTGTCTCTTACATTTAAACAAAACAAAACAAAACAAAAAATCCAATGTTCCGAAAACAAAAGAGACTCAAAAATTATCCAAACAACTCATTTTCTGCTCATAATGGAAAACACTCAGAGGAAGTACTTTGCTTGAGTTGTGTGTTCAGGGCCTGACTTTGCATCACCACCACCACCAACAACAACCTTCTTGCTCCCCTTAGGTATTTGGTTATTTCAATTCTCATATATGACCAGTGTTGTGAAACTGAAACAAGAGAGTACCACAGAATCCTTAGTATTTGCACACCAGTGCAGCTCTTTGTGTTTCAGGGTGACATACACTACGTTAGCAAGTTTATATAAAAGTGAGAGATGGGATAGACTTTCCATATCCCATTTAGTAAAAACAACCATTATGAAGTCAATTGACACAAGGGCAACATGAACTTCTGGTGCTGTTGGTGTTCGTGCAAAACAGTCACAAAGCTCAAGGCTGGCTATGGATGCACTCCAGCAACATTCTGTGAGTGATGTTACCAGAAAGGCTCACCTGCATTGAAGAGTCTACAAAAGTGGTTTATTCACTGGAGCTTCAGTGACTGTGAGAAGGTTGTGGTATGCAGGTCCGAAGCTAATTGTCACCTTTGGCTGTCGTTAGCCCATTAATAGCCATTCCTTGCTTATTTTAGTGTCTGGTTTAACATTCCTGTGACTATCAGGAGAAATCTTTTTTGACTATATTAGCTTAGCAGACCACTAGCTTCTACCAGTCTAGAAGCTGAAAGTATGATCAGAAAGCACTGAAGTACACAGCAGGAGCTCCCATTTGGCTGTAACGCTTCTCTGAAGTTGACAGCAATGTATTTGAAAACTGTCTTAATGTATGACTTTCTTTGCTCTGTTACTTTTTGAAACCATTTTCACAATAACCAGGTCTTACCTCTTTTTCTTAGGCTTATCACTTAATTTCTTAAAACTATCTTCACAGCATCCAAACCTGGCCCATGAGACAGATACTTGTGTCACTAAGAATCAATACTAGAAGCATGGTGGTTTGGGCCTGTAATTCTAGCACTTGAGAAGCTGAAGCAGGAGGATTGTTGTAGGTTTATAGCCAGCCTAGACTACACAGTGAATGTCAGGGCAGCCTGAACTACAGAATGAACCCTATTTTAAAACACATAATTCATAATTAGAATCTGGGGAGAGAGGTCAGCCATTCAAACGTGAGTTTTTTTGGGTTTGTTGCTTTGTCTTATTGTAGTTATTATTTATTTGTGTGTGGTTTTTTTTTTTGCTTTTGTTTGTCTGTTTAAGACCGGGTCTTTCTACATAGCCCTGTCTGTCCTGGAATAGGCTGGCCTGGAACTCCAGAGATCCACCTGCCTCTGCCTCCTGAGTACTGAGATTATAGGTGTATGCACCTTGCACAGCTAAAAGACCTGAGTTTAATCCCCAACATCCATGTCTTTTTTTTTTTTTTTTTTTTTTTTTTTTTAACAAAACAAAAACCAAAAAACCAAAAACCAAAAACCAAAAAACCAAAACTGAGCTGGAGAGATGACTCAGAGCACAGGGAACTCAGGATCAATTTCCAGCATGAACATGGTGTTCTGAATCGTCTGCAACCTGAGTTTGGTTTCTGGGACCCATATGACGCGAAGAGAGAACAAACTCTTGCAGTTCATCCCTTGACCACTGTGTACATTAATCAACTAATTAGATTTTAGAAAGAGCTAATAATGAATTAAATTTTTCAGAAAGAATGACTTTAAAATGCATATTATCTTTGAAAGCTAAACATCACTATTTTTAAGTTTCTAGGATTTAAGCCATTTATACTGTCTAAACTCATGCTGGGGTTGGTTCAACTCCGTAACTCACAGATCCTTTCAGATGTGTAAGTTACATCACTGCAAAGCCAGGTTTATTCAAGTCAGTGGATCCAAGACAACTATACTAAGGTTCTATATGAAACCCAAGGGTAATAATGCCTGCTTTCTATTCTTAGGGGTCAAACACCATAGCTGTATTTTATGTCACATATGGAGAACCCCACTGAGTAATTAATCCCATGCTTCAGTTGACTCAAGATTATATGCAGAGATCTCTGACTCCCTGAAGGTCTTACCCCAATCCCCATGGGAATATCTGGTATTTTCATTGGAGTCTTCACTTTCCCCAGAAAAGGTCTTGTTTGGTGTAGCCTGGCACAAAATGATGAATGTAGTCTAGACTGGCCATAAACCTACAACAATCCTCCTGCTTCAGCTTCCCAAGTGCTAGAATTACAGGCCCAAGCCACCATGCTTCCAGTATTGGTTCTTAGTGACAAAAGTATAGTCTGGATAATTTACAGAGAAAAGAAATGTATTTCTTACAGTCCCAGAAGCTTTAAAGTCTGAGGTCAGAGGGCTACACTTGGTGAAGACCTTGTTAGTTCATCATTACATGATGGACAGAGCCAAAGTGTAAACCCAGGTCACTCTTTCTATAGCTGCTATTGCCACCCTCATCCTTGGGCTTTATACCCAGTGACTTTCCAAAGACCCACCTTTCCATACCAATGGCAAGTGAACTTGATGGATTGGTGGTTAAGCTTCTAATACATAAAATGTGGGAACATAGTAGGGATACAGAGAAAAGTCACACACTAAGAAAAATAACAGGACTAAATAGTTCCAGACCAATGAATGCTCAGAGTCATAGCCACATGGGACTACACAGGGTGGGAGGGAATCTCACGGGAGGAGTCTCAAAGCTCAAGAGAGGGGACCCTGATCATGTGATGCCGGCCCTCCCTTCTGCATGTATATTATTCTTTCTAGCTACTGCTATGATCTGTTATTGGCAGGGCTGATCATTTCTTTAGCCACACTCACTGTTGGAGGGAAATTCTTTGTCCAGGAACAAAGCCTGTCCTTACCCCACATGATTACAGGTCCCAGAGATGCTGGAACAATTTGGGACAACAATTTGCTGCTGGGAGAGGGGCAGCCTTACTTGGGTGTGATGGTTTGAATATGTTTGGCCCATGGGAAGTGGCACTATAGGAAGTATGGCCTTGTTGAAGGAAGTGTCTCAGTGTGTAGGCAGGTTTCTGAGGTCTTCTCATATGCTCACGCTCTGCTCAGTAGGGAAGAGACCCTCCTCCTGGCTGTTTGGGACCAAGATACAGAACTCTGGGCTCCTCCAGGACCATGTCTGCCTGCATGTTGCCATGCTTCCCACCACAATAATGGACTAAACTTCTGAAACTGAAAGCTAGCCCCAATTAAATGTCCTTTATATGAGTTGCCATGGTCATAGTGTCTCTTCACAGCAATAAAACCCTAAGATACTGGGTTTGAGTCTCATCTTGAATGGTGGCAGGGACAACCATACATTCTCAGGATCCTCCAGCTTGGGTGGAAGGAACCCCACAGTATTTCTCTGGCTGCACTACACTGGAACAACTTCAGACCCATGAGCCTAGGAACTCACTGGAGGCTCTCATAGGTACTCTAGAAGTGGTCTTTTTGGTTAGAGAGATTAGTCAATAGCTCAGTCAGTAAAGTAGTCCTTGCAAGCATGAGAACACAATTTTGAACTCTAAAACCCATGTGAACTAGTAATCCGAGCTCTGGGGAGAAGGAATCTAAAAGATTTCTGGGGCTCTCTATCCAGCCAGCCTAGCCCACTTGGCAAGCTTTTTGCAAGTAAGAGACCCGGGCTCAATAAAACAATGTGGACAATGCCTGAGGAGCCACGCATGACTTTGTCCTCTGGTCTCCACATGTATGTATTTCCCAACACAAATTAATTAATTAACTAGTTAATTTTTAAAAACCCATTTTGTCCCTGAGACATCCTGGCTTCTGTGAGCCAGCAAATCTCTGAGGAAGATCCAGGTCATCATGTGGTTAAGGACATAACATTTACTGAACTGAGACAGAAGAATGCTTGAGTGGTGGGTGGGCAGAGAAAGCTAGAGAAGTGATCAGTGGTGGCAAAGTCTTTACCTGGGACACAAACACCTCACCTGGAAGCAATGTCTCTCTTTGGGCACAGTCCTTACACTTCATGACAATATAAAAGACCTCATAATAGTATTTTTTCGCCCAAGAACAGTGAGGGGACTGCTTTGCATATTTTTCATCCTTTGTGGGGCCTTAAATCACTTGGTAATGGGAAACACGTCTGCAGAGACCCTTTGTAGTGTTTGTTCTTATGGTTTCATGCAAACACTGAGCAAGAGGAATTTGTTATAAACAGCTTGCAATTGTTTAGTGAAGGAAAAAAAAAAACACCATAAAGTTGGGTGGGCACCAGTCAGATCTGAGGGCAAATATAAGCTGCCTTCGGAAGATGGTCAAGAGGACACCACATAGTGCGATCTGGTTGCAGACCTGGGTGTAGCCTGACTTAATTTTCAGGGTGTCTGCTTACAAGGCCTCTAGTGTTTGATTGAATGGCTTGAAACCATGGGCAAGTGACACCTCCTTAGAGCCCACCCACAGGGCCACACTCACCCAGATGGAAGGTCAGCATTAGGAAATTTTGGAAGAGAGATTCTCAGCTTTAGGAGGCCAGAAGTAGAGAAATTTTTAAAAATGGTAAAAAGAAATCATGTGGGGTTTTTTTCCCATCTAACTTCTTTTCTTTGTGATTTCTGGTTCAGATTTTCATGTTTAGAAGTCACAAATCCAATGTGGTTTAACCAGCTATGTATGCTGTCTGCCTCTGACATCATCCCCAAGAATCTGCAGTTTGAAAAGGACAGGCAGTGTGTGGTGTGGGCGTGCGCACTCATGTGTGTGTGTGAGGGCACATGTGTTGGTGTGTGCTGTATGTGAGGTGGAACATGCTCTTGGGATTCCATTACTGTGATATTTCTGGACAGTAAGCAAGGAAAATCCTGACTTGTATGTTTTGTAAGCTCTGCCCGCGGTGCTGACTGTCACCAAGGTCGGTGGGAGTATCCTGATACAGTCAAACTTTACCATCCATACCACCAAGTTTTTAAATCTTTTTTAAACTTTTATATTATACTATGTGTATGTGTGTATGCCTGAATGTATGTATATGCTCTACACACATGCCTAGTGCCCACAGAAACTAGAAGAGAGTGTTGAATTCCATGGTACTAGAGTTACAAACGGTTGTAAGCCCCCATGAGCGTGCTGAAAACCAGACCTGAGTCCTCTGCAAGAGCAGCCAGTGCTCTTAACTGCTGAGTCATCTCTCTAGTCCCTATCTATTTTTAATAAATACAATCTTGCGGAAACCTCAGCTTGGGCCACAGGGCCCCACACCTAATCAG
>CM052714.1:1265141-1341690 GCA_028551405.1 Uromys caudimaculatus
GGGTAGGTGGGAGGAGGAATTCCCTCACAGAGGCAGGGAGGGGGAGGGGACACAGGGTTTCTAAACAAAAGGGGAATCATCGGAAATGTAAATAAAATATCAAAAATAAATAAATAAATAAATAAATAAAAAAGAAAAGTTAAAAAAAAATAAATAAATACAATCTTATTTGATCTACTGTGACATCATCACTGAAATTTGCACGTGACATTTCCGTGGCTCTGCTATGTTGTAAGTAATTGTATACACTACAGAAACAAGCTCTATCTCCATTTTTAAAAAAGGGTTTCTTTAAGTGGATATTTATGTGTCTCTGTATGCCATATGTTTGCAATGCCCATGGAAACTGGAAGAGGATGTTGTGTTTCCAGGGACTGGAGTTACAGAGAGCTGTAAGCAGCTCGATGTGGGTGCTGGGAACTGAACTGGGTCCTCTGCAAGAGCAGCAAGTGCTCTTAATGGCCAAGTCATTTCTCCAGCCTGCTGCTTTCATTCTTACCACATGATTTTCCTGGTCACTGCTGGGCCTGTCCCTGGGTACCAATGCTGCACCATGTGGATTCAAATGTACTGTGTTATGGATGTAGTCACAAACTTTTCTTTCCACAAGTGGAAACTAGGAGAAGCCGTTTCTATATATGTTTTCTCAAATGGAGCCACCAATACCGGCAGTCTCAATGACATAACTGTGCATCTGCTGTGTATATTTTAACTAACCCTGAGAACACTGCTCTAGTATTCCTTCGATTGATGGCGTCTCCCCCAAGACTGTGCTATCACCTCTGTGCTTTGTCACAGGCCTTTGTGGTTGAGTGAGAAAAGCCAGGCAGTTATACGGAAGGAATGTGCACCTCCTATTTGAGGATGGAGGGGGGGGGAGTCTGCCCTGCTGAAATGATTGAGGGACAGAAGTCCAAGTCTACATTTAACTCATTTGATGGTAGCATTGGAAACCGTGTCTCCCAAAACTCCAGCTTTCATGCCCCCACCATCCACATGAGGACTCTCTCCAAGACAAACACCAGAGTCCAACTCTGCTTCCTGACCTTGCATGGAAAGCCTTTGTTTGAATGGGGGTGTCTTATTAACTGTCGACGACAAGTCTCTGCTGTCACAGAGAAACATGCACAGGTGGAGGAGATCAGAGCCCAGACCTGGGATGTTTTCTTAACACCCCCCCCCCCATACCACTCACATCCAGATTGAGTTGCCTTCTCTGATCCCAGAGTTCTGTACTGAGGCTACAGTCACGGGGTTCATATTTTAAGAAGACTGTCTCAGCCTCTTAGTTGTGAACTCATAATCTTAATTATTATTTTTTTTTAATGTTTAGGATAAGCTACAGGGTATCAAATAGATGTCAGCTGACGGAGTCTCAATTCAGGCATCCTGCCCCTTTGGATTTCCTCAGACTATGAGGCAACAGTTCTTCAATCCAGCCACACACTGAGCTCAGAGGGACTTCAGCAAGTCATTAGCTAACTGAATTCACCACTATTTAACCTGTTGACATAATAGTATGTTTAAATCATGGAGTCAGCCATTCAAAGGGACAGAGCAACTCTACAAAAGCTACTGTCCTTGGGTTTTAACTCCAAGATTAACAAAAGAACAAAATGAGTTTTCTTAGAAGTAAATATTTTATATAGCTTGTATCATCTGTCTGAGTAAATTGTCAGCTTAACCATTTGCTTTCACTTTTTTCTATCTTATTTATTTAGGTGTATGGATGCTTGTCTGCTTATATGTCTGTGTACCCCTTTTGTGCCTGGTGCTCATGGAAGCCAGAAGAGGGCATTAGATATCCTGGGACTAGAGTTACAAATGGCTGTGAGCTGGGAAGTGAACTTGGGTCCTCTAAAAAAGCAGCCCATGCTCTTAACTACTGAGTCATCTCTCCAGCTCTGATTTTCAGGTATAAAATCTTCTTTGCAAGACTAAGCTATTTTGACTAAGTAAAATTTTTACAGGGGACTGTGGACCCAGCAGGCTCCTTGTACAGTCTTTAAACTATTGAGGACACCATGAACAAATGAAGCTACTCTGAGCCAAAAAACAAATCCAAGAACTTCCAGGTCTAGGGAGTGCCAGGTGATTGGTGGTAATGGCCACAGATATAACAATGATGGGGGAAGAATGGTGGTTGTGGTTAAATAGTGGTTATAATAGTCATGGTGGTAGTGGTGGTGGCAGTGAGGATGGTGCTTGTTCTAAGAGTCATGGTAGTGATGGTGGAGGATAGTGATTGTGGAGATAGTGGTGATGGTGATGGTAGTAGTAGGAAAGGTAGTCATGGTGATGATGGTGATGACAATAATCACAGCAGTAATGGTGGTGATGATGGTAGTGATGGTGGTGGTGGTGATGATGGTAGTGATGGTGGTAGTGGTGATGATGGTAGTGATGGTGGTGGTGGTGATGGTGGTCATGGTGATAGTGATGGTGGTGATGGGGAATGATGGTGGTCATGGTGATGGTTGTCATGGTGATGGGCAATGATGGTATAATGACAATAATGGCAGCAGTAATGGTGATGATGGTGATGCTAATAATGGTGATTGCTATAGTTTGGATCTAGACTGTTCTCCAAAGGCTAAGATGTTAAAGGACTAACTCAAGCCTGTCACATGGATTGGAAGGTGGCAGAAATTTTAGCAAGTGGATCCCAGTGGGAGATTCTCACATCAGGGATGGGACTCTGATCACTTCCTTCCATTTTCCATCTCCTAGCCAGGAGATAAACAGAGCCTTTCTAACTTGTGCCTTCACCATGCTAGCCTTGACAGAGACCCAAATGCCAATACATGAGCTAAAGTAAAACCTCCTTTGTGGTGGGGGGAGAAGACCCAGTTTGTAAGAGTGCTTGTGCAAGTATGAGGGCCTGAGCTTGGTTCCCAGCACCAGCACCCCCATAAAAGCCAGGGATAGCGATGTGTCCCTATAATATGAGCTGAGGTGGCACAGACACAGGAGGATCTTGGAGCTTCAGTGGCCAGCTAGGCTTAGCAAAAAAATAAATAAATAAAAGAAAGTAAGGTGGAGAGCAACAAAGATGTCTGACATCTTCCTCTGGCCTTCAACAGACACACATGGGTAATACAGCCTCACACAGATTCTCTCTCTCTCTCTCTCTCTCTCTCTCTCTCTCTCTCTCTCTCTCTCTCTCGTGTGTGTTACATGTGTTATGTGTGTGAGTGTCGTTTGAGTGTATAGATACACATATGCAGAGGCCAGTAGAGAACATGGGATATCTTCCTCTATCATGTTTTACCTTGTTCCCTTGAGACAAGACTATTCTCTCTGTACCTGAAGGCTAGGCTCTCTGAACCTTGTAGGCTAGGGTAGCTAACCAGTCAGTGAGCTTCCAGGATCTGCCTGTCACTTCTGGAATTACATGCATGTAAGCCAATGCCCCAGCTTTTATATAGATGCTAGAGAGTCAAACTTCAGGTTCTTATACTCACATGGTAAGTGATCTCACTATCTGAGCCATCTCCCAGCCCCTAACACTCTCTTTTCAAGTTTCTTATCTAGGTTCCCCCCAACACACACACCCAGCTACCATGAAAAATAGCAGCCATTCTTTGAGAAACTGGGATTCAACCAGAAAGTGGTCCTCAGAGATTGGAACTGAGATTAATGTTATCACACTGCCCTCTTATCTGTCATTGGGTGGACAGTTTTTATTTCTGTTTCTAACTGGTTTTCCCCACAAATACTCATAGTTATTTAATAAAGATACCACATTAGTAGGTGAGCACAGATAGTATGACAGTGAGCAGATAGCTCTCAACAACAGGAGCCCAGAGCTGAGTCCTTTGTTGGTGAATACTTTTCTTTGCTCTCCAAGACTTTGCAGCTGCCAGCAAGAATTCATGGGCTTGGTGATGCGAGCAGCCAGAGCACCACACCCTTTAAATTGGACCTAAGCCAAGTTTTATTGCTGACTAACTATGTGCTGCCTTCTGGGCAAGTTGCTCAATCTCTCTCCCTTATCTTATCTGGAACAGATAAGATAACAATGAGAGAAGCCATCAGTGCCGAGCACCTGGGCAATCTGTCCCCCAGGAAGCCTCTGTTGGCCACTGCTCCCTGCTCCCTGAAGTAGAGGAAGGATGCTAGGAAGAACAGTGCCTGACTCTTCTGTATGTAAGAAACTTTCAGATACATCAGTGTGCTTAGGGCCGAGCTGCCAGACCTTTACTTGCTCTAAGAGTGTGTTGGGGCTGGCAGGTGTGGTGGCTCATACCTAGGATCCCAGAACTCTTGGGAGGCTGAGGCAAAGTTCCAGGCCACCCTGGGCTATACAGGAGAATGTCTAAAACAAACCACCAAAGCCTGCTCACCTCAGTCTCACTCTGATTCAAGCATTAATAGCTTTTCTTTTTCCTTTTATGTGGATATGTACACATATGTGTGTCCCCCATGCATGCACATATGGGTATATAGAAAGCAGAGGTCGATGTAGCAATGTCTTAAGCAATGCTCCCCACCTTTTTTTCTCTTTGGACATGGGGTCTGTATTAGTCGGAGTTCTCTAGAGTTACAGAACTTCTAGAATGAATCTCTCTCTATATATATATATCCATCGATAATCAATAATAGAGGATCAATAGATAGATGATAGATCGATAGATGATAGATTAGATGATAGATCGATATATGATAGATAGATAGAAGATAGATGGATAGATAGATAGATAGATAGATAGATAGATAGATAGATAGATAGATAGATAGGACTTATTAGAATGACTTACAGACTGTGGTCTAGCTAATCAAACAATAGCTGCCTAAGAGCTGAAGGTCCAAGAATCCAGTAGTTTTTCAATCCCTGAGGCTGGGTGTCTCAGCTGGTATTCACTATACACCAGAATCCCAAAGAACTAGGCCCTAATGCCAGTGAAGGAATGGACTTGTCAGTAAGAGAACAAGCAAGCAAAGACTTTCCTTCTTCTGTGTCATAGGCTGCAGTAGAAGGAATGGGCCAGATTAAAGGTGGCTTTTCCTACCTCAAAGATAAAAAAAATCCTTCATAGATTCAAATGATTAAGTTAAAAAAACAAAAAACAAAAAACAAAAAACCTGACAGGTGTGCCCATTCATTTGGGTTTTTATTTAATTCCAGAAATAGTTAAGTTGACAACCAAGAATTTCCATCACAGAGTCGTTCACTGAACATGGAGCACACTGCTGATTCAGCTACACTGGGAAGCTGCTGAGTCCCTGTGGTCTGCTTGTCTCCACCTCCACAGCACTGGGTTTACAGGTGCATGCCGCCACTCCCGGTCTTGGCATGGGTGTGAGGTGATCTAAACAGAGTCCTCATGCTTGGTTAGGCATGGGCAGTGAGTGCTGTGCCCACTGGGATAACTGTCCCAAAGCATTCATTTCATTAATCAGTTTTCCCTGGCTCACAGATCTCCTTTTTCTGCAACACTGGCTTAGTTATTCACTAAGTTGTTCAGAGATTTTATTTTCTGAATCAGTTACCACCTAGATAACTGAGATTTTTCTCAGCTGTGTGTATTTCCTGACTTTCTTGCTTAAATTTGGAATTGGGACATCAACATGGCACTGGGATTATAAATTGTCTTGCATCCCTTCCTCCACATGACAGCATGCAAAAGGTTCAGCAACCTGCATCTGCAGTCAGGAAACAACATGACAAATGCCAGTGTTCAGCTCACTTTCTACTTTAAGTTGTGTGTATATGTGCAGGATATATGTGATTGCAGGTGCCTCCAGAAGATGTCAGATCACCTTTGGAGCTGGAGGTACAAGTGGTTGTTCCCAATATGGGTGCTAGGAACTGAAGTTGAGTCCTTTAGAGGAGCAGCAAGCACTCCTAACTACTGAGCCATCTATCCTGCCACACTGTCTGGAAATACATACAGACACATCCACAGGTTATCTCCTAGGTAATTCTAACCCAGCCAAGGTAGCAGTAAAGATTAGCTGCTACTTATACACTGAGAACCACACTACCATCTCAACTACACACAGACAGTACAGAAAGCAAGACCAAGGGTAGTCCTTCCTCCCCATACCTCCATCCTCATCTGAGGATCTACTTGATGTAGTGCACTTATTGGGCACACAATGACCAACCCTGTGTACATCTTTTCCTTCGTTCCCAGAACAGAAGCTAAGGTATATTCTATTCCTCATTTATAGATTAGAAAATAAAGGTATAGAGAAGATAGCTGTGTCCCCAAGACCGAGAAACAACAGCCAGTGAACTTGGCTCTAAACCCAAACTCTACCACCCACACTTGGAAAATGATACAATATTTTCACAATGTTAAAACCAAGTGATAGGCACTGTTTTGTTTTGTTTTTTTAAAGAACATGGGTTGGTGAAGATCTCATGGGTAAAGTACTTACTATTCAGCTCAGCACTGCTATAAGAAGCCAGGCATGGTGTTATGGTTATGCACCTATAACCCAGCGTTGGGGGATAGAAACAGAATGACCCTGGGGATTTACTGGCAAGCCAGTCTAGCCAATCAGTAAGCCCAATCCAAAAACAAAGTGGAGAAGGATTGAGGAAGAAATTCTGCTGTAACCTCTGGGTTCCCTAGGTACCCATACAAGTAGGTGCTTGTCCCCTCCACAGGCCAGAGATATAACTAAACTGGTAGAGTGTTTGGTTCTTAGATGCACATATAAACTAGGTATGGAGGTAAAGATCTCTAATCCTAGCACTCAGAGGAGGCAGGAGTATTAGACGTTCAAGGTCACCACCCTTAACTGCATAGCAAACTCAGACACACCTGTAGTACAGACACACTGTCTCAAAAACAAATAAACACAGTATGAAAATCTACAATGATGAAAGTCAAGATCAGGGATTATTTAAAAATAGAAATAGCTAGTCATGGCAATGCACACTTTTAATCTCAGCACCCAAAAAAGCAGAGGCAGGCGGAACTCATAAGGAAAGAACCTTCCTGACAGGAAGAAAGCTAACTCCTGTAGCTTGAGTTTTCTGCATTGAACACCTCTGGTTTTAACTGATGTATGAGTGCATGCTGTCCTAGTTTCTGTTGCTGTGATTTAAAAAATTCTGACAAAAGCAACTGATGGAGGTTGGGTTAACTCTTGCTCACACTCCTGTGTTGTGGGGAAGTCCCAGCAGCAGACATTTGAAGCAGTGGGTCATATCACATCTGCAGTCCACAGTCGAGAGCAGAGAGAAACAAATGCAAACTTACAATTCTCCCACGGGGGACACTCACTCCCAAGCTTACTGCCAGCTTGAGTTGCAGCCTTGGCCCCCATCCATGCCTGGATCACAGCTTCTGTGTGCTGACCCCGAGGAAAGACTGCCCAGAAGACATCCCCTCAATGATGCTGGATTATTAATATCAGCTGATTCCTCAGCCCCTGCTGGCCAGCATTGATTGTCCCAGCAAAACAAAGGCGTTGCTTCTATAGATTCTTAGTTCAAAGTGTATTACGCCAGTGGCCCTAATGCAGCCTTTAGAAACTTCGAAAGCTGGGCTTCCATCTTCTCCAACTCTCAACATTCTTATCTTCCCTTAACAGCTCATTAAGCTCCAAGCACTCCAGGAGTTCCAAACACTTCCACAATCCTCCCAGAAAACAACATGGTCGGATCTGTCACAGAAATAGCCTACTCTCCAGTACCGATTTCTGTTCCAGCTTGCTTTCTCCCTCTATAAAAAACCCTGTGACCAAAACCAAAGTGAGGAAGAAAGGGTTTATCTGGCTTATCTGTTGTCTGGATCACTGCTGATCATTGAGGGAAGTCATGGTGGAGACTATGGAGGAGTTCTGCTTACTGGCTCATGTTCAGCTGCTTATAGACCCATTGGCCCACAGACCTGCCAACAGGCCAAGCTGATGGAAGCATTTCCTCGATTGAGGTTCCCTCTTCCCAGGTGACTCTAGTTTGTGTCAAGCTAGGAAAAACTAGTCAGTACATTGTTTTGTTTGTTTTGAGACAGGGTCTCATGTAGCCCAAACTGGACTTACAATTCTATATATAATTGATAATCCTATATATAGTTGATTATCTTGAACTTCTGATCCTTCTACACACCCCTCCAGTGCTGGGATTGTTGGCATGCTCCACCATACCCAATATATATATATATGGTCTGCTTTCCTTTCTTTCTTTCTTCTTTTCTTTCTCTCTTTCTTTTCTTTCTCTCTTTCCTTCCTTCCTTCCTTCCTTCTTTCTTTCTTTCTTTCCTTCTTTCTTTCTTTCTTTCTTTCTTTCTTTCTTTCTTTCTTTCTTTCTTTCTTTCTTTCTTTCCTTTATTTAGACTGCTCTAGAAGATCATTTCTAAAAGTTTATTTTTTCACCATTTTTAATTGTAAGGGGTGCGTGTCTGTGGATATGTGAATGCTGGTGCCTGAATAGATGGCTTCTCCCCTAGAGCTGGGATTACAGGCAGTTGTGCTCCCCTGATGTGGGTGCTGGGAACCAAACCTAGGTCTTTTCCAAGAGCAGTATACGCCATTAGCCATGGAGCAATCTCTCTAGCCCAATTCTTTCCTAAATAAAAATAAGTCAAAACCAATTTCAGCCATTAATGTTTGTGGGCAGTAATCTGTTCTGCGAGTGGAGTCACACACAGCACAAGAAGAAAACTGTCTCTTCAACAGTTAAAGCTTAAGGAATACAACTACATTATGTTCAGTCTAAACGTGTTCCTGAAAGAAAAGCTTCAGCTCATTTAGATTTTTATAAGAAGAAAGAGGCCTGAGTCCCTGGAGAGTCTGCTCATCTGGAACTATTGTGGGGGGCCATGTTGTCTCGATGTCTAAACTCGACCCTGCTTCACATTTCATGGATATTGATTTTGGATGTTCAAGGATAGACTTTTCCTTCAGCAGGAGCAAAGTATTCCCTTCTCATTGGGGAAACAAAGCCATGATGATAACTCATATTATTGACCTAAGTGCACGCTCTTCGGCAATAACCATCTCCCTGTCTGGCTTTTGTCAAGATGAAGGAAAAGAGAGAAGTGTGGTCTTTGAGACTCTTTCCAGAATTTGACCAAGGAACTAGCCGGTGCTGTATTCATTCACAAATGTTTCCTAGACTCCTTAGCAACTGTTACAATTCCCTGCTTGCTTTCTGGGCATGCTGGAACTTTGCTTTTGGAAGCTAGGTGTGGTCATGTGACTTATTTTAGCCTATCATTTGAGACCTGGCGTCTGATTCCTGGTTCCTATTGCTCTGCATCAATCTTCATTCCTCCCCATTACCACCCTTCACCCCAACCGAAATTCAGGACCCTGTGGCAAGATAACATTGCTGCCCCTCAACAAATTCTGTGAGGGGAGGCTCTACACTTGCTGCCTTGCCTCACAGTGCTCATAATCTCATCAAGCTCTGCAGTGTTAAAATGGCAGCTATAATGTCACTGCACTGTGTCAGGCTCTGAGGGAACAACTACCTGAGTGAAAGAGCCAGCCACAGGGAATAGTAAACCCAAACTTCTGAGACTTCAAAACTGAAGGAAAAAGACTAGAGACACATTTCTTTGAGTGTCAAGGGTATATAGATTATGGGTGTGTGGGGAGGGGTCACAGCCTCAGCTGCTACAAGTCAGAATGTCATCCATCTTGTTTTTTGAGGTAGAGTCTCTCATTGGCTGGCTGGGAACTTGTCAAATAGGCTAAGCTGACTGGCCAGGGAGTCCCAGGCATCCTTCTGTCTCTGCCTCCCTAGCTCTGGGATTATAAACGCCCAATAGACCCGGCTTTTTAACATGGGGTCTGGGAGTTGAACTCAGTCCTTGTGCTTACCCAGCAAACACTTCACAAAATGAACTCTCTCCCCAATTCACGCATGCCCTTCTAAATCTGAAGAGGGAAAATTCTGAAGATGCTTTCTTACAAAAAAGTGTTTCTCTACCCAGTAGGAAGCTCTCTGGAAATTCTAGAAGCTCCAGGATGGTAGGTAATTCTAGAAGCTCCAGGATGGTATATTGGAATTTTACTTTAAATGAGTTCCAATAGACAGTCATGACTGCTGGCATCTTAGAGATAGAGAGGTTTTGTAGTTGTTGTTTGTTCGTTTGTCTGTTTCATCCAAGCATGGTAGAGGGGTAGCATGGTGGATTGATAGCATCTACTTTGCATTGAAGCAGGATACCAACACCATGCCCATCTGAATCAGAGCTATTTGACAGTTTATCACGAGTCCCCACCTTGAAAAGCAATGGCATGAAATGTCTGCCCACCCTCTGCAACATGTGCAAGTAATGTGTGCAAAGGGAATGTGTATCTTCTAGTTGTGGTGCCTTAACATAGTGTCTAGGATGTTCTAATAAGCTACTATGAGGAACAGGCCTCAGAAGTGTCTATGAATGGCTCCATTATCCTTGACCTGTGGCTTAGATGGATACTAAGGGATCTTCTCTAGTCAGCTTTGTGTTCATGACTGAGGTGGCTTCAGGAGGAAGTCCAGAGAAAGGGGCTTTACTCTAATGAACAGAACCTTCTCTGCTCCCACAACAGGACTATAACAGCATTTAGAATAAGATGTGATAATTGAGATGTCTAACTAGACAGCCTTTGATCAGCTCAATCTTGGGGTTTTCTATAACTAAAAAGAAGAGATGTTTTGGGAATTGTTGTCTGTACTGTAGCTATTACAGGAGAAGGGAGAAATCAACATCTCTCTGAAGTGATCAGAGAACCACTTCATGAATAAAGGAAGAGTCAAAACAACCAAGAACCAGATGTAACTGGTTTGTTTCTACCCAGCCACTTTGCTTCCTGAAATAATAACTCTGAGTCTTAATATTTCATGAATAAAATGCCTAGGCCAAAAGCCTTGACTCAGTTCTCTGACTAGCTCATATCTCAGTAATCCAGTTTATTCTAGTCTCAGTTCTTCCACATGGTTAGTTACCTCTCCTCAGGTTCAAGTGTCTGTCTCCATTAGCATTCTGGGTGAATCTCTCATGCCTGACAATTTCCAAGAATTCCTCTCTCTATATCCCAGAATTCCCACCTCCTATTTCCTGTCTCAGCTTATTGGCCATAGGCTTTCTTATTGACAGGTGAATGCTTTTATACAGTGCACAAGAGATTCTCCCTGCACTAGAAGTGGATGCCAAGATGGGAGAAGGATTAACAGGAGTTTCTGACATTTTTCTCAGTTAGATAATCTGCAATTAACTTAGCAATACCAGATGATTACAGTAGGATAGGCCAAGAAGCACACACCCCAAGTCTATCAACCGGAAAATACAAATAAGCCTAAACTGAAGGACATCTCACAAAACAGTGGGTCATTACTTTTCAAAAGTGTCATCAAAACTTGAGGGTCTGGACAGATTGGAGGAGAGAGAAAGACAGTTAAGCATAGTGTGAACTGATTAATGGACCTTAAGTCAGATAAACAGCAGCAGCTAGAACTATAGTGCCTTCCGCAGATTCAGCAACTTTCCTGTGGATGTGTCAGGTGTTCAGGAGAAGCTAGGATGCAGCATGACATTTTCATAAGTCTAGAGTTATTTCACAATGTAAAGGTTTTAAATGTCCATGCCCCTGTGATATCACATCAGTGTGTTGCTTGTGAAAGGCCGTGGTGACAGAGACCCAAGTTCCCTGAAGGGAGCCCATGTCTTCTTCTTTCTGGACTATTCCAACAGTAACTGGAAATGCTTCTGTGCCTTTTCTTCTCTGCAGCTGCCATGGTCTGTTTCCAGTAAAGATCCTACTACACCGCATAGAAGTTGGTAGTGGGCCTTCAATCCCTAGAACACCAAATTTACATTTTCTACAGTAATCTCCATGTACCCTCCAACACTCTCTCCTCCCGTCCTCCTGTCCTCATGTGACTATATTAGTTTGTTTTTCCTTACTATAACACAATGCCTAAGGCAGGCTACTTTATAAAATAAGAGAGGTTTTACTTACTATAACAAAATGCCCAAGACAAGCTACTCTATAAATAAGAGAGGTTTACTTTTGTTCATGACTCTGGAGGTTCAAGGTTGAGGGTCACATCTGGAGATGGCCTTCATGCTGTAGAAGTCTGAGCTTCTGCAGGGTGGTACATGACCAATGACAGGTGTTTGGGTATCATTTTATGGTCTCTTTTCTTCTTATAAAGCCACCAATGCTCAATTGGTGGGAGCTTTACCCTGATAACCTCGTCTAACCCTAAAACACCTCCCTGAGGCCCCACCTCTGAATGTCATAGTAGGATTAAAACTCTACCCTCTTAATACCTCTCAATGGGGATTAAATGCCAACAGATCCTGGGGATATACTACATTAAGTCCAAACCAGAGAGGCAGCTGATCCTAATAGCAGTACATTATTTTCCTATGTCTTGTCTTATGAAGCTACTTGCCTCAGTCAAGTTTAGACTTACTACCTTGGCCTCCACACTACTGCTGCTGCAATTTTAACCACATACACACACACACACACACACACACACACACACACACACACACACACACACACACACACACACACAAGCCTACACTCCTCCAAAGCTACCCCTTGTGGTAAGTCGGCCACAGGCTCGGCAAAGATTCCTGTTTGGGGTGGGAGTGTGATGCTAAGGGCACCTTTCCAAGAGTGAGTTGAGAACATAATCTTCTTGCTCTGAGGTGGAAAAGATGAAGAATTACAATCGCAAATAAATAGTGGATAAATAAAAGATCCCTGTGCTTTAAAAACATGGGTTGATAAGAGCTAGGATATAGCTTACTTGATAAAGTCCTTAACTAATATATTCTAAGGCTTGGGTTTGGTCCCCAGTACCTAACAGATCAGTGTAGTAGCTCATGCCAGCAATGCCAGCACTTGGTAGGTAGCATTAACTTTAGAAAGTAGTTCCAGGTCATCTTCGGCTACGTAATGACTTGAGACCACCTTGAGCTACATGGTACACTAAGGATTAAAACTAAGCCCTTGTATACTGCTAAACAAGTTCTTTAGCTCCCAACCCCACCCCCCTCCTTTAAACAACAAAATAAAATGTCCAGTAGATGAAAGAGGCTATGTCCCACTGGGCCTTAATTCTTTTTAGGCTAAATTAAATATTTAACAATTATTCCTTCCAAGGCATGTAAGTACTCTGGCTGTTTTAAAAACATTATTTTGCATCCCTACTTTGTCAAAAAATATATGAGTTCCTATTGAGATAATCTCTCTTGTCCATCATTCATGAAACCAGTTCACCGATCTTTACTGAGGGCTTGCAACTAAATACTATACCAGCCACAGTGCACACTGATGAACCTGGGGTCTGGGAAGGGTAGGAATCTAAGTGGATTAGCTCCATCTTTCTTGCCCAGTACCAAGTATGTAAGATATTACCTGTGGTTCTCAACACAGTGTCTTCTGTAGATCAAAGGAGGGCATTTGAGCAAGGAGAGAAGGATGGCTTTACCTGGGTCTTAGGAAGAGCTAGCTGTTCAAATACCACTGAGAGCTGTAGCATTGGCCATGGCTGATGGATCCTAAGATCGGCTAAATATCTCTTCCTTCTTAGAAGCATACCCCATTTCTAAACATTGAGACTACAAATTAAATGAAGAGCTATGAGCTATTTTTTGTTTTCATTCAAATTAGGAATCAGATATTTATAAAAGATGATATTATCTAAGAATAACCTTTAGCTCCTTTTAGCATGGGGGTAGTAGACTAATCATAACAGGTCATGGAAACCCAGAGCTGATTTTCTTAAATTATGAGAAAAGTTAATACGTTAACTATACTCTCAGGAAGAAATTATTGAACAAAATCCCAGTATAGTAGAGAAGGTCCTTTGGATTATAATAATATAAAACCTAACCCTGGACGGATGTTCCAGAGAGCTCATCAATTAAAGAGCACTAGATGTTCTTCTAGAGGACCCAGGTTCACTTCCTAGCATCCAAATGGTGGCTCAAAACCATCTGTAACTCCAGTTCCAGAGATCCTACACCTTCTCTGGTTTCTGCAGGCATCACACAAACTGGTGGTGCAGACACACAGCCAGCAAAACCATCCCCATGAGCTCCTACCACATGTCCACGGTGTTCTGCCCCAGCACATGGGTCCTCCGACTGTGGTGGACTAAGCCCTGTAAAACTGTGAACCAAACGGTGCTCCTTTTGGGTTGTCCTGTCAGGAATTAAGTCACAGAAAACAAGAGTAACTAACATCTTACACTATCAGAGAGATCTGCAAAATTCCTCAAAGTCTTGTAAATTAAGATGTTGAGGTTGAGAGACATAGGAAGGGGGCGGTTACAAGAACAACTCTGCTATTGGGGTCAGAAGAATACATATTTTGATGTTTTTCATGGAAACCATGTCGGTAAATCTGCCATTTGGTTGGTCATGTGTAGCCACATTAAATTAGCCCTCCCTGCTACATAAAATGTTGGGAAAACAGCAGTTATGTGGCCACCATTGTCTCTATACCACAGCAGAGTCAAACATTCTCTACAGAAGCCCTTGAGGCAGCCTGTCTCCTTCAGGGAGGTCTCCCAGTCTCCGAACTCTCTGGCCACAGACAGTCCATCTGTTTGTTGATCTTTTTCTAGACTGCTCATTACTTGAGCCTGTGATTTTTTTTCCCGTGGTGAATCCAGGCTGACGTTGCCTCTCAGAACACGAATGGATTGTTCTGAACGAGGAAATGACCACAATGGCTGAGGCCAAGGTAAAACTCACTAAGAAAATATATCTGAAGGCTTAGGCTTGCCTTCACAGCCAGTGACTCAGACTGCAGAAGTGTGGGACATGCCCTTGGATTATTTGGGGAAACAAGGATAAATTTCCCTCTCAGATTTTTCTGGAAAGCCATCTTTGCATATATGAGGCAAGTCTGGGTCTTGCCTGGAATCAGGGACAGGATTGGCCCCCAGATTCCATTTGTTCCATCTTTCAGCAGGCTGGGGGGCTGCTTAGGAAACACTGGAACTACATCTCAGATTAGTCAAGAAGGACGTGTGTGAAGAATAGGTTCTTTAAAATATCTTTCCTGGCCGGGCAATGTGGTGCATGCCTTTAATGCCAGCACTCAGGAAGCAGAGGCAGGCAGATTTCTGTGAGTTCCAGGCCAGCCAGGGCTACAAAGTGAGACCTGGAGTTATTGATGCTTCAGAGCTACTTTGTGGGTGTGAGGAACAGAACCCCTCTGTAAGAGCAGCCAAAGGTCCTAACCACCAATCCATCCTTCCAGTCCAAAAATACAGTTTTATAGCATTGAGGATGGAGCCTAGGACTTTGTACATGCTAGACAAAGGCTATACAGTTGAGTGACATGCCTCACCAAACATAGCTTCTTTTAGTAAAAGAATGGCCCAAAATACCAAAAATACCTTCATTCTTCCGATGGTGCCAGAGGTAAGTTCTTTGTTCCTATTTCAGAGACTTAAAAAATTTGCGCTTAAGTTTCCAGTAATTTGGGGATGTGGCCCAGTGGTAAGATACCTACTTAGCAAGTTGTGGGACCTAGTTTCACTCCCCAGTACTATCACAAACAAGAAAACAAATCAGTGGTTAGATCGAAGGTTGAAAGTCCGGCACACATCAGAACTGAATGCTGAAATCTGAGCTTTTAACTGCTGAACTTCCAAGTTTATTTCCCAAACCTTTAAAGTACATAGAAGGAACAAAAGAAAGACACTTGAAAATAATGGACTATATATAATGTCTGGGGATGCAACTCAGTTATAACAAAATACCTGACATTGGACAAAGAAGAGAGACATATTAGACTCACTGTTTTGGAGGCTGAAAGCCGAGGCCTGAACTGCCTCCTTTATTCAGCCTCTGGTGATTGCTCATGGTACAGGGCACGATGGAAGAACATTCCAAAAGGAGAGGTCATAAGTCCAGCAAGTAGGGAGGGCACATTTGCTCCCAACAGCAGTTTTGTGTTAGGATAGAGACAGGAATGAGAGACCCTGTCTTAAGGGAATAAGGTTGAGAATGATAAAGAAAGACATCTGATGTTCCCCCACCAGGAACAGACAGCCCCAAACACACGTCAACACACACACACACACACACACACACACACACATACATTTATACATGCACACATTCATACACACATGCACACACACACGCACACACATGCACAAACATACACACATGCACACACTCACACACATGCACACCCCCGTTAACACACATGCACACGCACACATGCACACACATGTACACATACATCATAGACACACACTCACAAATGCACACATACACCAACATACACTCACACACACATGAACATGTGCACACACACATACACATCAACACACAATCTCACACAGGGGTAAGGGTGAGGAGTGCATTAATGACAGCAGGTCTTTATTAAGTTCATCATTCTAGCCCTATACAGAAAAAATAATCAGATCTGGTTGCTAGGCACAAAGTATCTGTCATGTGTAAGATCATGAGCTGGGCAAAGTACCCCACCAGGACAGCCCATGAGCGACAGAGACACTAGAGCCTCCAACATGTTATTTTGGCTAAATGATATTGACTAGTTTGAAAATCAAATTTACTGAATCAACACATTCTTTTGGAATCTGGTAAACAGAATCATAACAGTGTTGTTGGCACATCGCACAACTTAATCTCCATGCAAGATTAAATTTAATCTCAACGCTAAAAATGCCTTGTGGTCATTTCCTTTATTCCAACTCATGGATATCAGACACCTTGGAAAAGAAAGCTACATATGTGTCTCCACCTTTCCCCTCTCATCACATCTGCCTTTGGTGTATTTTATACTTTCAACTTTTACTCCTCAATTTGCACATGAAACCCTCTGCAACATTTATAGTAAGGTTTTGGAATTTGATCTTTGGTCCATGACCAGACTTTTAAAGAGGAAGTTCCATTATAAACACTGTAGTGTTTGTAAGGGACCAACAGGAGTGACTTAGTAACATCCAGTATTGAAATTGCTTTAAAGACACTGTGTGAGGTCCAGTAGGAAATGTCCATTCTCATAACCTTGTTATCACATTGCCAGTCCTGGTTTCACTGCCAGAGAGTGCTGAGGATTGGTTTGTTATTCAGTTAAGCAGAGTCCCCAAGAGTATGCCAGCTCCAAGACTTTGAAATACCAGACCAAACTGATGAAGACATGGAATCCCAAGGGATAGAAGCAGGCCAGCCTTTCAGAGGGTGCTGAGACCAAGGAGACAACTTTTGCCTCTTGCTAAAAAAAAAAAAGCAGGCAGAGACTACCACATATCTCTTGGACTCATTCCTGATTTCAGGAGAGAAATTTCACACCTGTTCTCTGGAGGAAATGTTTTCAAAGGGTCCTACCTCAATCTGGTCTCAGTGTGTCCATGTAGATCTGTGGTTTGCATGTGTATGTGTGTTGGTGCACCGGTGTGTGCAGGTGCACATTTGGGAAAGTGCACATAGGAACTAGTCACTCTTCACCTGAACCCAGAACTTGCCACTTCAGCTAATCTGGTACTCAGGTAGCTCCAGGGGTTCCTATTTCTGCTTCCTGCACACTAGAATTACAGGTGGGCTACTGCTCTTGCCTGATGTTTGTCTGGGTGCTGAGGTTCCAAACCCTGATCCTCCCACCTGAATGGCAAGTCTTGCTCCCACTGAGATGAGCCACCTTCCCGGCCCCAGCTTGTATTAACCATGGAGTACACAGGCCTTGGCAACAAAACTGGAGCTTGAATAACCTTCATTTGTTTCCGTCCTAAGTTTAAATAAAAGAGAGAGAAAGTCTAAGAATATTTAAGTATAGAAATGTGGTTCACTAAAATTTTTTATTTCTTGCAAGGCTAGAAGAGAGGTTTCAATAATTTTAGTGGCTTTAAATCTGACCAAAATGGAATTGAATTAAAAATAAGTAATGACATATTTTAGATTAGTTATCTAGCTCCTAAGTAACATATAATGATAATCTGCTCTATTCTGTTTTTGCTCTTATATCTATTCATTTTGTGTACATATATGTGCATGCACATGCAGTGGTATATGTGGAGGTCAAAGGTCACCTTGAGGGAGTCAGTACTCTCTTTCCACCCTGTGGGAACAGGGGATGGAATGAAGGTCCACAGTCTTGATAGCAACTGCCTCTACTCTGGAGCCAGCTCTTCTGTCCACACATAGTGGTTTTTCAAAAAATGAAATAATTATAGAATTAGAAAATATTTCAAACATACCAATAATACAAACTCAACAGATACAAATTTGTAGAATGTAGCTTATATGATCCTTGGAAATGTCTTCTGTTTTATGACTGCGTTCAAAAGAAAAGGAATTAATATCAAGTGTTTAAATTTCTATCTTAAGACATCAGCATAAGGGGCTGAGAGGTACTCAGGGGTTGGGAGCACTTCCTCCTTTTTCAGGGAGGAGTCTGATTCCCAGCACCTACTTTGGGCAGTTTACACATACCTGTAACTCCAGCTCAGGGTTGGATGCCCTCTTCTGGCCTCTACTGGTACCCAAACACACATGGTAAGCACACATAGACACATACACATGAATAAAAGTTGTTTAAGAAGTTAGAATAAAAAGAGCAAATTAAACCTTCAGTTGGGGGAAAGAAATAATAATCTAGATTTTCTTTTTAATACAAAGATAAAGAAAATAACAAAGCCAAAGGTTGTTTCTTCAGGAAGCTTGCTATAAAAAAAGGTCAAGACATCAGGGAAGCTGTAAACACATAGTGCTTTGGACACTCTATTAGGGGGAAAAGACGTCAGTCACTTCAAACGGTTCCATTAAAAAGAAGGGAGGGAGTGCATTTATGTATACTATGGACACAGCTGGCCTGTGTGTGCCTGTCAAATAGAGGGGCCACTGAAGAAGCCCTAAGCCACAGTTTGAACCTCAACATATACTGTGCACATGGCTTTTGGGGAATTTTCTGAAACATTGCTTTTTTCACTATAAAGCACACATCCCCAAGCTGCTCCTTAGAAGTAGAGGTTTGTATTCTCCCCTCACATCCAACAATTGAGCTCCAATTGAAATTGAGAGCAGCCACAACTTACACTCCCTCCACACTGGAAACCTTGAGGCACCCTGTTCTGTGGGGCAAAAGCAGGGCCTGACTGAACAGCTCCTTAGCTCCTCCTTAGGACATATTTATGCTAAATAGTGTGTTTTAAGATCTAGAATGCGCAAGCTCCTCAGGCTTCAACCTGAGTTAATAACACCTGGGAACACAGGACCTTGCTCCCTGCAACACAGAGGCTTTCCAAAATCCAGCATAATTGTGGGCTGGTGGCAATCCCTCAGCTCTGTGGGAGGCCACTGCCATCACAGTAGCTGGCTGGCTGCCTCAGCAGGCAGAATCTCTGGGATCAAGGGCAAAAAGATGGGTGTGAGGGGAGGAAGGGACTAGAAGAATTTCTTCCTGCATGAGGCTTTCTGAGAGTTGGACCTCCCTGCATGCAGTCTCCTCTGCTAAAGGCACCCTGCTGCTGGGACAGGCTGTGCAGAAGCAGCAGAAACGAAAACACCCAGTGTCCCAGAGTAACTTGGGGTTAGGTTACAAGGCCAAAGTCAGCCCGAACTGGACTTTAGACAGACTTGATATGGCAGTAACTTCTAGGTTCAGTCCAGTAACCCCAAATTCAGGCCAGAAACCCATTAGCTGGAAGGTTTTGTCACATGGCCAGTTTTTATGAGCCGGGAGAAATGGTAGGTTTATCTAAAGCTAAGCACAGCTTCCCTTTCACGTTTATTTCTTCAATCAACAAATATTTAGTGACAGTCTGCTGCTACAGCTCCTGCTCCAGGCATGGAGATTGCTAGGGCATGCTCTGGGAAGCTCGCACTGTCCCAGTGGAGGAAGCAGACAGCAGCAAGGAGACTTTCAAGACACAGAGTAGCTCAGCCTGTGCCAGGAGAAAGGGGGCAGCAGGCCGTGTAGATAAAGAGATTAAGTCGGGTTCTGAGGTAGGACTGGCTTCTTGGAGTTACGGCCAGTGAAAGCCATATACTCCAAAGGGACAAGATCTTGGAGACCCATGCTGAGATTGAAACTGTTGATAATTTATGTTTTCATTACATTTAATGTGTGTGTGTGTGTGTGTGTGTGTGTGTGTGTGTGTGTGTGTGTGTGTGTAGATGACAACTTGCAACTTGCAGGAGACAACCATTATGGATAACACAGCTTCCTCATCTATTAAAGTGGAACGAACAAGAAGGAGAGGACCAATTCCAGCCCACTGATAGGAGCAGAAACCACAGGGGAAATAACTTGGGGCATTCTAGGACCTCTCAGACATCCCTTATGATTCCTACCAAGTGCCCACACTCTGCGTCATCTCCTTCTCCTGAATAAGGACTGAAAGTACTGACTTATTTTTAAAACACAAAGCCGAGGATTCCCAAACATTCCCAGGGGGCAGATGCAGCTCTTCAACAATGACCACCAAGCTGCCCCTTCAAATGGGAATACTTGGCAACAACCTTGCAAGTCAAATCTAGATTTCCCTTCACAGAAACCGAGTGTCGTGAAATGCCCGCCGCGTTGAACCCTGTCATCCGTCATCCAGGTATGGTGTGTTTCTCTGAACTAACTAACATGCAGACTCCACCCTACTGCACCTGTGCTGGGGTTGGACTTGAACCCCTACCTTATGCTGGACGCAGGGCAGAACCTGCTCGATGCCCACCCAGCAAGGCCTAGTGAAAACAGAGATGGACAAAATAAACTTCTTGCTGTGAGCTTTTACAGCATCTTCTCCCCTTATGAAAACATTTGGAAATTTGTAACCATTTATCAAAATCCCTTCCTTAAAAAGAAACTCATCTAAAAAAATGGAAACTGGGGACTTTTGATTCCTTTTCAGAGAACCTGCTGAAGCATGTGTCCACAATATGCAATCTCTACTCGATTCTGAGAGCAAACTAATGCATACATATCTCTAACAGTGTCCCTCCCTTCCCCATCTCTTCCCCCCACCTTCCTTCCCTCTCACCCTCTGACCCACCCTCCATTCCTTCCTTCTTTCCTTCCCCCATTCTGCCTTCCCTTTCTCCCTTTCTCTCTCCCTCCCTCCTTCTCTTTCCCTGCCAGAGCTGAAACAGAATCTCAGTGTTAAAAAGCATCTCTAAGCACTGCATTGATTAGGCATCTTTCCTGCGCAGGCAGCCTTGCACACTTCCGTGCAGATAAACCTTGAAGATGGGAATTGCACGCCAGATCAGATGTTTAACAGCACTAACTAGACTTGGCTCTCTTGAGTGCCCGTGGACAGGCTTCTGCAGCTTTATTTATAAATCTTGGAGACCTTCCGAGGTTTTGCTCCAGTGGGCCTTCGAGGCCCTAACGACTTTCTTCGCATGTTTTACACACTTCCATACTTCAGGCAACGAGGCCCCAAATGGAGTTAGTACTAATTCTGGCCCTGAGCATTTGCCCAAGTTTGATTCATGGAGCCTTTAAATTCTATGACCACACGGTCTTTCCCTCTTTCCTGTCTTTCTTCTTTCTCTGCATTCCCTATTCAGCACATGCTGCTGTTGCCTCCTTCTAAGCTTCCATCCAACAGTACCTCCACACTCAGTCCATTCACAAGGACTGGCTTACCTCTGTCCATCACTCTCCACCTTAATTCCCAGCCTCTACTTATAACTGAGGTAATCTGCTCATCAAACTCTCAGCGCTGCCTTCATCTTCCTCCTCCTCCTCCTCTTCCTTTTCTTCCTCCTCCTCTTCCTCTTCTTCCTCCTTCTCCTCTTCTTCCTCCTCCTCCTCTTCCTCCTTCTCCTCCTCTTCCTCCTCCTCCTCCTCCTCCTCCTCCTCCTCCTCCTCCTCCTCCTCCTCCTCCTCCTCCTCCTCCTTCTCCTCCTCCTCCTTTTCCTCCTCTTCTTCTTTGCTGCTGTTGTTTTGAGAGAGTCTTCCTGGGTATCCCAGGGTGGCCTTGAACTGAATATTCTCTTGGGAGTTGAGAAGATGTAGTCAGGGCAAATACTAGCCAAACAAGCACAAAGCCCTCAGTATAATCCCGAGAACTCATACAAAAAGATGGGTGTGGCAGAGATGGGATGGTCCCTGGAGCTTGCTGGCCAGCCATTCTAGCCAATCAGTGAGCTCCAGATCCAGTGATAGGCAACTTCCCAAAAAATGAGATGGAAAGTAATAGAAAAAGACACTGGACTTGCCTTTGACATCCATGTGCAATCGTATATACATACAAACATATACACACATGTGTACCACACAAAACAAAACCTGGAATTTTTCTTGTCTCAAACGCCATCTCATAGGCAATTTGGTTGTCCAGAAATGCTGACCCCCAATTCTATCCCCTCTGGATGTGGATTGCTCCAAAGAAGTCTGGGTTGGCTTGAGTAGGTTAGATAGCCTCAACTAGGCAAGCCCTCAATGGGCAGAGATTATCATAACCCTGATCATGGTGAATTAATTACATTTCAGGTGAGTGTCTATGTGGTTTGTGCCTGGGCTGACATTTTTGTGTATCCTTGGCCAACAGTATATATTCAGTATGCAGTGAGGACAAGGATACTCAGATCTGTGAGATAAGATCATGGGGGGTGGGGTGGGGGGTAAATAAAAGCTTTCCCACCCACACCCAGAATTCTGGGAAGATTTGTCTTTATTACAGTTCTAAGGCCCTTCTGGAAACTTTGGTCTTAAAATCTCAAATTAGTTTCTAATAAGTGATCAATGTTCCCATATTGTCATAACTATGTCAGCAATTTCTTACTAAAAAAGGCTGTGTGTCCTGGGGCCAAGTGTGATAATAATTAGTTCCTGGAAGCAAGAGGCATGTGGCTCATGCATTGAAGTTCTAAATAACTGACATTGGAATTCTAAATATTGACACAAAAGACACACAGAGAACACGTGGCTTCCAGGCTTCCTCCTTCAGAACTTTAATCTGCTTTGGCATGTTTTAAGACAATAAATTAGAAGAGTCAATTCTTGCATATCAAAACCTAGGCTAAGGGCCAGCAAGATGGCTCCGCAGGTAAAGACTCAAGTTGCCAAGCCTGACAATTTAAGTTCAAACCCTGAAACATACAGGATGGAAGGTAAGAACCCACTCTCAAAATGTGCCCTCTGAGTCTACCCACATGGTGGTGTGCTGGGCACACATGAGCATGCGCACACACAAATACACAAATTAATTAATTAATATTTATTTTAAAATTAGATCAGTCTTAGATAAAATGTAGGGTCAAGGAATTTCTATCCATGAGGAGGGGATTCCATTATGCTTTTCTGGGCATCTGCATGCTTTCAGAAGAAGCATATTATTTATAACTAGGTTCCCTGTCTTGCAATACAAACACCCTTCGGATGGTTGTTGACCATTCCCAGGTTAGAGAAACATCCTTTTCTTAGTGAGGACCAGTCCATGCTTAAAGAAAAGGGGGCTTGCTCTAGGGTATCCATTCTCACTATAAGAGTCTTTCATGTTGTTTATACATTTTGAACATATGATAATATTGTAAGATAGTCTCGAATTTTGCATGAAGAGACCTGGAAATGATGTGGAAGGCCTTCTCTGGGGACAATAATATAGCAAGTCCTATGCTACTATCTTTGAAATATCAAAAGGGCACAGATAAATCACAGTCTCTAACTAAATCCATCACCTTGCAGAGGTACTGCAGGGCATGGCATCTCTAGAGGGTGGTATGTGGTCATCTATTGCCCTTGACTTTGTCCTATTTGGAACAGTATAATCCTTGAGTGTGTGTGTGTGGGGGGGTGTGAAGGCCAGAGAAGGATATCATGTGTCCTTTATCACGTGTCCTTTCTCTCTCTCTCTCTCTCTCTCTCTCTCTCTCTCTCTCTGCTTTATACCCTTGAGACAGCGTCTCTCACTGAACCTGGTACTAGGCTGTTGGTAAGCAATCCCATCCATCCCCCTGTTTCCATGCCTTGCAATGCTATGTTAAAGGCACACATGTGGCCATGCCCAACTTTTTTCATGGATGTTAGGGAATTAAACTCAGGTTATTATACTTATGTATCAAGTCCTCTAGTTGAATCCAGTCTGAATCCTTCACTGCAACCCAACTCTACCATTACCCTGAGAAAAGTCCATCCCAGCCTCCCTTTCATCTAAGTTAGCCTATGACTAAATTCTGGACAAGGCAATATTAAATGAAATGTATTGATGTGATTCAGGAAGGCCCATTAAAATACAACAGGGACTTTGATATTCATAGAAATAGAGAGAAAAATCATTTAACAAAATCCAACCATATTCCAGAAGTTAACAAAAACAAACAAAAAACTCCTCTATTGACAAGGAATAAGAAATAATATTCTCAACTCCATGAAAAATAACTACAAAATGTAACATTGAAAATCACACTTAGGATGAGAATATCAAAACATTCCCACTAAGATTAAAAACATGAGAAGGAGGCCCTGCTCACCCACAGTTCCGCAGGGTTGGGATAGAAGTCCTAGCTGATGCAATGAAGGAAAATGAGAGACAAAACATCTACAGATTGGGAAGCAAACAAACACACAAACAAAAAACTATCTTTGTCTATGACATGATTGTCTGAAAAAAAATCTAAAAGGGGGTCAAGAGAAGGTTGAATGGTTAAAGCACTTGCCTAGAAAGCATGAGGACTGGGGCTTGAACCTCCAAAACCCATATAAATACTGTGAATACTGGGTAAGTGTGGTGGCCTTCCTGGAAGAAAGAAAGAGGGGATCCCTAGAACAAACTGACTTCCTAGCCTTCACTGGTGAACTGTGATTCCATTCACAGACCCTGTCTCAGTGAATAAGGTACAGAGTGGTCAAGGAAGACTGATGTCAGACTTGGCCTCTACACACATATGGGCCCACATGCACAGAACACACACACACTCGTGCACCTACACCACATATACATGCAAAGAAATCTGAAAGATGAATTATAAAAAGTAATAAGCAATTATTCCAGGCTGTACTGCACAAGGACGGTATTCAAAAGCTATAGTTTTACATCCCAGCAGTGAGCAAGTAAGAGCTTAAAATAAAGAGCACAGTCATTTACATTAGCTCTCTAAGAGTGAGATACTCAACTATAAACCAAATATATATGAACATGACCTCAAAAGAACTACATGAGAAAAATCCCAAACTAGAGGAAATAAAATGCAAATAAATAAATAGGAAAATATTTCATGTATATAGAGATGACTCAATACTATCAGTGATTTCTGGGGGGGTAGGAGACAGTATTAGGGATTGAACTTGGTCATTATGCATGGAAAGAGAACTTTCTACCACTAGGCAATAGTCCCAGCAAGGACTCAATATTTTTCAAGATGTCAGTTCTTCTCATGTTGACATGTAAATTAATATAATCTCTATTGGAACCCCAGCAGATTGGGTTGTAGATAGAGCACAGTGGTAGACCATTTGCCTAGGGTGCACAACGCCAGGACTCAATTCCTTGTGAGTCATTTCATAGATACTGATTAATTAATTCTAAAGGTTATTATGAAAGGCCAAAGATCACAAATAACCAACAGAATGTTGAAGAAGAAAGGCAAAATGGGAGTGTTGACACTACCCAACTTCAGGACTTACTATATTACTTACAATAATAAAAATTGGATAAGGCTGGGTATGGTGATGCATGCACTTAAACCCCGTAGTTGGGAGGCAGAGACAAGTGGGATCACATAACTTAACTGCAAGAGAGGCTGGAGTATAAATAAAATAGTCATATAATATATACAGCCAACTGGTCTTTGAGAGGCCAACTGAAAGTATAACCAAATCTCTTTTCTTCAATGGGTTGCTTAGCATAACCTCACTCAAATTGTTATATTCAGTTTTTATGTTTACTCTCAGGAAATGGAGTTACAAGTGGCTGTGAGACACTCAGCCTTAGAGCCAGGAATCCTTCTTAGGTCCTATGTGAGAGCAACAAGTATTCTTAACTGCTGAGCCATCTCTCTAGCACCAAGGAATAAATGCTGGAACTTTTCTGGTTGCCTCTTCATCATTGCTTTGGCTTGGATCTGCATTGTCTTCCAAACACCTATGTGTTAGAGACTTGGTTCCCAGCTTGGCACTGTGGTGGGTAGTGGAAACTTTAAGACATGAGGCCTAATGGGAGGCCTTGGGTCATTGAAGGCATATTTTCAAAGCAGATGTGGGCCCCTGATCTTGTAACTCTTTCTTGGTTTGTTTCCTGGCTGTGAGTAGTAAGTTTGCTCTATTGCAAGCCACCCTGATATACTGTCCTACCTAAGAGTTGGCAATGACCTTGGGCTGTGAGCCATGATAAACCTTTCCTCTTCATAAGCTGATTGGCTTGAGTATTTGTTATGGTAACTCAAAGGTGGAGAAGGTTTCCCTAGCTTACAGTCTCTTCTCTGTTTAGCTCTACCACATCATAAACTTGTTCCTGCCTATAATCTTTCTGCAGGTTCTCTCTGTCTCTGCACATACATTTTTATCTATGTCTATGTGGTTCTTTCCTCATTGACCTTCAAGATTCAGGATAAGCTTTATTTCATCCTCAGCAGTTTTCTGTGCCTCTTGTCACCCTTCTCTGAGCCCCACCCACCTGTCATGACACACAGCACACAAAATGAAGAAACAGTCTTGTCACCCTTAGAGTGGGAGGAAGCTTTACTATGCCTCTGGAGCTGAGTCCAAGGTGAAAACATTCAAACTGTCTGATAGGTAAAGGAGATCCTCTTACCCTCACTGAGTTGTTTTGGTCTCCATATGCATTAAATCTCTAGAGAAGGAATCCCAGGATCTTCTTGCCTGTGGATTTTTATTTTGTGTCTCTGTGGTCCATGATGTCAGCTGAGGCTATCAGAACAAGGAAACTAAACTTATTAGATTTGAGATTACTCTGCCATTTTTTTTTCTAGGCAGATCTGGGGCTGCACCATGTTACATTTGTCTAACCTGCTTGTAAAGTGAAGGGCATAACAGTCTTCCCAGATCCATGACCATCAGTGACTTCAAATTTGCCGGTGTGAGCATGCTTCATCACAGTTAAAAAATGAATGATGACTTTTAAGGACGGCTAGTAGGAACCTAGTGCTTGACTTCCTTCAGCACTTTTGATGTGTTCACTGAGATTGCTCATTCAGGACATTCATGTAGACCATTACGGCAGCCTGGAAAGATGGCAACCCTGTGTGTGAAGGTGTTTTAACTATGATTCTTACTTCACTTTGGATGTACTCTAGCTCAGTGAACTGAACTGATTTCATTAGAAGAATCACTTCTCATTGAACCTTGGAGGGTAGGTTCTATTTAGCATGAAGTTTTCTGTTAACTTGTTAAATTTAAACTGGGGCTTTAGAAGCAGTGTCCAGTCACTAATCAATACATTAGTATCCTCCAGCAAGCGGGGACCATCACACTCAACTGAAGTTATCATCCATTTAAACGTGTCTGAAATGGACCCAGAGTAAGAGGTGTTGCCCCTTTTCCCTTTTGCCAGACCCTCTGAGCTTCTTGTGTGTTACTGTAATGAGAGACACTGAGAGACGAGACCACAAACCAAAAGTTCCACCCTTTGGATCTCGAGTTTTAGACAGACATTGGCGCTTCTGGAAGACAGGATCTGCTGCCATGAGAGGGTGGGAATGGATGTTTGCACACAAAGGCACGTTTTGAAACCACATCTACAGACCACAACGCAAAGTAAAACTCTGAAAGTCATCTGTAAGAACACACAGTAGATACAGGGCTTCACCTGCAATAAGGAGCCAGGGGCACTCGGAACAAAGCTAGAAGGTCCTCTGCCTCCATTGACAACACCACAAAGCAAAGAAACAAATCTCCAAGAGTCGTTTTCCCTGGACGTCATACCCTGGTAGCATTCCCACCCTATAAGAGGAAATCACTATGTCTCTGTAAGAAAAAAAAATAATAATTTCATTCCAGTTTTTAAATGAGTCCAAACTAAAACAAAGATTTTATGACTCTTGGTCTGCCATGTGGATCTCTGCCTCTGGCGAATGCCAAGAATCCCTGTGGCTGCTTTAGATGTTCAATCCTTTTATTAAGAAGAATGGAAGAGTGGGGTCAGTAACTAGCCCTTGGAAAAGGTGGCTGCAGCCACTGCTTGGGACAGTTGCCAGAAGAAGGCTTCTTGGCCTTGAAGCAGGCAGACTCAGGAGCTTCAGTTTTTTTTTTTTTTTTTTTCAACTCATGTAAGTAGTTTCAAAAAATTCATTTTCAATGTCAAGGTGAAATGGAACTACAAACGCAGATGACTGTACTGTGTAGCTCCACTGATTGAGGGCTCATGTAGCAGGGAGAAAGCCCTGGGAGCCTATAAAACGAGCTGACAGTGCACACCTGTGATCGATAATGGGTAGTTAAGGCCATTCTCTGCTACACAGTGAGTTTGGAGCCAGCCTTGGCTATATGAAACCTGGTTTCAAAAAACAATAACAAGTTGTGTTGTGTTGAAATAAAAGCACAGAACTAGTAAAATCCCATTGTCACTGACCATTGTTATCGAGTAGAGCTCAGAGAGCAGATGTCTTGGCTTAAGGATTATGAGGCCACAGGATGAGAAGAAGGAAAGAGATACATAAACTGGCATAAATGTTGAAGAATACAAACACCCATTTCCCATTTAACTAGAGTCACTTTTGGCAGAAGGAAAGGTGTGTGCTCTGTGTTGGGTGCATGATCTTTAAACTAAGGAGGGGGTGCGTGATGAGATGATTGTCTCTGGACATGGGGGAGCCAAAGACTAAGACTGCTGGGATGTATCTGGGGCAAGATATGGAGAAAAAAGAGAAATGAGATCATGATTGGCAGAAATACCAGGGATGGAGCCCTTCTCTATCTAGAAATGTACTTGTGGGTCTGGTACAACTTCCAAAGCATACATTCATAGACAATGAAAGCCTCATTTGGTTAAAAGTAATGAGTATGTGTAGCAATCTGATTAACACCTAATAAGGTCTGTGTCTGAATCAACTGATTGGGTATTTCCCTGGAATGTGAGTCCCTGCGTACAAACCCTAACTCCACAAACACAAAATGAAACAAAGCCATTCTGTCAGTTTTCAGGGACTGATGACATGGTGTACTCATATGAGATGCTGTGGGGAGGAGCATGAGACCCACTGCATTGCCTTTTGAAATGCCTAATTGGCCTCAAACTATTTCAAAATGAGAAAGTTATAATAGGGACTGCTGTTCTTACAAAAGACTCTGGTTCAGTTCCCAGCACCCAGGTGATAGTTCACAACTCTCTGTAACCTAGTTCCGGGGAATTTGGCCTTCATAGGCACCAGGTACACACATGGTGTACATATTTACATACATACATACATACATACAGGCAAAACACTCATACATGTAAAATAAAAATTAAAACCTTTAAAAATCATAATGAAGAAAAAGAACAAGATGTACGACTCTTGATATGTGGCTTGCTGAGTATACTGAGAAGGTCAGTTGTGCCCACCTGGCCCAGAAGAGGAAGACAGTCAATGACCATCAGTCAGCGCAGTCCTGTCACATGAATGAGAAACAAAGCCCACGCCCTTCGAGGGCTTACTGCTCTCCCAGGGAAGAACTTCCTTCTCCCATCAGCTAATGAGGTAGCTGTGTTGGAAACTTGAAAAATGCTGAAGGAAAACTATCACTAACCTATAGAACAAGATTGAAAGCCTCAGTTGGGAATGAGCTGATCTTGCAAAATGTATAAAAGGCAATTTAAATGGCTGTATTGGGTTCTGTGCCAGTAACCAAGGTGATATAGCTACAAGTTCAGCTAGAAACACTATCACATAAATGCTACTTTTACAGGCTGAGGGTATATATAACTCAGTGGTAGTGTACATTCTTAGCATGCTCAGAAATCTGGATTAAAGCTCCTGGGCTAAAACAAAATTAATAGCATGACTTTAAAGGAGAGCAGGGCAAGGTAACCTGTCATGTGGAGATAAGGAGCCCATACCTTAATCCCTGTTACGGGGTCTTTCGCTTCCTCAGAAAATGTCTTCTCTCCCCTAGTGTACAGAGCAAGAAAGGTATTGGAGGCCAAGGAACCTAGTGATGGGAAAGGTAAGGAATTCCAATTCTCTCCTCTGTTCCAGTCTCAGAGGAAATGCTGGCTTTGGCTTACGATGATTTAAATCCTGTTGGAAGAGCACCGATGTTCCACTGAGGCTAGGAGCTTGTGGCTGCTTTCTGAGATGCATGCCAGTCTGTGGGCATGGGGCTGAGCCTAGATGGTTTTCTGTTTAGCCACCCTGTAGTCACAGACAACTCCAGGATAGAGTGTGGCTTATGTCTGTGAACCTGAAGGTGCTGACCATGGAAGACTAAACTGCTACCATGGCTCTGCATCCCTGACACAGTGAATAGGACAGAGGACCATCTCAGCCACACATCAGGGCAACAAGGTTGGGCAGGGCCAGCCAGGGCTAGTACAAAGAGTTGAGTCTCTAACATGTACCCAGTGAATGCAGATCAAACTCATCCATTAAGTATGGCCAGAGACTCTTCCAAATGTGACAAAGGATGAGGGCAGGGCAAGGGCTTCATAGGAACCAACATTTAGTTACTTAATTATTCACTTGACTCCTAAAAAACAAGCCATGACCTTGTCATGCTTCAGAAATCTAGAGGGAATTGCTTGGAAAATGAACAATGAAAGATCTGCATGTGATAGAAGCCTGTCCTCTCAGAATGATTGATGGGAACTTGAATCTTCCTTCTCAAAGATGTTTAAGCTCAACAGTGAGATAAACAAGAAGGTTCAAGAGCACTCCAATAGAGAAAGCAAGAAAATGAAGGATGGTGAATTCTGGGCTCTAAATCTAAAGACACCTGAGGGCAATGATAGAACCAGCCCCTCCCAGGGAACTTGGGGGATGGTGGTCAGGAGAAGATAAAACTAAAGGCGTTTTGTCATTTCAGCATCCAGAAAGCCTCCATTCTGGAAGCCTCATACAAATGACAAGAGTGGATTACTTAGGCTAGTGAGGAGCACAGCAGGTAAAGGCACTCACGGTGCAAGACCTGAGTTCCATGCCCCAAACACAAGGTCAAAGGAAAGAACAGATTCCACAAAATTGTCATCTGACTGACAGACATCACACACACACACACACAGAGTCAAATAAATACATACTTTTTAAAAGACTAAATGATTTAAAGTCCGAGCAATGGCTGGCTGCAGACTCTGGTGGGTTCACAGAGACACAGGCCCTGCAGAAAACTTCTGTCCTTTTCTGGAATGCCTTTTAGATGAGCAGCCCAGGGGAATGTTGTTGATGCCAGACAAACATTGGACAGAAGAGGACATAAAATGCAGACAAGGTAGGGAAAGCAGACTTGATATGTGCACCACAGAGTTGACTCAGATGGTTCATGACGTGTCTCAGGCTCAGACCCGGGCACTGGCTAGTCCCCATTTCTTTGCTGATGCCAATGACAACAAACCACATAGCTCCTGAATTTGCTTAACTTGGGCAAAATATCAGAATCAGAAACCATTTCCAGTTGAATCCAAGGACTAAGTAACAACGTGAAGATGAAAAACTTACTAATTCCCCAGGACGCTTGGGTTTTTATTGTGATTTTCAGTTTTGATTGTTTTTCTCCTAATCACAGCCAGACACAATGCTACTATTAAAATTACTTCAAATTATTCAGGCAGGGAGATACTATCCTCTGTACAGCTTTATATAACATGAGGATACATTCTTTTTTAAAAGAGATACATTGTTTCAATATACAGAATTTCGAGTCTCTGAAGACTTGCTGGGCCCATGTTCATGACTATCACTGCATGAGCCTTTGTTGGACTTCAGGCAAGTCTTTTTCTTCCTGGCCTAGAAAGTTCCTTCTCTTCTCTGTGCCTGGTAAGTTATCATATTATAGAGGGACCACCTCGATGCCACTTCTTCAGAAAGACCTCCCTAGCTAGCCCATGAGACCCCAAATTATACATCTATGTGTGCTCTCTTCAGCCACTCAAGCACTCCTTCAACCTGTCAGTATTTCCACTTCCCATAAAGTTGTAAACTCCAAGAAGACAGACACCCTTCTTGTCTGATTCATGACTTTAGTCCTTAGCACAGAACAGGATGTGTAGAGAGAAATTGCTGAAGACACTTGACTTTGTGGGTGAGGCCTAATGTTGACTTATCTTTAATGTCTCTGAATGTTACTCATGTTTAAGGAACTCTTTGAAGTTTGTTTTAAGATTGTGTTAATAATATTCTTGGACTAGCAAGGTAGCTCAGCCAGAACGGGTGCTTGCTGCCAAACTTAGTGATGTGCCTTCAGTTCCCTGGGACTCACATGGTGGAGAAAGGGAACTAATGGCTGAAAGTTGTCTTCTGACCACCACTCATAGACATACGCACACACACAAACACACACACAGACAATAAATAAGTAAATAGATAGATAGATAGATAGATAGATAGATAGATAGATAGATAGATAAATAAATAAATGTGAAAAATCTTTACAAATAATATCCATACATGGTCTTCTTGCTCCCATCCCTTTGCCTCCAGGAAACTCACAGACGGAATTACAGCCCATTTTCAGAGCAACTGGAAAATGAACAGGCTACTGGATGTGGTTTAGTTCTGGTTGTAGGTAATGAGTTCATCAGCCTCTCTCTGACTTTATCACTCATCATCTTTGAGCTGTCAAAGTGCTTTTATGAGCTTCTCGGTTGCATGTTCTATACAGAGCAACATGTAAGAACTTTAAAGACTCTTTTTTAATGACAGGGCTGGCCTACAGTTTCTCATGCTGTACTAATGGAGAAGTAGCTACATTTTCATTTTTCTGTTTTTCTTTTGCATATAGCCCTGCACCCTGCATGTTGGCAGTCAACACAGAACTGAAGCCTCATTATTTACAGCAGCAGTCACTCTGAAAGCTGGCAAATGCTTCAGTGGTCATATTGTCTAATTCCCTTATATCATGCAATAGGCTACAGGTTAGAGAGAGAAAAGGACTATCCCAGGACCTTGCTCCCAGGTCCTGTCAGATCTGGGCTTCCAGCTCAAGTGAGCTTGAGTTTGTTTAGTTGTGTTTGTTTTGTTTGCAGCCCTGGGCAACCTCATACTCACAGAGATCTGCTTGGCTTTGCCTCAGAGTGCCATCGTGTGAGGCTGGATCTCTTTTTACAGCAGCCTAGACTACGTTTTGTTATGTTACATGGTAAGACGAATAAAGGATTCCCAAATCACACAGCATCACTCTACCACCTACAAATGTTACTTTACTTAGCAAATGTGATTGAGCCAAATGAAAGAGATGTTCTACAGGTAAACAGGTGACCTATAAAAGGCAGGCAAATGCTGAGGATGCAGTTCGGTTGTTAGAATGCTTGTCTGGTTTGCAGGAAGGATTGGGTTCTATCTCTAGAACAATATGAATCAGCTGCTGCTCCCAACACTGGGGAGGTGAGGCATAAGTAATAGGAGTTCAAGGTCATCCTTGGCTACCTAGTAAGTTTGAGGCCAGCCTGGGATATTTGAGACCCTTTAAAAAAAAAAAAAAAAAAAACCTAAAGGGAGGTGGAAGGAAATTTGTTTACAGAAGAGAAAGGGATGATCAAATCAGAGACTTTGTGATGTGACCGCAAACCAAGAAGTGTCTGAAGCCTTAGAATCCTGAAATAGCAAGAAACAGATTCCTTGTACTTGCAGAGATGGTGATGGCTGTAGACCACTTAGATTTCACCTAAAGAGAATGATTGTAGACTCCTGTCCTCCTGGGCTAGGTGGGAACAACACCGTACTTCTGTAAAACTCTCATCTGTGACAGAAAACTAATCAACAAGGGCTAGAAAACTGGCCCCTGACTAAAACTGGCCTATTGCCTGTTTTTGTAAATAAAGATTTATTGGAACACAGCCATGCCCACTCCTATATGCAATATCCAATGCTGCCTTCACGCAACACTGGCGGGTTGAGTAATGGCAGTGAGTCATTGCCACGAACACCATATGGCCAGCAAAGCTGAAACTATTTACAACCCTGGCCCTTTACAGAGAGAATATGCTGAGCCTGCTCTAAGATGAGAATTAATTCCACCCTTTCTCACATTTGTTCATGACATTTCAGACTAAAAATAATGCATGCTTATTAAAATTAAAACACTTCGGAATTCTACCACCTACAAAGCAGATAACCATCATTAAAATCTTGGTGTGTATGCCCCATATTTTTTCTTTTTTTCCCTACACATATGATAATATTTACTATTCCTGCTTTTGTTAATCTATGCTTGTTAAGAATGTTGGTATTCATGAATTACACAGGACTGGTGGATGGCCCAGTGTGCAAAGTGCTTGCTGCACAATCGTGAAGACCTGAGTTCAGATCCCCAGGACCCATGCAATAAGGCAGGTATGGTGGCATACATTGTGATCCCAAAGTAGGAGATGTGGAAACAGATGGATTTGGGGAGTTACTGAACCAGCCAGCCTAAACAAAAATGGAGAGTTCCAATAAGAGACCCTGTCTCAAAAACACCAAAGTGACCTTTGACCTCTACACATGCATCACACATGTGTACGCAGTCACACACACACACACACACACACACACACAGGAAGAATATAGGTATTGATGAATTACGACTAAATACTTCATCAGGAAATACAGTTGGGGCTGGTCTCAAGGGCAAAGAAGACAATAGGAAACTGACAGGTCCCACAGTGCTAAGTACCCTGAGTCCAGCAGGATCAGGACCACACAGGCTAAGTGGCTTCACCCCAAGCGTTGCTGTCCATTGGACCAGACGCCCTCTCCTGAGCATCCTTTAGCATCTGTGGGTGACATTTTCCAGAGTTTTTCAAGCCTCTACAACCAGAGTGAATAAAAATGATTACTGGTGCTCATAAACAACAGTGTAATCATACCCTAGCTTAAAACACAAGGACAACAGTCCTTCAAAGTTAATACAATATTTTTAAAGCTTTCCAAATAAAAAAGTAAAGCATGGTCGTTGTAGATAATTTGAGTATTATTGAAATCATAAACTAAGATGTTTAATTACATTTTAATCTGATCTCCTGGATTGCTGTGCTGCCATGTTTACTAATATGGCTTTCAGGTTTTTGTTTTGGTTTGTATGTTTGTTTGTGCCCATGTCTTTGCCATTACACCAACGTATATTTTCCTGGCCTAGAGAGATAGCTCAGGGGTTAGGAGCACTTGCTGCTCTTGCAGGATCTGGGCTCCATTCCCAGCACCCACACATAATCATCTGTAACTCCAGTTCCTGGGGATCCAACACCATCTTCTGGCCTCTGTGAGCACTGCACACATGTGGCATGCACACAGATATAAATAAAAGCGATAAAGATAAATCTTAATTTTTTTTATAAAGATGGAAGGTGAGAAGTGAAACCATGAAGCTGTCCTCTGACCTCTACACAAGTGCCTTGGCATGTGCCTCACACTCATAATAACAATAAATAACTACATTTTTAAAGTTGTTTTTCCTGCAATCGGGGAGTTTATAGTTTTAGGGGAAAAAAATGAGGACATTTGTAGCTTATACTACAAGGTGAGTTGAAATGAGCACAATTTAAGAATAAAAAAACCTTGCCATGTGCTGGGAATGGACAGGATTCAGGGCTCCTCCTTTCTTTGAATTTCCTTGCCAGTATGTACCAAGGTTCCTCTCCTTTCCAGGGTAAAAGTTGGCAAAGAGATGCTCTTTACAGAGAAAGGGGAGCCCTCCCTGACTAGGGGGAATGCAGAAAAGGTGAAGAAATGAGAGATTGCCTTATCTTGTCTCACCTGGGATAATCAATGCTGTATTGGCATCAGGAATTGGAAACAAATTCTAGAAAAATCTCTCCCAAGTTTCCACAAGGTGATCCAATTAAGATATGACTGGCAGCCATGAAAAACTTTGGTGCTGCCAAACCACAGAGAAATTCTAGACACAGAAACACAAGAAATATCTTGCTGGATAACCAAATATTTTTTAAAAGGGCCGAATAGTATAGGCTAAAACTTTCAAGACATGGTTGACTATTTTTCTTGCCCTGAAGCCAAAGATAACCTAAAACAAGGGAAACACTCGCTATCCCACGAAAGCCAGACAAGCAAACAGAAATTTGCAATGAATCTTTCTTAGCCTCCACAAAAGCCAAGACGAAAATCCATCTTCAGCACGTTGAAATGAAATCTCTTAGGTCAACTAACAAGGCCCGCCCTGCAGGGGTGCTGACTGCAGACCAGACAAGCCTGCAGTTCCTGCAACCTGGGCCTCATCTGCCTTTGTAAAGCACTTTGTGAAAGGGACTGCATATGTTCAGTGTCTCTAAAAGCTGCCAGGTCCTAGAAGAATCAGCTCCTATTCTTATAAACAGCTATCTGCCTATCCATGGAGCCAGCATGAGGGATCCTTCGAGTGGACGATTCTACACGGCAGGTCACAGCACCATGGAAGCCAGAGAAGAGGGAGTCATGAAGTTCTAGCCACAAGCTTCTTTTTCATTTTTATCTGTCTGTCTGTCTGTCTGTCGGTCTGTTTATGAGGCAGGGTATCATGTAGCTCAGGCTGTCCTTGAACTCTTTATGTGGCCAAGGATGATCTTGAATATCTTGGTAATCTTCTCACTAGGATTGCAAGCATATGTTATCCTGAGCAGGTTATACACTGTTGGGGATCAAACCCAAGGCCTTGTGCTTGCTAGGCAAGCACTCCACTAACTGATCTACATCCTCATCCCCTACTCCCAAAGGTCTTTTATTTAAAGAAAGAATACCCACTTTAAATGAAGCATTAAAAAGTCAGACTTCAGGGCTAGAGACACAGATCAATGGTTAAAACCACTGACTGCTATTCCAGAGGACCTACCTTCAGTTGGAAGCACCTCTATGGCATTATTCATTGACTTATAAAAGTTCTTTACATATGACTGCTATAAGAACTGTATCAGAAATATGTGTTGTTGTGAATATTTTTCTCCCAGTGTGTAGCTTGTTTATTTATTTTTCTTGATTTTTTTTTTTAAAGGCCGAAGACTAAAATTTTCATGGTTTCTAGCTTACATACACCGTTTAATGATTTGTTTTTTTCTGTACCCTCTCCAACACACTCCTGTCTTCCCAAAGCTCACGGATATGTTCCCCAGGTGTCTTTCTGATAGGTTTTTATTATTATGCATATCACACTGATTTGAATTGGGTTTCATGTATAACATATAAATAGAGTTGAAACTTTATCCTCACATGTGGATTATGAATGTGTGACTGGCCCATTGGTCCTGTACCCCTCACAGAAGAGAATTTTCTTTTCCTATTACATTGCTTTGGCTCTCTTATACACATTTACCTCACTATACATATGTGGATTCAGATGTGGTCATTCTATCCCAGACTATGGACACATAGGATCCCATACCAATGCCACATCGACCTTTACAATCCTGAGCCTGGTGACTTTGGTTTTTTTGTTTTGGTTTGGTTTCAGCATTATTTAGAATTCTTCTGCTTTCCCAAATAAGCTTAAAACTGTCTTACCTGTTTCTGTGTGAAATCCCTTTCACACTAGGCAACAGGGCAAGTTCTACTATGAGAAACACGAGAGAAACTTTGGGATGACTAATCTGGTGACAAGAAGGAGGTGCTAGAACAGAGACTTCCACAGACTAGTTTGTGTGGTGCCCCATTAACAACTTGAAGTCCTAAGGCCAGGGTGATGGTGTTTGGAGACAGAGCCTTGGGAAGTAAGTTCATGAAGTCCCTAGGGTAATAGCTCTAAGGAAGAGACACCAGCACCAGGTGTGGTGACACCCACCTAAAATCCCAGCACTTGAGATAAGGCAACAAAAAGATCTGGAGTTCAAGGACATCCTCAACTACATAGCAAGTCTGAGGGAATCTGGGCTACTAGAGACCCTGTCTCTAAAATAAAGTACAACTAAATTTCTAAAAAGGGAGAGTGATATCAGAAAAAGTCGTGTCTCTGTCTCCTCCCTCTCCCTCCGCTCCCCCCACAGCAAGCAGACAGCCATCAGCAAGCCAAGGTAAATGCCCTCACCCAGGAGCAGAATCAACTGCTTGACTTTGAACTTACCAGCCTCCTTAGAACCATGAAGAATAGCTGCCGTTGTTCATGCCTAGTCCATCCGTGCTGCATGCTCATGGCAGAACCCAGGCATGAAAAGGAAATTATCATGGACCTTAAAGATGACAATTTAATTTGATTCAGGGGCTTTTAGGACTCACCGATGGCAGATTAATCACAAACATCTATCACCGTTCCTTCTCAAAATCCTACAAAACAGCAGCAAAGGAAAAGGATTAAAGTCATAAGCCCTCAGAAGTTGGAAGTGGGGATTCATCCGTCACATCCTGGAAGGTAGAAGTCAGGTGGATGATGACCACCCTATACCTACAGAGACACGCAATTCAGGGAGAACCTTCCTGAGCCTAGAAAGATAAAAAACACAAGCAACAGCTCCCATACATATGTGGGGCTGATGGGACCCACGGGCCACTGGATCTCCTTTCCAACTATCACAGGGGAAGAGCCTCATCCAATAGAAATAGAGTGTGTGCCATGGGTGGAAAGTTAATAAATTCCCCATGACCCAATCAATATAGTGTCCTTGAGGGGCTGGTGCAGGATTCCCCAATAATACTCCCATAATCTACAAGTCCCTCATATAAAATATTTTGTATCCTAAAGACCTCATGTCATCATTAGTCACCTGACAATACTTACATACTGTTACTACTGTAACACTGAGAATGAATGCAGCAACAACTTGGGCTGCTAGGCTTTGAATCACAGAAAATTTCATTTTCATTTCAAGATGTTTTTGTTTGAACTCAGAATCCATGGTCTAGTTCCCAGGAACTTGGTCCCAGAGAAACGGAATTCAAATGTAAAGGAGGCTAGGAAATGCTGGAAAAGACTCTACAGAGCATATTCTCAGCTAAGCAGGGCACAGCCTCCCCACAATACTGACTGGCAGCCAGGGATGGCCCAAGTCAGCAAGTTTCAACAGCAACTTGGGGGAGCCAGTCAGAGTCGAACAAATTTCCTGCGGTTGTAACAGAATACCTAAAACTGGTCATCTACAGAGAAAAGAGGTTTGTTTGGCTCATAGCTTTGGAGACTAGGGAAGCAATAACCTCCACACAGATTTGGTGAGGACTGCACACAGCTTCAACTTGTGGCAGGAAGGAAAAGAGTAAAAGATGAAAATAAAAGTGATTGGGATGATTTTGAGAGAAAATTCCTGAGTATTTAAAGCTTAGAGAAAGTGCAAGAAGGAACTTGGATGTGAGACTGGTGGGAGACCCTGTCTTCTTGGTGAAGGGACATACTAGTCAAGCCTCCATCTTAGAAGTAAGATAAATCCCTCTGAGTGCTCAGAGCAGCCAGAATGTCTCTTCCTCATGAACCTGCTCAAAACTTCACAACAGGCCCCCAAGACAGAGTTTCCTCATGGGAGATTCACTGAGACCAGCACAGAGGTCTGGCTTGACCCTCCTCTATACACACAAGTGTCATCTTAGCTTCATCAAATGACATTAAAGAAAAAGCAGGTGCTTTCTCACGGATATATTACTCATGATTCCCCGAAACACACATGCCAGGTCTCACTTACTATGCAGCCTTGTCTGGCCTGGAACTCACAGAGATGCACCTACCTCTGCTTCCCTAGCTGGGATTACAGGTGGATTCCACCACACCCAACTCCACCTCTGGTTTTTTGACAAAGTCTTTAACCAAACCTGAAGCTCTAAGTCCTCCAGGCTGGCTGATCAGTGAGCTTCAGGGGTCCTCCTGACTCCACCTCCCCACAGCTGGGTTCTGAGGACCTGAACTCTGGTCTCCATGCTTATACAGCAGACATCTTACTGAGCTGTCTCCTTAGCCTGTTCTTGCCCTCTTTTGTTTTGTTGGTGTTTGAGAAGACCTCTCCCCCTCCCCCCTCCTTCAGTCAACATCCCCTTTTGCTGTCACCATCCCCTTCTTAGTAGTTCATGTAAAGCAATCAGCAAACACTGAGGTATCTCTCAGGTGAAACTCACTTTGTTCGAAGTGTTTCCAACCATCGGACCAATTCATTCCTTCCCTCTAATAGGTTTCCATATGAATGTGCCTCTATAGGACATGCAGAGCCGACCCAACCCATAATATACAACCTAGTGATGCTTGGTGAGACTATTGTAAGACTATTATCCCCTGGAAGGGAAAACCTTTTCCTGTTTGAAGAAGTCACCAGTTTCCAATTAGTACTATGCTGGAATATGAATTCAATGTTGCCCTAAATTTTTTTTTCACATAAAGTTTGAAATCTGTTTTTTTTTTTTAATGTTAAAATCTCAATATATTTAAATGTTTGCTATCAACTTACTTTTTCTTCAAAATACTGAATAGGTCAAAATCTAGACACATTTACAATGCATATCAGAGGCTGGGGAAATGGTTCAGTGGATAAGAAACCTGCTGTGCAAGCCTGAGGGACCTGAGTTCGAATCCCAGTATCCATGTGTAGTCGAACATGGCCGTACACACCTGTAACCATGTCACTGGTGGGGAGGATGGAGACAGGAGAATCACTGGGGCTCTGGACTACCAGCCTATCTCCAGGTTCAGTAAGAGACCCTGTCTCAGGAGCATAAGGCAGAGGGAGGGGGAGAGGGGGAGAGAGGGAGAAATAGAGAAAGAGAGAGAGAAAGAGAGACAGAGAGAGAGAGAGAGACGCCTGAAGTCCTCTTCTGGCTTCTGAACATGTGTGGGCACACCACACATACAATGCATGTGGACCATGGAACTGGCCCACAGGCTTGTAGCTTGGCCCCATGTTTTTATCCTGAACTCAACCTCCCTTTAAATGTCCTAATTCCCCTATGATTTCATTATTTCCTCCCCATTCTCTCAAGCTCTTGACTTGGTCCTTGGAAATTGAAACCAGGAGACAGATGGACAGAGCACAGTGTTTTTCCCACATACTGAACTCTGAGCTTCATTATGGATTCAGATTATAATTGTGAGTTGAGAAGATTTTCCCCCCTCTCTCCATCTTCTTTCTTTAGTTCACTTCTGTTCTAAATCAGAACACAAAGAATAATGTTCCAAGGTCTCCCACAAGATGACAGAACCACCCAGTGGAAATCACGCATTGTTTGTGAGCTAAAAAGCCTGAAGCATGAGTCTGACCAGAAAATTATGAGGCAAATATGACAGGCATTGACCTAAGAGGAACCAGGGCCCAAGAGTTGTTTCCTCATTTAACACCACTGTTGTGAATATTTCTACCTTGACACTTTGTTTTTAAGATTTATTTATTGTATGTATATAAGTGTTTGTCTGCATGTATGCCTGTGCACCATGTGCCCACCTGGTCAAATCTAATCTAAATATTATTTGCTTACTCCCAGAACGTTTGTGGCACTATCCACATGGGTGGACACATCTTGCCTGTCAGGTCAGTATTGTAGCATGTAGGGTTTGATACCGGGTAATTACCATTGATGACTTTTCTCTGTGTGTGGCTTAGATAATACCTTCCAGCACTATGGAAAGCTAGCCAGAGGAAGGCCAGATAAAAGACACTGGATCTTCTGGAACTGAAGTTATAGACAGTTGTGAACCACCATGTGAGTACTGGGAAAAGAACCCAGGTCCTCCGAAAGATAACTGGTGAACCATCCCTCCAGCTCCATCCCCCCACCCTCTCACCCCCATTTCTGCTGCTTCTAATAGTGGTGCCTATCATTATATGGTCTAAACCCTGGGGCTAATACAGTTGCAGACCCATTGCAAAGGCATCTTCATGCACAACCACCTAAATTCAGGACCTACAAATTAGTCAGATCCAGTGTCACCTGGCAGCAGTTACTCCTCAGCCTGGAAGAGGCTACTACAACTCCCTTCCTTTAAGTGAAGATAGCTTGCTACCTAACCTAGCACATCCTGAGGAAGAGAACACACCACTCATCTCTGCCTCGCTTTGACCAAGGTCTTCGTTACAGACATTTCACCAGGAATTGAATAGAAATGCTCACTATAGTACTGAAAGATGAAGACCCTGTGTATGTTGGGCTAACTAGCAACCTTTACACTTTGCAGAGCCTTTTGCAGCTAGCCAAGGGTATAATTGGATTCCTTTTGCTGTGATCAAATTCCTGTTTCAGAGGCATCAGCCCACGAACTCTCAGCTCTAGTGTTCTAGGCCTGTGACAAAGCAGATCATCACATAGGGAGGGCAGGCACAGCACAGGAAATCTGGCTGCCTCAGGAAAGCTCAGGGGAGGGAAGGAAGAGTCAGGAATAAATTGTACTCTTGAAGGTCAGGGTTCCAGCTACCTACTTCCAAGTTTCCACCACCTCCCAACAATCTATTAAGTTATAAATCCCTCTTAAATGAAATCTCAGTGCCAGGCATGGGATACATTTCTATATGTTATTGATGGTGGAAAATCCCTATGACCATCCCCTCTAACAACAAAGAGTATTGCCATTGCTTATGGATGCCCTCCAGGACTAGATGGTAAAACCCTATTGCTGAAGACATGGCACACTTTGGTTGCATGATATAGAGAAATCAAGCTAGAATTGGCCTCAGAACTTTCTCGGTGCTGGCTAGCTTTCATAGTGTTGAAAGTTCAGACCACTGTGAGAGAAAAGCCATCAATGCAGTGGCAAACCCTATATGCTAAATACTGGCCTGATGGGCAAGATTTGCCCACTGGTGTAAATAGTGCCACAAAGGTTATGGGGGTAAGCAAACACTTTTGGATTCCACTTGCAGCCTGCTCCAGAGGAAGGAATTCATGCCTATTACTAAGACCTGGTCAAAAGCTGGTGGCTTAGGAGGACTTAGGTCCTAGGAATAGGCAACCTACTACTGCTATCATGCTAAATGGTGATTGTCAAACTCCTTTCTAAATATCTTTGTTTATCTGTAGACTAGTGGCACTCTCAATCTTGGCCAAAGAAGCTTCTAGTGGTCATCAGTTAATTCAGGAACTTGTAAGTGGTCAAAGTGCTGGCAATAAGCAACTATGGAGTGTTCAGCCTTAAATGAGACATTCATATCAACTAATGTACACATACACACACACACACACACACACACACACATGAAGGCTCAGGGAACATCAGAGAAGAGGGATTAGAAGAAGTATCAGAGCAGGAAAATAGGGAGGAGAGCTGTGAAATCCTGTCTTCAGGACATGACATGGCCCTTGCTCTCATGGGCAGCCATGGTTACCTGCCCAAGAGCAGGCTGGAAAGATCAGTCAACACTGTAACAGGTAGTACCAACTGAACACAGTGGGTTATTTAAAAAGAGAAAAAGTGGAGGAGGGAGGAGCTGGAGAGAAAGGGAACATGTTGGCTGCCTAGGGGCAGAGGAAGAGAGAGTCAGAGTGAATGTGATCAAAATACATTGTTTACATGTATGGAATTGTCAGAGTAAGTAAAAGATATTCTATTTATTTATAAGTCCTTAAGTGAATTAGTTCATTTATTAGGTCAGAGCCCTCATGATCCTATTACCTACCCAAAAAACCCCTGCCTCTGAACAGTGCTTCATTTGAGACCAAGCCTCAACATATGAACTTTGGTGAGATGATGTCTGAAGAAGAACAGAAGGGAGAGGGGGAGGGGGAGGGGGAGAAAGAGCAGGAGGAGATAGATGAGATGAAGGCCTTTCCACATTTAACACAAAAGGAGAAAGATACACATAATATTTGCCTGCTCCAATCCTGGTACTTCATGGAGTGTTTGGAAAGAGCTCATTGGGCGATTCTGAGCTCCCTTCTTACTCAGTCAGGCTTTTTGGATGAGCTTCCTCTCCTTAGCTTGATGATGGATACCCTATGGTTTGACCTCATGGTTAGTTCACCAGTTTAGGAAGGTAAGAGCCTTATTTTCTGTTCTTTTGTGGAGAACAGAATTAACTTGGGAGGTTGGGAGAAAGCATTTACTTCCGTCCTGCTGCCCGCCCCTCTGTCTGGAATGAATGGGACCAGAGACTCTCTGTAGAATGGTCTTCCTGGCTTAGGTTAGGAAACTGTAGTGTGGCCTACCTCTGGACCCTCTTCCACACGCAATGCCTAGAAGGGAGAATCCAGTTAGCCCCACTTTTGGTAATGTGCCAATGCCTTGGCCAGGGAGAGTGGGGCACCTTGATTGACAGTCTAGCACAAGGGTGAGCTAATTCCCTGGAATGCACGGAACAGCAATGAGGTAATTTCCTGGAAAGGAAATGGGGTGCTATTAGCATGAATGGGGAACTGCAAAGTCAACAACTGCTCACTCCAGCTCCTCCCCAAGTCCATTTATGTGATTTTAACCTAAGACTTCTGGAGACAGATGCCTTTATTCAAAGGACTGACGTCCATGGGAAGGCAGAAAAATATCCTTTCAGATCATGGAGAGAAATGGCCATTAAACAGCCAGGCACTGGATCCTTACACTCCTGTGGCACCATCTCAAAGAGAGGCAGAGAAGAAAGTCACCCAACCTGCACAAAGGAACTCTGTCTTTAGTTCAGTCTCCTGCCTGGGGGCATCTCTCCACCACCCTCCTGGGGGCTTCTGGGAGGGCCCTTACTACCACTGGAGTTATTTCTTAAAGTGCACAGCCTCCAAATGTGGAGTGTAGGGTGGCAGGAAGTGCCTTTAGACTAACTCTTCCTGCTAGGGCAGGGGAGCAAGTGAGGCATCCAAGCAGGAATGGAGGAGGGAAAAGAACACCAGGAAAGAGATTTCAAAGGTGAAAATGTTTTTCTGAAAATATGTCTGTGTGCAGTAGGTGTTGATATCTTAAACTGGAGCTGAGAATGGATTTTTTTTTACAGGAAAAAGGAAATGCAGGGGTGTGGAGCAGCCAGCAGCAAAGAAGTTCCCAGGCGACTTGTCATGGTGCAATTTATAGACCTGAGTCTCAGCAGGGCTGTAGTGGGCTGGAATGACTGTGATTTGTTGGTGGTGGAACCTGGCACTTGGCAGCAGGCCATGCTGACTTAGCCTTGTGCACGTGTGCTGCCAGGAACCACAGTGCACAGCCCTATCTGGGCAGTTAAAATGAGAGGAGCAGAAAGCAAATGTGCTCATCCCGAAGGGAAACAAGAACAGAACTCTAGAAGGAATGGTGACAGCCATTATGGGACAGTGAAATGTCTCAGCAGGTAAAAACACCTGCACCAAACCCTTCGACCTGAGTTCCATCCCTGGAATTCATATAGGGAAGGGGAGAGAACTAACTGCCAAAAGTTATCCTCTGACCTCTGCCCAAGTGCTGTGCCTCATATACATGCATGCATACACACAAATTAGTTAATGTAATTAAAATGTTTAATTTTAAAACAGCAATTGTGAGGAAGGGGAGCCAGACCATGAGGGGCTTATGGTCCCTGTCATTGGACTTTGCAGTAATTGAACTTTTCTTTTCACCCCCCAAACACTGAAAGAGAGTCTGTCAAAAGAGAGTATGGTCCCTGGAGAAATAGATAGATGAACTTTAAAGAACAGAAGCAAATCACTCCTCTCCCATTGCTGTCTCTGAGCACTCCACCCCCACCTCCAGAGTAACAGAGACCAGGAACAGCCAAGGCCTCCATCGAGAGCCAATTAGGCAGTAAGGCATGACCGTCAACACAGCATCCTGCAGGCCAGGACCACAGCAGTGTTTACAGAGCACGGCACCGATGCGGGAGCTAACAGCCCACATGCATGGTCCATCTGCACAAGTTGGAAAAAGTAACCATTTCTACCCGAGCTAAACCACTGTGCCTCTAAACATTCTGCGCAGACCCCTTCCAGAAACCCCACACATCTGTATACACATCTCAAGATAAATACACACACAGGCAGACTCCCCACAGAACCAGGGAGGCCCCTCTGAAGCTCTGCGGGTGGACCCTAACCACCCCACACAGGCTCCAGTTGTGGAATTTTCAGCAAGTAGAACCCCTCAGAGAATCATACCTGCCTTGTGGCTCCTTATGCCACACAGAAACAATTTTGAGGTCTACAGCACAAGCTTACTTCTTCCAAAGGCAGCCACAAACTTCTGAACTCAGCTGAGAGGGAGAAGGCCTGACTTCACTTCAAGTTCATTGGAAAGTCTTCTATCCAAGACTTGGCAATCACTCTTAACTTTACCAAGGTTTTTTTTCTCCCGTGGCCACAAAAGAAAAGTTCGAATCCCCCAATTTATTTATTTGTTTGTTAATTGAGACAGATTTTCATGTATTGCAGGTTGATTTCAAACACACAGTATAGGCATTCTCAGCTTGAACTCCTGACCCTCCTGCCTCTAGTTCCCAAGAGCTGACATTGCAGGCATGCACCACCACATCCAGTTTTACACAGTGTTAGATGTGGATGCCAGACTTTGTGCATGGTAGGTGAGCACTCTATCAACTGAGCTGTAGCTCCAGCCCAAGGTCTCCACATATACTCAATCTGGCCTTGAACTTACCATGTAGCCCAGGTTAGGCTCACACTGGCCATCCCTCCTGCTTCAGTTTGCTGAGTGCTAGGGTTATAGGATTTAAGTACCACGCTAGGCTGATTATGATCTTTGTGAGCTTATTTTTGTCCATTTTCCTCTTTAAGTTTTTAAAATGTATTGAGAGGTAGATAGATAGATAGATAGATAGATAGATAGATAGATAGATAGATAGAGTAACAGATAGGTAGATAGATACTGAGCTAGATATTGAGATAGATGATAGATATAGTGACAGATAGATGCTGAGATAGATAGATACAGTGACAGATAAATAGATAGATACTGAGATAGATGATAGATGATAAATAGATAGATAGATAGATACAGTAACAGATACTGAGATAGATAATGAAATAGATGATTGATAGATAGGTAGATAGATGATTGATAGATAGATAGATAGATAGATAGATAGATAGATAGATAGATAGATCTCATTTGTGTACACACACACCCATCACACTCATGCTGTGGCACTCATGTAGATCAGATGACAGGTTTTCAGGAGTCAGATAGCTCTTCCATCTTGTTTTGAGTCAATGTCTCTCTTGTTTCTGCCACTGTGCTGCATAGTCTAGACTGATTGGCCCATGAGTTGCCAACATGTTGTCCCCATCTCCCATCTTGCTGTGGTACTGCTGGGATTACAGGTGCCCACCACTGCATCTACCTTATTATGTAGGTGCTGGGGCTTGTACAGCAAACACTTTCACCCACTGACCCACTCCGGCCCTGCTCTTGTTCACTTTTCAACTCCAATCTTATAGCATTGACTTCCACAGATCACAGAGACAGAAAATGCCAGCCTGAGTCCCAGAATACTAGGAGCAAATAATCTATCCTGCCCTCATTGCACACTGTGGCTCTAATACTGCAATTGATGGAATGGGAAGGGAATGGGGAAGTTAAGCTAATTCAATACAGAGCTGACTTGTGGTAGAGCTGCTCTGCTTTGGCCAACAGGGGAAGAGAGCAGAGAGTAATGCCCAGAGAAATTTCCAGCAGTCAGAAAAGACAGGTCATCATAAAGCTGATGAAGTCCACTGTCCCACTGTTTTCCACTTAAGCCTTACAAGAGTAGCTGCTGCATTCACTGGAGAGTCTGTTTCTGTCTAAAAAAGGAGGGATGAGAGAGAGGTGTGTTTGGGGTGGGGTCAATAGTACACATATTTTCAAAACACAAGGACAGTTCTGAAACAAGTAGTACTGAGATATTCACATTTTAAAATAAATCCACTGCATTATTCATTTAAACATTGTTAGAAGAATTATAGTGCCATAGTAATTCTAGCTATATTACTATCCAGGTATTTTTAATGCATGTTTGTGTGTGTTGGCATACATATATGTGTGTCTCTGAGTGGAGGCTACAGGAGGCCTCAGGTATCTTCCTCAAAAACACCATCCATGTGGCTGAAGAAATGGTTTGGCAGTTAAGAAATCTTGCTGCTCTTGCAGAGGACAAAAAAATTTAAAAAGAAAGAAAAAGAGAAACATCATCCACCTCCCTTGAGGCAATCTCTTTGGCCTGGGTTCACTGACTAGGCTCAACTGTGTGGCCAACAAGTCTCAGGGGTGCTCTTCTCTCTGCCTCCCAGCACTGACATTACAAACTCCAGCATTTCAACATTTCTACGGACTAAACTCTTCTCTTCCTTGTGTTTGCAAAATATGTATTGTACCAACCGAGCCCCACCCCACCCCAAACACACCTCTCTCCCGTCCCTCCTTTTATGAGACAGAAACAGAATCTCCTGTAGCCATGCTGACTTCAAAGACCTATGTAGCAGAGGCTGATTTCCAACTTCTGTCTCCAGGGTTCTGGGATTACACCCATTCACCACCATAACTGGTGCTAAGGGTCCAGCCTGGGGCCTCATGCAGGATAAACCAACGCTCTGCCAACAGAGCCCACCACTTCTGTTCTTTGAATATACAAGATGTTTTTTATTGACTCGCTACTGGTCCATCTCCTCTTTGGGTTCCAGCTGATTTACTCTGTTCATTTTAGCAACAGATGTTTTATTTCTTTGAAGTTTTTTTGTTGTTGTTGTTGTTCTAAACAAATGGTCATTGTTATCATTTTCTTCTTCTACAAAAAATGTAAAATTTAGATTTCAATATCTGTGTAAATTTGCAACTTTTAAGCAGCTTTTTCTAGGCTGAGTGCAACAACCACTGGACTATTATCCATCAGAAAGGCACAAATATATCGTAAACTTTCATAAACAATTAAAAGGGTACTTTCTTCAATAAGGTGTTGCATTTGTAAATGAAAATTGTTTGTTACTAGGATAAGATGTGACTCAAAATGAATTATATTTCTATTTTATATTTTGAAAGAGAAACTTCAAGAAACCCTGTTCTCTCACCAAAAAATAAAAAATAAAAAAGAGTCTCATGGATGTCAGTATATTTGTTTGATGCAAAGTTTCAAGGTGGTCTGGAACTTCACCTTGAAGGCCAGGCTAGCTACCCCTCAAACTCAAGCATCTGCCCCTGATTTTTCCATGGATTCTAAAGACTCCCAAATTCAGGTCTCATATTTGCAAGGGCTTTACTGATCTGGGTCAGAAGCCTGCGTCTTCCATCCGCAAGATCTGGATCACAGGTGTGCCCTCCATTTGTTGATTGTAGTTCATTCTAGATGTAGTCAAGTTGACCCACACTATCCTCCTCTTCCTCCTCCTCTCCCTCCTCCTCCTCCTCTTCTTCTTTCTTTCATCCCATCTTTCTTCTTTCTTACAAAAAAACTGGCTTCTTTAAAAATAAAATGTTCATTTATGGGGGCCTCTTGTGCTGGTCAGAGGACAACCTATGTGAGTTAGTTCTTTGTTTCTACAGTGTGGGTCCTGCATATCAAACTCAGGTTGTTGGACTTGGTGACAAATACCTTTACTCACTGACCATTTTCAGATCTCCCAATCACCTTCTGCTGGGTGTTTAAAGCCCTTAACTTGATGATGTTCCCTTTGCTTGCTCCCTCAATGAGGCTTTGCTACAGTTGTCTTTCTTAGATGTCATGAGTGCCCAGCTTGATGATGCCTCTCCATGTCTCTACTGCTTTGCTCTATCCTCTATTTGCTACTTATTATTTTGCTTGTTATATTCTTATTAAAAACAAACACTGGTTCAAAACCAAGAATATGCCTATTAAACATCCTTCTCCAGACTGCACAGAGCACCACTCATAAACAGAAGGCTCACCAACACCAAAAGACAAAACATAACCTTACTGCCCAAGCACTTTCACCCTCCAGATTGAGACCCAGCAGTCATCACTGAAGAGACCAGGGCACTGCCTATCATGACTCATCTGGATATTCTAAATTATCCATGTAGATTGATTGTTCATCCCACAGAGGCTCTAAGGTGAAGGACAAGACTTTCTTGCACTTATTCATTTGCTCATATGGTCAACTGACTTTTGACCAGTAAGTGTTTTTTTTTATAACAAATACATTCTGAGTGTTTAGTGCATGCTATGATTCAGTGCTGGTATCACAGCTCACAATTTTGCAAGAAAAACAGGAATGAAAGAGGTTAGAAGGAGCTAAAATAGTCTCAAAGTCAGAGAGTTCCCAGATAGATGTACTCTCATCTATGGTAAACAGTTAGGCATCTCTTTTACCCCTCTAGCTCTTGTAAAATCTCAGGGTGTCTATAGACCACAGCAACTGTCATTTGATAATCAAGTAATTTTATTTAGCTACAGTAAATGAAAAAGTACTGGGGCATTTAGATTTCCTTCTGTTCTTCAGATATTTCAAAGTGTAGGTTTTGACAGTGTATTCACTTGAACAAACATCCATGAGATTTGGTCTTGAAGAGTTACTAAAATATTATCAAGCTTAAATCGAAAACTTATCAGTCTCAAACTTCTAGAAGTTGATCATACCTTTTTTTCTTCCCTGTTTCCCCCTCAAATCTCAGTGCTCTGAAATAAGACAGGGTAAATTAATAACAATGAGCTCATGTTTGCTCAGCACTTACTCTGCTTGCTTCCCAGAGAAATAAGCCAGTGTCCCCTGTAATAGGCCCAGGTAGCAGGAACCCCTATCTATGGACTGATTGTTAGATACTTTCTCTGTAGCAGTAAGCTGTAGCTCTCTTTTCATAAACCCATTTTCAGGAGAGCAGAAAACATGCCCTGAGCGCCTCCCCTCTATTTTATAACCTCTTAATTCTGGATGACCAGGGCTCACTTCTTCTGCAAGCCTTCTCTTCATGTCATCCATATAACAAGAGGCCATGCTAATTAGACTTCTGTCGTTATGACAAGGTTCCTGAGGTAACCAACTTAAAAGGTAAGAAGGTTTGGACTCCATTTTAGATATTCCAGTCCATGACACTGGGCTGTAACTTTGGCCTGTGGTAGCACAGTGCATCATGGGAGTTGCATATGGCAATGGATGCCTCTTCATCCGGAAGCAAAAGAATGAGAAAAGAGTTGTGTTTCTAATATTGTCTCCAAGGGCACATCCCCAATGACCTAACTTCTTCTTTGTAGACCTCATTTTCTAAAGGTTCTACTACTACCTCATACTTGGGACATAGGCCTTTGGGGAACACACAACATCCTAACTCTTGCAGAGTTCAAACTGTAGCAACTCTAGCCCAGACCTCTCCCTTAAGCCCAATCACATTTACCCATTCTTTTTAGAATCACACTTGAATGTTTAAAAGACTCCTTGTAGCAGTTTGAATAGGAATGGCTTCCATAGGCTCATATATTTGAATGCTTGGTTATTAGGTCTTGGTGCTCCTCAAGAGGAATTAGAAGATTTAGACTTTTGGAGTAGGTGTAGCCTTGTTGGAGGATGTGTGTCACTGTTACAGCACTGCCACCTCTCCACTGTCTTATAACTCTGGGGTTCAATATACTGTGATTGCAGAAATGATGACAAGTTTGCTCTCAGTCCAGAAAGAAAGCCATACCACCCAAGGTTTGAGGTTCATTCACAAGGCCAGCATAACTCCAGTTGAAGTTCTGAGCTTGCTGGGTTTGCTTTTCTCTAATTCCTCGATGCTGAGATAGGCCCACTGGTGTCACAGTTGATTCTCAAGTTCAACACTCTCTTTCAAAGAACCTCCGTTCCTGGATAGAGATACGGCATGAGTTTATTAGCCACCGAGGATTCAAGAACTGGATGCTGCCAAAGAGAAGCCAGAAATTTGGCTGGAGACCCAAGCTCTCTACACCACGTTTCCCCCATCTATAATTTTTTCCTTTTAATTATAAGCCAGGCATGGTGACTGTCCTCATTAGCTTTAACTGTCAACTTCACAAACTCTAGAGTCGACTAGTGGCTTAAGGGGAGTCTCAATTAAGGTATCGCCCTAGTCAGATTGTCCTTGGATGTTTCTGTGGGAGAATGTCTTAACTGTTAACTGATACAGAGGATCCAACCCACTGTGTGAGCATTATTCCCTAGGCAGGTAGTTCTGGGCTATGTAAGAAAATTCACTGAGCATAAGCATGTGAACCGCAGAGCAGCATTCCTCTATAGCTCCCACCCTGACTTCCTTCAGTGGTGAACTGTGGCCTAAGCTCTTTCATCTGGTAAGCTGCTTTAAGCTGAAATGTTTTATCATAGCCACAGAGAAGAAACTGCAACAGACACCTGTAACTCCAGCACTAGGAAGGTAGAAGCGGGCAGTTTAGGAGTTCAAGGTTAGCTTTGGCTATTCCTGGCTAACCTGGGCTACACAAGACATTGTCTGAAAATTAAGCAAAATAAAACTAGATTCTCCCTCTCTCTCTCTCTCTCTCTCTCTCTCTCTCTCTCTCTCTCTCTCTCTCACACACACACACACACACACACACACACACACACACACACACACATCTGCCTTGGGATAGAATGGAATCAACATGATGCCTGGCTGCTACTCTAGTGATGGACACAGCCTGGGGTCTTTCTCCAGTAGGAACTTGAAGTCCTCTTTACCCCAAGCATTCACTAAGAGGCCTTCAGTAAGAAGCTTTGGCTGCTCTGTCCCAGTGTGTGCCTTATAAATAAAGCAGAGGAAACCCAGGATAGCTTTTCTATCATCTGAAAAGGAATCTTAGCAGCAAACTCACTTTCTGGGGAGCCTGAGCACTCCATTGCATATAGGCCGCTCCATCCAAATTGCTAACCCAACTTGAGAGGAGCCCAGCAGGTGTGCTGACTCCAGGAGCCTTCCCTCTTGGCTTTTGTTTTCTCTTTGCCTATTGCTCTGGCTGGACTGTAGGGCTCAAACACTTTCATTTTCTGGTCTTGCTGCCACCCTTACAAGGATGTGAGGAGGTATGGTCCCTGGAGCACAATCATATGAGCACTGTCTTTGCTTCCCTCCTCCAATATACTCAAATATTTCACATAAAGTGGTGTATTTGCATATAGCCTTCAAACCTTTTCCCATGTATAATATGTAAAATCATCTTCTGATTGCTTACAAGAAGGTATACAGCCTAAGTGCTAGAGAAACAGTTGTGTTTAGAGAATGACAAGGAGAAATGTCTCTGGTCGACCAGATGGCTCAGCCAGTAAAACCCCTTACATATACAATACTGGCTGCTAATTTCTGGACTCTACCTTAAGATGAAAGGAGAATAGCAATCCCACAAGGTGTTCTCTGACCTCCACACATGCACTGTGGTACACAGACACACACATCTCCACAGACCCACACATACCACACACATCATATACACATAATTTTTTAAATTTAATTTTAAAAAATTAAAAAGCTAAACGTTGCCAGTAATGAACCAATGGAGTGAGTGAGCAGGCAGCTCAGATGTGAAATATAAGCAGCCAATGAATACTTTTTAAAAAAAATGTCCAACATCCTTAGCAACCAGATAAATGCAAAACTTGAAACTACTTTGAAATTCTAGCTCACTCAAGTCAGAATGGCTCATCAAGAAAACATGACAGCAAATGCTGACTAGAGTGTACATGGAAAGAAGAACCTTTATTTATTTTGTGGGAGTGTAAACTGGTGTAACCCTGTGGAAACCAGTCTAGGGCAGTGGTTCTCAACCTGTGGATCACAACCCCTTGGGAGTTGAACATCCCTTTTACAGGGGTTCCTAAGACTATCAAAAAATACAAATATTTACATTATGATTTATAACAGCAGCAAAATTATAGGAGTGAAGTAGCAACGAAATAATTTTTGGTTGGGGTCACCACGATATGAGGAACTGTATCAATGGGTCACAATATGAGGAAGGTTGAAAACCACTGATCTAGAGGTTCCTCAAAAAAAAAAAAAAAAAAATAGACCTACTCTAGGACCCAGCTATGCCACCCCTGGGCACTTACCTAAGGGTGCCATATCCTACTACAGAGATACAAGCTCAGCCTTGTTGAATGCTGCTTTATCCACAACAGCAAGGAAAGGGAATCTCCATAGATAACCATCAATGGATGGACCTGGGCATGCTGGTAACATACATCAGACCCTAGCACTCAGGTGTATCTCTGAGTTCCAGGCCAGACTCATCTACATAGCAAGTTCCTGGCCAGCCAAGGTTATGTGATAAGACCCTGTCTAAAAGAAAACAAAAAACAAACAAAACCAAACCAACCAAACAAACAAACAAACAACAACAACAACAACAAAAAAAAAAAAAAGAAGAAGGAAAGAAAGAAAAAAGAAAAAAAAGAAACAGACCAACAAACAAAACCCAAATGAATGGATGCAAATACAGAACATTACACAATAGAATTTATTCAGCTGTAGGAAAACTGAAGTTAAAGCTGCAGGAAAATAGATAGAACTGGGAAGTATGAAACTGTGTAAGTTAACCCAGGCCCAGAAGCACTGAGCAGCATGCATTCTCTTGGTTGAAAATCTCAACTTCTAAGTTTTACATACCTGAATTTATGTAGGAATGAGTGTGGGCAGAGTTGGGGACTTTAGGAATTGGTCCATAAGAAGGGGGTGTGGCTTGAAGAGGCAGGAGGGGAACAGAACAAAGGTGACAGGAAAGTGGACAGGTGAAGTACCAGGAGCAGAGAGGTCAAACCAGAGAGGTGGGGAAAGGGCCTGAATCAGTCAAAACTAAGTACGTGTGAAAATGTCACAAGCAAACCTGTTGTTTTGTATGTTCATTTAAAAAGAAATTTAATTTTTAAGAATCTCTCCAGTCTGCAGTAGGCTGAACCGGTAGTCGTGGGACTCCCAGATACAGAGAAGTGACTACCTAACAAGTTACCAGGAGGTAGATTTTAAATATCCCCACCACAGAAAACCAAAAGATAAATGTGTAAAGTGCCACATATGTAAATTAGTTCAGTTTAACCAGGCTTCGGTATATACACATCTCAGAATACCAGGATGTATGCTCGAGTGAATACACACCACTTTTATCTGTCAATTAAAAGTTTTTGGTTTGGTTTTGTTAAAAACTAATGTCAGGAGCAATCCAGAGACTCCAGAGGGCCTGAGACCACCTGCTGGCCCGAGGAGTTCCTTTTCAGTCCTTGAGAGCAACTCACATCTGCAGCATAAGTAGGAGAAACACCCACACACACACACCCAGTGCTTCCCTCAGTGTGGAGGAGTTTGTTTCCAAAACAAGGGCTCCTTTCCAGAGACGGAGGGTGGCAGATGTACAACCCCAGAGCCTCGATTCTGCACTTAGGCCTGGGACATGTATAATTTACCTAATTGCCTTCGATTGAGTCATCGTAGCACAAGAGTCAGAGGGAACGATTCAATGTTTAAAAATCTTTAAAAGAGATTCCAGGGCACAAGTTAATGAGCCGTGACAGAAGTGTGTGAGCAAGGCCAGAGAGATGGCTCAGTAGGTAAAAGCCCTCGCTGCTTTTCCAGAGGAGCTGAGTTTGATCTTCACAAACACCTGTAACTCCAACTCTAGGTTATTCAACACCCGCTCTGGTCTCTGTGGGAATCCACACATGTGGTATATGTATACACAGAAATACACACATAAGCAAAAATTAAAACAAAACAAAACAAAACAAAAATCCTTATGTAATAATGCTATCTTGCAAGTGGATTTATGTCACTCGTAAGCTGTGAGTTCTGAGAAATTGAAATTGGTGTAATTAAATAGCAGCTTTCTCCATATTGAATACCTATGTGTACCAGGTGTGTTACATATGTGCTTCATGACCCCAGATGATGTCATTTCAGATTGGCTTTCCTGGTGAGGAAAGGGTTCTCAGGTTGGTGACAAGCTCGTCCAAGGTCACACTGCTAGCAAGAGACAGATTGAGCATTTGAACTCACATCATCCTACCCCAGAAGCCACATGCTCACCCCTACACCAAGCTGCCTCATAAAGGAAGGCCTCCAAGAAATGAGATTTTTTTCTCAAGTCTGACTGACTCTTCACCAATATATAAAAATGTAATTATTTCAGCACAAACCATTTCTTCAATCAAACAAATCCTCCTCAAACACAGCATCATGTCAAGGTGCCAAACCCTTCACAGCATTGTGCAACTTTAATGCCCAACAAGAAGTCCTGGCTATGTGGTTTGATCTTCTTATCAAGAAGACAGGCTTTGCATCATAGGAGAACAAGACGAGACTTTCCTAAAGTCAGTTAGGTCACTGCAGTAATCTCAGGTCCCATTCCAGACATTAGACTTGGAAGCCAAGTAGACTGTGCTTAGCAGGCTCTTGGCTGCCCAAGCCAAGATGTGAGTCAACTCTACAGAAGACTGCCATCTTCAACAAGGAGATTATCTGGTATTGTAGGAGATTAAGGTAAAGGAGAAACACAGTGTCTTTAATCTAATGGACTGAAGAAGAATTCCTTGTTAGAAAGATCTATCTTCACAGGATTGAGAGTAACTTTCTGATAAGTCTGCTGCTGCCCTGGGGCTAAGGCAGCACTGATGTGCCCACCTGCAGCCACAGAAATACCTGGAAAACTTGGTGCCAGGAGCTCAGACCACGTATGTGGTTCTCTCCACTGCATCCTCCCTCACTGGTAGGTCAAAGTAAGACGTCTGAAGAAAGCCTAGCAAGTGTTGGCTGTTCACACTGGCTGTACCAAAAATGATGCATCCACAGGGGTTTTCCTGTAGGATTGTGTTTCCTAATAATGTTGTAGGTTACACCCATACAATCTCACCAACATCTCTACCTAAGCATAAGCTAAACAATGTCAACAACAATAGATATGCCAAAGTGGATGAGGAGAAAGTCCATGGGGCCTCAACCCTACACAAAGAACGACAGGCAACTGAGGAACGCTGAGTGGAAAAAATAGCCTTCCCCAGGGAGGAGCACACCAACTGGTTATCTAATACCAATTGATCAGCCATGAAAGCATAGATTCAAGTAACATTACACAGACTGCACAGGTTATATTTAGGAATATATACATATTATATATGTGGAATTATATATTACATATATATGGTATATATATTAGGAATATATACATATATATGTATATATGTTTAACAATTAATGAAAAAAGAGACCATGAATTTGAAACAGAGCAAGAGGTATATTCAAGGGTTTGGAGGAAGGAAAAAGAAGGGAAAATGATGTAATTATATCATAATCTCAAACATAATGATATATCCAGCTGGACTTGGTATAGAGCTCAGTGGCAGAGTGCTTGCTAACATGCATAAGCCCTGGCCTCGATCCCAAGGTGTTATTAAAACAAATTATAGATGGGAGCCAGGAGTGGGAGAACATATTACTGTAGTCTTGGCACCTGGAAGCTCAGACAGGAAGATTGCAAGTTTCAGTCTGGGGCTAACCTAGGCTACATAGTGAATGCTGTTTCTTTTGTGGTGGTTGTTGTTGTTGTTGTTGTTAGTGATAGACCAAAGAGAGAATGAAAGAAGGAAAAGCTTTGCCAGGGATGTAGCTAAGCTATAGCTTAGTGTTTGCCTACTATGCACGAAGTCCTGAGTTCAAAGCCTGCACCACATAAAACTAGGTCATTGGTCATTAGAATGCAGAGGCAGTAGGATTGGAAGAGTAACACCATCATTAATTACACAGGGAGTTTGAATAAATCCTTGGCTATATGAGACATGAGCAGGGGAAGATAGATTAGATAGATAGATGATAGACAGATAAATCAATTGATAGATAGATAAATTGATAGATAAATAAGTGATAGATGATAGATAGTGATAAGTGGATAGATAGATAATAGATGACAGATAAATAGATAATAGACAATAAATGATAGAATGATTGATAATAGATGATTGATAGGTGATAGATGGATAGATAGATAATAGATAATTGATAGATAGATGATAGATAAATAAATGATAGATGATTGATAGATAATAGATGAAATATAGATGATAGATAGATAGATAGATAGATAGATAGATAGATAGATAGATAGATAGATAGATAGGTAGATAGGTAGGTAGGTAGATAGGTAGGTAGATAGATAGATATTCAGTGCCTAGCATGCCTGAGGCTCTTGGTTCTCAGCACGCCAAATAAAAAATAATAATAATAATTAAATAAGGCTTTAGTCTTAGATCTCAACTCCAAGTCCACTTTCTGAGGTACTCCAAGTAATCAATAAGCCCTTCCAAACCTGCTGTGTATACTCACAGACAAGTAGCCCATAGGAACTTCACAGTATTTTTGTATCTCTCTGGCCTCCAATAAATGTGAGCTATCCACTGATGGCTTGTCTTTTCATCAGGTTTTTTTTTTTTTTTCCTAAGATGTCTCAAGGACCAGCCATACTGGAAACCACATAGCCTTATTGAGGGAAAAGTCAAGTATAATTGGGCCCTGAGCATCCACAGATTCAACCAAATTTAGATCAAAACGTATTGACTTTTTAATTTGTGTGTGTGTGTGTGTGTGTGTGTGTGTGTGTGTGTGTGTGTGTGTGTGTGTTCACACATGCAAGTCTCCTTGTTACCTTTCAGTGTACACCAGGCTAGAAGCTTCCCCCCAGCTGATGGCATAGCCTAAGTATTATCACAAGAATTAAGGAAGATAATACATAGAAAACAGATAGTGGCTGTTCACTTGGGCCCTGTTCATCATCACCATCCCTGTGTGCCCTGGACACCGCTAGCCCTGGCTATGCCCATTCAGATCTATGTGATTCAGCTTCTCACCCCTTCATGTGTGTCCATGTTGAGAAAGAGGCCAGGTAAGAGCACTTGCATGTTTTAAAATAGGCCCTTTGATCACTTGTGGAAATGCCTATAATCAATAAGGAACCTCAGAGGAAAATTGGGGTCAGGTTTTATGCCTTCCAGGCCTCCCTACTCCCACCAACCCCATCATCAAAGGGATCACTGCAAGCCAACTACAAACTGAAATGAAACTGGTTACTAAGATGAGATGTGATTCATAGTGTGTGTAGCAGCTCATTAAGAAAAAGAAAAAGGCATTTGCTAATGAGTACAGAGAATGTCAGCAAATGAAAGAGACCCACTCCACCCGTTGGTCTCAGAGCCTTACAGAGCCTCACAAATCTAATTTTCCAACGGCCAGGAGAAGATGAAATTGCCCAGAGCCTGCCGGCTGCTGCTCACAGATGGGATAATCTTGTGGAAACATTTTACGGTGTATCGCTTGAAGAAAAGTGCATTTGTCTTTCCTGAAAGCAAAAAAAAAAAAAAAAAAAAAAAAAAGTTTGGTTGACCTTGAAAATAGAAGCATTCATGAGACATATGAGCAAAAGTTTTCATTATTCCTTAAGCCCTTGCTTCAGAGAGACAAAAAAATTCCGCCCTCCACTGCCACACCACAATGCCAAGTTGCCCGGCAACTGATCTTTTATGGTGGATCACCACGGAGACGGATGTAAACACAACCATAAATCCCATTACCCTGCTAAATACTGGGTCTGGATTTAAAAAAACAAAAAAAAACCCAAAAAACAAAAAACAAAAACCCAAGTAAGCAAGAGCTGCTTCTCAGGTTAAAAGTGATAATATGAAGCTGTGAGTGGCAAGGTTTTGGCAGAGTAAATTGTCATGGGTGAGACTGTGATTAAGGTAACTCTCTCTTTTCCTTTCAAGGAGTAGAGGCCCATGGGTTGGTTTTTCTTTTTCTCTTTCTTTTTCTTTTTCTTATTCTTTTTTAGCAAGGAAAGAAGTCTTAACTGCAAGAGTCATTTCGAACTGAAAGAATTAACTCTAAGACCCCAAGGAGCCACACAGTCATCAGTGATTTTATTTTTCTCCTTCTCCTCCTTATTTTACAATAGGGACTCACTATGTAGCCCTGGCTGTCCTGAAGCTCACTATGTAGACCAGGCTGGCCTTGAACTCACAGAGATCTGTCTGCTTCTGCCTCCTATGTGCTGCGACTAAAGGTGTTTGCCAGCACACTCAGCCTCAATGATCCTTCAAGTGATTTTCCATCATCATCTGTCCATCATTGATGGCTACTGAGAAAAGCACTCCAGGAAGGAATCACTTGTATGGGGCTCCTGTCCTTGGAAAACTGTAGCAGATGATGGCTTCATAGACTCTTGTATCTTCCCAGGACTCTCTTATAAAGTGAATATCTTGTTCTACTGAACACAGGAAGCAGAGGCCCACAGGGAGGACATCTTAGAAGAAGGGAGAGTCCACCTCTAAACTTTAATCTAGATTCAATATGGCACCCACTAGGTTGGACCCAAGATGTTCAGCCCTATAGAGACCTCTAGACCTCTGCTTGGAAGAGGAGGACCCCAAAGCCCCTGCCAGGGTCACTGATCCCTGTGAAGGGAACAGCTGATGGTATGTTTCCCGGCAGAACTGCATGATCTATTTATTATAGGCCAACGGCAGACATATCAAAGCAGAACTCCTAGAGATGGGGCCTAAATCTTGGTGGAAGAGACCCGGGGTCTTGATAGCTTTGCCCTGGTAAGAAGGTACTGAGCTCCAGATTAAGTACTGACCATCAGGTCCATGTTGGAAAGACATTTCTGTTCCTTTCTGAGTGTGATCAGTTACCGTCTATCACATACAGACTTCTATAGCCTGGTGCATCCATCCCATTGTTATTTTCTCTGTACAATCGCTATACAGTCCATCCCTTGTCTAAGTTTCAGGCTCCCATCAATTTATTCTAGTACTAAAGCAAGTGTCCACAGTCCCTATCAGATCAAGGAGCAAACAAAGCTAGGAGAGTGAAGTCCTGGACACATGTATTTCTAGAGGGACAGTGACTGCAGTCTTCAGCACAAGAAAGGGGTAGTACCTACTGTTCTTCCAGGTAAGACATGAGTATGGGTCTTTGTGAGACCTAGCCTTGTCAGGGCAACTAGTTCAAGTTCTAGAAATTTCAGTTAAATAAAATTGTCCTCTAAATTGTTTATATCAAGATCCTTTGGCCTAAGAAGACCTCTGCAGACATGAAAGTCTGTGGAACATTAGAGCAGTAATGTTCTCAGCAACCCTAAAGGGCCTTACAGGGTCTTGTGGCCCTCTTTATGTCTGCCTGGGAACTCTCACACATCCAGAGATTTGGCTCAGAGCAGCTGGGAGGAAGAGGGGTGGCCTTTTCAGTCATTGACACAGATTTGAAATAAGCTGACAATTTATCTAGGAGGAAATTATAAGAGGTGCCAGTATATGGCATGAGATGACAAAGGGTGAGACAGACAGAAGGGGTGTCCTGAGCACCACTCCCAAGGCAACTACAGTACCAAAGAGCTCTGAGTCCGTGTGATACAGAACACCCCCAGAGTCACCCCAGCCAAGAGGACACAGATGAACACCAACTCAGCTATCTTTGGTAGAAGGTTGCTGGGGACTCAACCTATGTCACCCTGGCTTGCCCTGAGCTTGGTAGGCAACTCTGAGACAAGAAAAGCTTACAGCATTTGTAGGAAGCAGCCTTTCCTACATATCAAGGGGATATGGTAACAAAGACACTAGAGCTAAAACCAGAAAGCTCACCATGGGGACATCATGGGACTGAATCTTAGGACAAGATGAAGAAAAAGGGGACCGGACATGTCACAAGAGGCCAAGATACATAAGGACTCCCAAGTTTAACTCATGACCAGAGTTAATGTGACATTCCAGCTTTGCCCTAATTTAGACTTCCAATTATGCCAATTATATACCTGATAGGGAAGCCCTATAAACCAGTATGTAGCTAAGGGAAATCATCAAGCACCCAAATACACCTCTGGGACCCATCTTTGTTTCCTTTCTTCTTTTGGAAATCCCAGCCCTTGACCCAGAATGTTCCAGCTGCGTAGAGGCCAAGGTGGTCAAAAATGACACAAATTGTACAGGGAGAAACAAGGCCCCCAGGAGAATGCTAGTCCAGGTTTTAAAAGTGTATATTAAGACTGCACTAACCATGAAATGTATTTATCCAGGGAAGTGCCTGGAAAGAAAAGAGGGGCACACTACAGGGAGCAGAGAGAGTCGGCAGAAGTGATGAAAGCTAGCCTAGAGAGGAGGAGAGGGATGGATGGAAGCATCTAAAGTGCTATGGAGCTGGAGTGAGACTAGAGACATCTCAGAAAACCTTGAAGCCAGAGCATTTCTAGGCAGCCTGATCTCTGGGGGATGTGTAGCCATGCTGAGTGTCTCGATAAAACATGGCCTCAGCATGTCAGGGGCACTGGGTCACTGATAGTTGATTTTGAGGTTCAGCAGAGAAAGTCTTTTGTGCTTCCCCTTCACTCCAACGAAGAACAATCAGAAATATTGGGGAGTGCATTGGATTTCCTGAAATTTGAATGGTGTCTTAGGGTTTAACTGCTGTAAACAGACACCATAACCAAGGCAACTCTTACAAGAACAACATTTAATTGGGGCTGGCTTACAAGTTCAGCATTATCATCAAGGCAGGAGCATGGCAGCATTCAGGCAGGCATGGCACTGGAGGAGCTAAGAGTTCTACATCTTGTTCTGAAAGCAAACAGGAGAAGACTGGCTTCCAGGGAGCTAGGATAAGGGTCTTAGAGCCCATGTCCATAATGACACACCTACTCCAACAAGGCCACACTTCCTAATAGTAGCACACCCTGGGCTAAGCATATACAAGCCATCATAAAGGATAAGGGCTCAACTTATTGTAATCACATTTAAAGAAGAGAAAATTCTATGATAGATACATGAAATGTTGTTATCTCTCAGTTGCGGAATAAGTAATAGCTTTTCTGGCACCGTCTTTATGTGTTTGTGTTCCCTGATAATAGTCATTAGCTGCATGGCAGACAGAGGCAGGTGTAGCTGCTGTAGACACCCCACCTCACCAGCTGTTAAATCCATTTGTCCATCATGGCTTAACCCTGACACTAACACTGCCGACAACTCTCAGCCTGCTTTTATCAGTTCTGAATGAGAACTCTTGCGCTGAGCATTACCTGACTCTGCTTCTCCCCAGTAGCTAACTGGCTTGGGAGCAGGGAAGGTACGCAGTACTGTGATGTGTTCTCAGTTCCAGAGTCCACTCAGAGTAAGGCTTACACCAAGCCTCTTTGCCTCCTCTCTTGAGATCACAGACTCCATAAAACATGTGCTGGAAAATCTTTGGTTTGGGCTCTTCACCTAGGAAACCCATAATAAAACAAGGATTTTTTTTCTTTTAATTTTTGCATAGATACTATCAAGGCTTTTTTTCTCAAGCTTATAGGCCTTAATTGGATACATAATTCATTTTATGCTATGAAGAAACTGTTTTAAAGTTTCAAATTTCCATGCTTGCTTTCAAGAGTGTCAAATTCAAATTAGCCTGGGATAAGGCAGTTAGCACCCATGTATGAAGTCAATCAGATGAGGACCAAGGTAGGTTGGCAATAACGTTCTTATCCAAAGGGACATGATATTGACTAGGCCTTCTGGATTTTTTTGGACATACCAAAAATTAGGATATCTGTGTGACAATCTCCATATTTTTCTTTGTTGGCTCAGATTTCTCTAAAAACTCCTCATTAGCCAAGCAAAACACATTTGTGACTGAATTTAGTCCCCAAGTTGTTATTTCACATCACCAATATGCCATAAGGAAGGCTGTCTCGTGAACGAACTTGGGTCAACTCCAGACGCTTAGCGTCAACAGCACCTATAAAGTGAGTAGAAAGTACCAAGGGGAGTCGTTGGGTTGGTGTGATGGCAAATCTTGGTTGTCAACTTGCCTGGATCTGGAATCAACTAAAATCCAAATCTCTGGGCATTCTTGAAAGGGATGTCCAGTTACTTGAAGTGAGAAGATGCACCCTGAATGTGGACAACACAGCCTAGTGGCCACTCAGACAATAGGGTCTAGGAGAAAGAAGCTCACTTTTTGCCTGTCTGCCTTCACTCATTGGCAAGTCCATCTACTTTTTTGCTGCTGCTGCTACCTCTCGTCCCTGTTATTCAAATCAGCTTCTTTGAGATTCCAACACAGACTGAAGACCAGGGATTTTCCAGGTTTTCTGTGGTGGGTTGTGATCTCCAGCCTTGTGGACAGAGAAACTCCCAGATTCCCAGCCTTTTCAACTCGGGTAGTGTAGACTACCCAGACCATATCTTTAGCAAACCCTGACTAATACAATTGGCTTACACAATACAGTCTGGGTAGTCTAATAATGACTGTTTGCATGCCTAGAGGCTGAGAACCGGAAGCTGCTGGATCTTTCAAGTGAACGCCTCAGCAGTCCCAGTCTGGTGCTAAGGGCCTGGAGGATGCCTGAGGAAGGCTGAAGAAGCCAGGATGCAGTGTCAGCAGAGGGCAGAAGAAACAGCAGAGTGGACAGGCTCACAGGCAAGGAGCTAGGATAGGCAGGAGACAGCTACTCAGAGAGTAGCTTCCTTGCTTAGTTAATCCTGCAGGAAATAAGCTCCAGACTCACCCAGAGGTGTATCTCCAAGATCATCCCAGATCCCATCAAGTTGATTAACCATCAATGGAGCCTTGAAAGTACCATTGCTTGCTTGGGTTGTTAAAGCAAAAAGTAGGAATGTAACCGATTAGTCTTTAGACTGCAGCCTGTGTCTTCCTCCAAGGTACTGCCACAACACACCTCAAAATAAGCTTCTATCACAGTGAATGTTACTGTCTGTTTGACCTTGACTCCAGGCTGTAAATTTTGTTCAGATTTGCTAAACATTATCTTTCTGGAATGAACAGACTCATTACCCAGTACATGTTCTCATGGTAACTCAGGAAGGAAGACGTAGTTAGCCACGTGTGATGAGCATAATAAACAAACAAACAAAAACAAAAACAAAAACAAAAACCTGTAGACATGTAAAAATAGCTTAGTCAGGAACCCCACTACACCCACACCTGATAACCAGAACCAGTGACATCACTCACTCAAGATAACCAGACACTGTCCTAGAACCCCATCATGCCCACTAGACAGTATATAAGCAAAGACCAAGAGCAATCCTCTGTTATGCATATCTTTAGAGAGGCCACCTTGACCTGCCCTGCAGCTAGAGAGACTTTCCCAGGTTCTGGACCTCAAATCAGAGACTTCTGTTAGAGACTGGACCTGACCCTCAGCTTAGCTACATCGCACAGGTGAGCAGTCTTAAGAAGATAGGCTTAGGATCTAGAGTGTGAACACTGTGAGAGGACCCTCAGCGTAATAAAATTCCTTTGTTATTCTGACTACCTGTGTCTACCTTCTTGCTCTCCACACATTTCAAAGCTTTGCTTCCTGCATATTCAGAACACTCCTTCTGTCAAAGTCAGTCACATAGTCAAAGCCAGCATCATCAAGTCAGAAAAATAATCCCTGCATCTTGTGTGAAAAGAAAAGACAGAAGTACAGGGAGGAGTAAGGACAACTCAAAACTATTGTCTCAAAGGGAAACTCATTTTCCTTCCTTCCTTGCTTCCTCCCTCCTTCCCTTCCTCCCTCCCTCCCTCCCTTCCTTCCTTCCTCTCTCCCTCCCTCCCTTTCTTCCTTCCTCCCTCCCTCCCTTTCTTCCTTCCTTCCTCCCTCCCTCTCATCTCTTTCCCTTCCTCCTCCATCTTACCCCCTTTCTCCCCTCCTCTCTCCTTCCCTCCTCCCTTTTTTCCCTCCCCTTCCCTCCCTCCCTCCCCCTCTCTTCTCTTTCCCTGTTTCTTTGAGACAAGGACTAGCCTCCAACCACCTCAGCTTTTCACATGTAGAGATTACATGTGTGATACCATGACCACAAATCTTGATAACTATGCCACATGATAGAAGGTATTTCTTTGTTAAACACACCCAAAAAACCAAATGTTTCCTTGTCAATAGGAATCTTGTGTGCATGCATGCATTCATGTGTGTGTGTGTGTGTCTGTGTGTCTGTGTACATATACATGAAAGTGCACATGTGTATGTAGGCATGTAGAAGCCAGAGGTTGATGCTGGTGTCTTCTCCTGTGACCACCTATCTTGTTTTTTGAGCCAGGGGTTTTTGTTTATTTGTTGCTTGTTTGTTTCTCACTGACCCTAAAACTTGTCAGTTCAGCTAGACTGGACTCCAGCAAGCTCCAGGGATCCTCTTGTCTTAAGAACTAGGAGCATAGGCATGTGTCCCTTGCAGCTTTGATGTAGGTTCTGGAAATCAGGCTTAGGTCCTTACATTTGTATGACAAACTCTTCATGGACTAAACCACCTCTTTGGACCCAAACTCTGTTTTTTGGAGGTAGAATGTCTGACTTGAACCTAACCAGCCAGAGCAAAAAGAATATATGTAGAGTTGAATAGAGTTGTGTTTCCCCAAGAGCCACCAGGGTCCCAGAGGCAATGTTGTCCTTTGGGGAGAGCTGGATGCCTGTCAATGTACTTCAGAGCAGACTGGAAAACACCCACAGTGTCTTTTTCTTATTATGAACATAGTTTTCCTCACTCTGGTTCTACAAGTAGATACCACAATAAAATTGTCTCTGGACACTTCACACCCAAGCTGACTTGACCCTCTAACCACAGAATTACCAAGTCAAATGGACTGTGGCCCACTCTGTAAAGCCTTCTACCTCCATAATTCAATCAAAGATAACAGTAAATGGAGTGAAAGTCTGCTCATGGGAAAGGGCAACAGAAATGTGGGGAAACTAAAGACTTAAGTTTTATGTATGTCTTGGATTGGTTTGGCAGAAACCCAACTTAAAAAAAAAAAAAAGGAAGGAAGGAAAAAAATTAGTTGGCCTATTTCCACATATCAAAAAAACCTCATGCAGTCAGAGCCAGCTAAGTAGCATCACTCCACAAAAGACCAAAGGCAAGACCTACATCTGAACTCAAGTTCTGGACACAGTTAGCTGGAACCAAGCTGGACACATACTAGCAACAATCTCTGGTTAGTGAAATTTCCTAAATTTTAACCTGTAAAAAGATTAGTTGGTGGCTTTCTGAATTCAGGGACATACCTCTGTCCCCATCAGAATTCTCTCAGGAAATCTGCCCATCAATCATTAAAAAAAAAAAAAAAAAAAAAAAAACCCAGCATGTTCTATCTCAAGGTCTCTCATCAGAGTAGGAGTGTAGACTTAGGAGAAACCCGAACTCAGATCCATAAATTGCTACCCAGGAATCATGCCATCTCAGACATTTACACACACACACACACACACACACACACACACACACACACACACACCCCAACATCTATTTCTTCATTTCTATGATGTGAAAAGTACACACTTATCCTTCAGGGCTGTGGTGTGGATGGTAGGAATGTGTGAGAGTATTATAGTCTATCATGCTAAGAAGTCATAGTGGCAAAGCATGTGGCATCTAGTCACAGTGCATCCACGGTAAGGAAGAGGGAGAGACTGGCACCCTAGTCCAAGGCATGGGTACTCTTTCTTCAGTTAAACCTTTCTGGAAATATTCAACAACACACCCAGAAGAGTATTTCATGGTGATTCTAATCCCTTGTTGAGATTAACACCATACACACACACACACACACACACACACACACACACACACACACACACACACACACACACACACAATGCCTATCCACCTATCCTTACATCAGCAACACTCTCTAGTTGGTGAAATTTCCTAAATTTTAATCTATAAATTTGCATTCACCACCACTGTCCTTTGTAAAGATTGTGCTGCCTATTCTGAGTTCCTGGATTTCCACATTAACTTTAGAACAGGCTAGTAGATTTCTGCCATGGCATCTGCAATCCTGATTGTCAGTTGCTCCTTAACAAACAGGTGACATTAGAAGAAAGATAGTGGAATATGCAAGATATGGGACTAGCCAGGACAAAGGGTTGTGATGAATGTGGCCACTTGGCTCTCTAAAAACAGCCAGGGCTATTGTGGCTAAAGTGGAGTAGACAGAATCCACTTGTGTTGTGGATTGGTTCTAATGCTACTCATGTTAATTCAGCTCCCCAAATCACATGGGAACCCTCACATCTACCTGTAAGACACAGAGGGTCCTTGCTTCCAGTTGGTTCTAACTGGTAAATAAAGTTGCTAGCAGTCAATGGCTAGGCAGGGAGACAGAGGTGGGACTTTAGATTTCCCCTGCAAGGGAACCACAGGAAAGAGAAGATTTTAGATTCACCAAGCCCGGGGAAGCAGGAGGATCCAGCTTGAAAACTGCAGGAGAGAAAGCATTCATCTATGTAAGAATGATCCCAGGGGCCCCTCTCCTAACTGGGTCTGGGGTAGCAAAGATGGAATATAGATTTTAGTAAGTAATATTTCAGGAGTATCAGAGGGAGGCATTAGCAACATAGAAGTTTGGGAGTGGCCCCAGACATTGAGCTGCTTAGGGCATATTAAAAATAAGGCAGCGTGATGTGTGTGTGTGTGTGTGTGTGTGTGTGTGTGTGTGTGTGTGTGTGTGTGTTCTCACGTGTGCATGGCACGTGCAATGCATCTTGCAAAACTCTACAACATCGGAGTTGGAGCAGTAGTAAGAAGCACATGTGCACCCCCACCCCCACCCTGGGGAATTTAGAGCAGATTAATGAATCACCTACCGGTTCACACATGGGATTGGAGAGTCTGCAGCAGAGACTTTGTGTCACCTGACCTAGGCTTTTGAAAGGATCACTGTGGATACAGAGAACAGACAAAGGAGATATACCAGGATGACCAGCTAGATGGGAGCTTCTGTAGCAATCCAGATGGAAGTTGAGAGTTTCTGACATGGACATGGAGAAGTTGAGAAGAGAGTAGACTCTAGAGACTGCAGGGTAGGTCGACAGGATCTGTTGACAGTTGAGATGAAGAGTATGAAGATAAGGAGGATGTCAGGATGAGTCCATGAACAGCCTCAGCAACAGAAATACATGTGCCATCAATGGAGGCTACTGGAGAGCTCCTGGGGGGAATCCTTGAGTCTACTCTCAGATATGATGGATGTGAAATGCTCATAAATCAAGTGCTGACAGCAAGTAGTGTTAGCTATACAAGTGAAGATTCCAGAGAGAAGCTCAACTATTGACAGGACTGCAGAGCCTTGCTTGGTGGCAAACGTCTCTGGTCCCAGCACTTGGGAGACAAAGGCAGGCAGATTATGAATTCTCAGTCAGCCTGTTCTCCACTCAGAAAGAAGAGAAGGAAGAAAGGAAGAAGCAGAAAGAGGGGAAGAAGGGGGAGGCAAAAGGGGAGGACTAAAAGTCTTAGTCAACCAGATGAGAGTGGAAGCTGTGAGATGGAATGCACCACCAATGATGGGTGTGTCCACAGAGGCAAGATGAGAACATGACGCCTGAGACACAGAGCCCTTCAGGTTGACAAGAAACAAAGCTTCAAGAGCAGCAGGTACGATTGACCTCTGAGATATCTCTCCACCCCCAGTCTCAATCTACAAAACAGAAAATGGTCATCAGAGAAATCAGCTCCCTAGATCTGCCCCATTAGTTACTTCCACTAACAGAACTCACTGTTGTAAGCACCACCACTGAACTAAAAACTCTTGAGAGTGAAAACTGAGTCTCCTCCAGTGCTCAGCTCAGCTCCAGCCCCACTCCTGCTTATTAACAGTGGGTGCATCAGCAAGTTTTCAGTGTGATGGTTCTCCAGCAGTGGAGGATCGGGGCCTGTCGTGCCGCCATCACTGTGCACTGGGTTCTGTATAATGAAAATCACTCTGCTGTTTACAGCCTATCAGACCTGGGATGGATACCCAACTTCTCTGAGCCCTGGTATCTATCTGTATTATGAGAAGTGAGCCTTAGTACTGCTTGCTCCTAACGAACCTGGGTAGAATATAATAAAACAAAGAAGAAAGTCATGTGTGTCATCTCTGGCCCAAGTAAGGACCGGGAGATGGCAGAGAATGAGTATTGGACATTTTGTGGTGTGAACTTTAACTGCTGGAGGATTGTTCATGTTTGCATTTGCTGAGTATTGAGCCTGATCCTCTGGACCCCAAACAAGTTTTGAACGTTGGATACTCCTACATTAACCTGCTCAGCAGCTAGGATCATAAGCTCCTACTCACCAGGTCCAGGAGTTAAGTAACACCCATTCTCCAGAATAGTTCTTAGGACTCCTCCTCCTTCTGATATCTTTTCTGGATTAGTCATGTCCAGTTTCAATAGCTCAGATAAAACTCTTGCTGTCACTAACTCAAGCTCTAGGGCAGATCTTTTATAGGTACGCCCTGTGGCCCCAAACATTTGACACCTAGAGAGTTGGTTCTATTCTACCCCCTTGAAGCTAGTGTTGGCTTTGGACACCCATCTTTCTCCATAAAGCCCCAGACACACTATCTCAGAAGCCCCGCCCTGACATAGACAGCTCAGAGATAACTGCAGCCTGGCCAAATGGTGGCCATCAAAGTGGGTGGGAAGCTGCAGGGAGGAGCCAAGCAGGCTTAAAACAAGAAAGTAGAGCCACAGAAGAGCCTAGGAAGGCTGCTGGCTGCCTTAGATCCTATAGAGTGGCAGCTGTCATAATGAGCAACAGCTCCAGCCCTGACCACCCACATGGCCAGACTGCTGAATCTTTCAGAGTCCAACATGACCCTCTATTAGCCAGGCCAGGGCATTGTATGTGGAGAGAAATACTTGCAAATAAAGCTGTTTCAAAGCCTGGGAGGGTCTTGAGTCACCAGCTGTGCAACTTCTAGCAGTAAACATGACCTCTTACTTGTAACCATTACAGAAACCTTTCTGTGAACCAGGCACAATAGAATTCTTAGCTTATATTACTTAATACCACTGTAACCTTACCTCAAGGGCAGGGATTATTACTGCACTTGTTTTATCAATAGGGAAACTGAGGCGTAGAGAGGTGAACATGTTCATAAGGGATTTAAACCAAAAATGTACTTAACTCCCACCACAGTTAGTCATAACTTCATAAGGTTTATTTTGGAATTAAATTGAATACTACATATAAAAGTCAACTTCTAAAAAGCAAGGATCCTGACAAATAGTGATCAATAAATAGTAGCAAAAAGGGGGGACAGAAGGAGATTAAGAGTCAAGTAACCCGACTTTAGTTGCTAGCAAGTGGGTTTGGAGTTCAGGGTTTGTCAGGGCTCCAAGTGAAATTTGCCTGTTGATCTTGTGTTGTTAGTAACACTGTTTATGAAGCCCTACCCAACAGGCACATCTATGTAGGAACCTTCCAGTGTTTAGCAGTAGAGACAACAGAGTTTCCCACTTCCAGCCAGCTTTTATTCAATACTAGAAGCTCTCAGGCAACAGCCTAGAAGTTTGTTTTCCCTCCATCTCCTGTAATCCCCTCCATGTTCAAATAAGAGCTGACCTTGTTCTCATGTAGCACACAGGAAATCAGGGCACAGAGAGCTCACATTGTTTTATTGAAGTCTCTCAGCTGATAAATACCTGGGTCAACATTTGCACTCAGATCCACTTACCCTGGAATAAGTGTTCTTACTCTCTACCCTAGAATATCTGAGGTGTCTTGGCCTTGGGGGCAGCCCATATGTAAAGGTTCATTTTAACTGTCAACTTAACACAGTCTAGGATCACCCTGGAAAGGAATCTCAGAGAGGGACTGGCTAAATCATGTAGGCCTGTGAGCATGCCTGTGAGGGATTATCTTGATTAGATTAATTGATGTGAGAAAACCCAGCACACTGTGGCCAGCACCATTCCCTGGGTTTGGTTCTTGGACTGTGTAAGCGTAGAACAGATGACTTAAATAGTAAGCTTGCACGCAAACTCTCTCAGCTCTTGACTCTTGACTAGCTGCTTCAAGTTCCTGTCTAAACTTCCTCACAGTGATAGACTGTAACTTAGAGTTGTAAACCTTTCTCCTGTGAATTGTCTTTTATCAAGATATTCTGTCATAGCAACATAAATGAAAGTAGGGTACCACATGTCCTAGTTTGCTGTCTATTGCTGGGCTAAAACACCAGGACAAAGGCATCTTGATGAGGAAATAAATGGTTTATTTCATCTTACAGTTGATTGTCTATCATCAGGGGAAGTCGGGGCAGGAACTCAAGGCAGGAACCAGAGCAGAGAAAAAAGGATGCTCACTGGCTTGGTTTTCATGGCTCACTCAGCCTGCTTTCTTATATACCACAGGACGTGTGGTCCCGCCCACAATGGATTGGCTCCTCCCCCATCAATCACTAAGAAAATGCCCTTCAAGCTTGCCTATAGCCCCATATTCTGGAAGCATGTTTTAAGTTGAGATTCCTCCTCTCAGCTAAATGTGGTTTGTGTCAGACTGACACAAAACTAACCAGTACAATCAACCCCTTGTCAACTTGACAAATAGAACTGTTAAGCTATCTTATTCATTCCTGAGATCACATATTAACATCAGTATCACAATATGAAACATTTTATAGACTTAAAAAGTCCCAAAGTCTTTACAAATTCAAACACTTAGAAATCAAGTCTCTTTGAAAATCCAAAGTCTCTCAGTTGTGAGCTCCTATCAAATCTTAATAAATTAAATACTTTCTTACTTCAGGGCATAGTCACCATCTAAACAAAGCAAAACCAAACTCCAGTGTAAGTAACTTAATGTCCAATTATCTAGGATTCACTCACGATCCTTTAGGCTCCTCCAAAGGGCTTGATTCAGTTCTCTAGCTCTGTTCTCTGCAGCATATAGCTTGTTTTCCAGTCTCTGGACTACTCTATTCTACTGCTGCTGTTCTTGGTGGTCATCACATGGTACTGGCATCTCCAAAATGCTAGGGTCTTCTACTGCAACTCGGCTGTGCTTTCACCAATAGCTTCTTTTTGGCTCTCTTCAGGGTCTCCAACCCTGCCACACAGTGCCAAGCTTCAACTGCTCTCCATGACCCCTTCACAAACAGTCAAAACCAGTACCACCTGGGGAACTCTTACACATTACTTAGTTTGGCTATCAGTTGGAGGTACAACCTTGACCACATCTGGAACACAGCTTCTGTGTGCTGACTCTGAGGAAACACTTCCCAGAAGATTTTAATTCCATGATGCTTGTCTCTTCTTAATCACAGCTAATGTCTCAGCTCCAGCTGAAAAGCACTGAGTTATCGAGCAAAGAAAAGATTTCACTTTGGTAATTCTCGTATCTTGTTGATCACAGCTGATTCTTCAGTCCCAGCTAACCAGAACCACAGAACCTTAATTTAAAATAGCAAAGTGCCCTGATAGTCTTTAAACTTTCTTATGAAACTTCTCAAGTCGGGCCTCTATTTCCTGCACTGGCCTCAATGTTATTTTCCCAGCTTCTACAGAATCTCCCACTAGGTTCTCAATACTCAATGGCTTTTCTAGCCAAAGTTCCAAACTCCTTCTGCAATCCTCCCAAAATCACATGGTCAGGTCCCTTACAGCAAAACCCAATCCTGGTACCAACTTCTTTCGTGGTTAGGGTTACTATTGTTGTGATGAAACACCATAGCCAACATAACTTCAGAAGGAATGGGTTTATTTGGCTTACACTTCCATATTTCTTTTCATGATCAAAGGAAGTCAGAATAGGAACTCAAATAAGGCAGGAAACTGGAGACAGGAGTTAATGTAGAAGCTATGGAGGAATGATACTTATGGGTTTGTCCTTCATGGTTTGATCAGCCTACTTTCTAATAGAACTCAGACTATCACCAGCTCAGGGATGACACCACTCAAAATGGGCTAGACTCTTCTCCCTTAATCATTAATAAAGAAAATGACCTACAGACTTGCCTACAATCCCATCTTATGGGGGCATTTTCTCAACCAAAGTTCCCTTTTTCTCAGATGACTTTAGCTTGTATGAAGTTGACATAAAACTAACCAGCACAGAAGGGTCCCCACTACTTTAGAGCCCACTCACTTGAACAACAGAAAAGCATGCATAAGGTCTTTGACAGGAGTTTTCCATATTCCACCCTCCAGTGGGTCCTCTCAAGTTATGGGGAGATGAGAACTCCCAGGAATATTTCCCTACCTTCTGTGTGTGTTTGCTCTACTCCAGGTTAGGACAGATGTGTGGGAGGGGCTTTGTGTCACAGCAGCTGGTTGTGATAGTCAAGCTGGTTACTATGACAAAGAGATGCTCTTTTGGCTCTCTTGGGGGGAGTAGAATCCTGGCATTTCAACCAATAGCCTGCCAAGGTTACTAAGGCAGGAGACAGAGGTAACTCCTCTTCCTGAGGCTCCCACACATAGGGAAGTGAATGGGGTACCTTAGCTCCATGCAGAGGCTCCCACCTATAATGTGTTGAACAGACACCTTAGCTCTGTGCAAAGGTCACACAGTGGATCTTTTGAGGCTAGCCTTGAAGCTATAAGGCCTTATAAAGTGATAAGCCTTCTGGAGGACATCAGTGAGGGCTGCCTGATACATGAGAGCTACTTCCCACTGACTCCTTGTAGTGTAAATTGATCTGGAAAAATGCTATGTCATGTTACCCTCAGGAGTCTATCAGAAGATTCTAACCTTTATAACCCACATGAACATTGGAAGGAAAAAAACAGCTTGATGCTGCCCTCTTCCTCCAGGGTCAGTTCTACATTCCACATCCTTTTGGGCTTTCCTAAAGAATCTGACTGGCTCCAGAGAGCTGGTCCAGGAGAGCAAATGGTCCCATAGAGGCCATGGGCAACCTGGAAGGCCCTTCACATCCTGTTGATTTCACTCAGCACTGGGTTTGGTCTGGAGGATAGCTCTGATTTCCTTCTGAGGAAGCCCCAGAAGTTTCTTTTGCTCAATTTTAAGACACTTCTTCACCCCACCCTCTTTCAGAACAGCCCATCTTTGGCCACAGACAGGCAGGGATGTGATGTTGTTTCTCATGAACAATTCCAAATATGAAACAAAGAGGCATCAAAATAATTTGGACTTCAAAGACTTTAATTCCTAGCAGTCACATGAAATTAAATAAAAATCACTCTCACCCCCTTTCCCCCCTCCTGTCTCCCTCCCTCCCTCCTCCTCTCTCCTCTCTTTTGCCTCTCTCACACTGTCCCCTTTAAGAAGAAAATGAAGCAAAGAGGGTCAGGGGCCCTGCGGCTCAGGAAATGCTTGCATAAAGCTTATTTACCTTCTAGCTAACATTTGTAACCAAGGATTAGCCCAGTGGCCTCTTGTAATTACCCGTGTTGCCCATTTGTGCCTGGCTATCTCCCTGAGACCAGTAAATCTTGAAATTACAGGCTGACCACCCTGGAGAACTGAGCCAGTTAGCCCCATCTCTGAAAGTGCCTGCCCAGGGGAGGTGAGGGCTGTCCTCACCCACCTCAAAAGACTAGAGACACCCCACCCCACCCCCCGCCTGGGAGTGGCTTCCAGACCTCACTGTGGCTTTGAGGTAAATAAAACCAGGGTGGCCTGGGCACCCTGCACCCCTGTGAATAGAATGGAGGCAGCTGCTCAGACAGTCCCCTGTCCAGCCTTCAGTCACTCCACCCAACTAGACGCCTTCTTGCTTCCTGTTTTGTCCCCAGAGCTGAGCAAGAAGACCAAGACCCTCTACAGGAGTCTTGATCTCTTAAAACCCTCTTCTGCTCTGGTGGGGAATAGAACAGTGTCCTCGGGGACTTCGGAGACCCTGATTTAACTTGAGACTTTGAGCACGATCTTTAACACGTTAGAGTGAGCACTGATAATGGATCCTTACAGCACATTTCCAGGCTGGAACTTACCAGTGTATTTAAAATCAAGTAGCCAGAGGACACACTGGGGTTGTTGTTTTAGAGGAACTGGCTAACTGCACCCTCGATGACACCTTCATTCCATTTTTCTCTGTAAGGCCTTTAAACAGAGTTTTCCCTATGGTCCAAGAGCTTAAGCACCGACCACCTTTAGAAGTATTAAGACACAAGTAAAGAGAGAAGATGTGGCACCCCAGTGCCAAAAACTATGAAGTGCATGGAATTTCTAGAAAACTGCTCTTGACCACATGTTATCAATTCTACCTAGCTCACAAGAGCTCAGGAGCAGATTAAAAAAATACATGTTGTGCTTGTTCTTGCATTAATAATATTCCAGGAGCCATTTAGTAGCCATGTGTGGCCTCCCACCCACTTGTCTTGTTTCCTGCATTGATCCTCCTAATTCCCCAAGGACATGGATTCTTTTCACTGTCTTCATCAAATGGACAATGAATTCTGGGTGGCCCTCTTTCCCTTCCCTTCCCTTCCCTTGGCTCCTCTCCCTCCTTCCCCCTCCTCTTCCTTCTCTTTCGACCTTCTTTCTAAGTCTTCCCTTCCCTTTCCCTCTTCCCTCCCCTCCCATCCTCTGCCCCTCCTCCCACCTCCCCAATTCCAATCCAATTGGTATAATCAACTTTTAGAGTTCAAGGAATCACTCTTTTGTATTCTAACTAAAATGAAGCAGGGAACCCAAGGGCTTTGCCCACTTATCAAACAAAGCAAAAACAAAACCCAAATGCGATTTTCCTTTAGTTCCTTCTCATGGTCTCTTTCAATATTTTCAGCAATTCTGGGCTCTGAGCATGGAAGGGGCGAGGAGTCCCATTCAGATGCTGTGTAAAAAAAGCAAGAGAGAGCTGCCAGCCAAATTAGATGCCATCTATAAAGAAGTATTCTATTCCCAGAAGCTAAGGGTGTTAAATAAAGCTTAATAAAACCCTAAACAGAAGTTAAAGACAGGAGAGAGAGAGAGACAGAGAGAGAGAGAGAGAGAGAGAGAGAGAGAGAGAGAGAGAGAGAGAGAGAGAGAGAGAGAGAGAAAGAAGAAATCTAGAGAAAAGGGAAAAAGAATTGTAAGTTGTTACATCTATCTGCAATCATTGTGTATGAACTTTTTAAATTAATGAATTAATTAACCCAGAAGAGGGCCTCTCAGAGGAGCTGTGAAAAGTCTGTTTTACAAAAGGGGCA
>CM052714.1:1341790-1414022 GCA_028551405.1 Uromys caudimaculatus
GAAGAGGGAGAGAGAGAGAGAGAGAGAGAGAGAGAGAGAGAGAGAGAGAGAGAGAAAGAAGAAATCTAGAGAAAAGGGAAAAAGAATTGTAAGTTGTTACATCTATCTGCAATCATTGTGTATGAACTTTTTAAATTAATGAATTAATTAACCCAGAAGAGGGCCTCTCAGAGGAGCTGTGAAAAGTCTGTTTTACAAAAGGGGCAGGTAAAGGGTGGAAGCTGAGGAATTCTCTCACCACCAGGACGACCAGTTTAGAATGGTTTCCAGCACAATTGCCTGAGGGAATCTGGGCTGACCTGCCAAGGACTTCAAAGTACATCAGATTTTAGCAGCCTGACCCCACCATTCCCATCCACCACCATGAGGCTAAAGCTTAAGATATCAATCTCCAGAGAGGAAACTGAGGAACAAAAAGAGGATTTGGGGAAAAACCAGGGAAGAGAGTAGGAATGACCTCAAGACTCTGTTGTTAACATTACCCATCAAAAATATGCCATTTGCTAACTGACTTGCATGCTGCAGTACCTCAGAATTCTCTCTGGGAATCAGAGATACACAAAGTGCCCAGTGACAAATCAAACCCAGTTTCTGCTCCCTTTTACAGGAGGAGTGCAGTCTGGGAACCCCCTTTACTACTGGCCTTTACTAAATTTCTGAGGACAGGCATTGTGCTGGCCTGCTGGCCACATCCTCCCCAACAGCCCCCAGAATCCAAGTCCATTCATCGGATGCTAGATGCTCCTCCCTTAGGGGAAAGAGGCTGCTGGAAATCCAGACACCCTATAGAGGGAGGGGACTGGTGCCAAGACGTCTGGGGCCCCTCCCCACACACACACCCTGTTTCCACCCCGGGAAACAGGAAGCACAGTCAGACTTGTCACAGTGGCCTAAAGTAGGATGGATGGTCCCGGTAAGCCGATCCTGCTAATGTAACCATAGGTGCTATTTCGTATAAATACATCCACCCAGACATTCCCCATCAACACAGCTTCTTTCCCCTGAGGTCTGGCTTCCCGCAGCAGCCTCAAACCTCTGAGTTAGTCAACAGCCTCAGTGACTGGCGACTCGAGTTTGCTGAGTGTCTTTGCCACAGTACATACAGGGCCCCCCAGCCTGCCTTTTCTTCATTTATCATTTTCTATAATGTACCTATCACATCCTCCGTTCTCTCTGGTCTTTGCCAAACTAAACAGCCTTGGTCTTACTAATCTCTCCTAGCATGAAGGCAAAGACCATAAATCTAATCGCCATTAGAAAGACGCCTTCCCAAGCATACCTTGGGTGCTCAGTACTGCACAGACTGGAAAGGACAGGCAAATTGTGGAAGGAGTGCTGTCACAGGGTGCATCTCAAAACACAGATGTTGCTACAAAGTATCCATTGAAGAGTTTGGCTTATAAATTTGCCTGCCTGCTAAAGAAATAAAGGTGATTGGATTTTCTGCTGCCACCCTCTCTAACATCTTTATCCTTCGTGTCAAAGGTGCATTAAGTTTAAATGAAATACAGGGAGGAATTAGATATGGAGACACAACATTGCCTTTGCCAGGATAATATAAAATTAAATCTCATTAGCTTCCTGAACCAATATAAGGACTTCATGGCTTCAGTTAAACATATTATCTACATAATTTTTGGCTTTTGTTTTGTTTGAGACAGGCTCTTACATATCCCAGGCTGTCCTGGAACTGTCTTGATAACCAAGAATGATTGAACTTCTGATCCTGCCACCAGACTCAGTTCATATGGTGCTGGGGATGGAATCCAGGGCTTCTTGCACCTGGGTAAGCATTAGTAGAAATGTAACCCAAGCCCCTTAATGCATTTGTTTTAAAGTAACAAGTACCAGAGTGCCGGTTTAATACCTGACCCCTCCAAAGCAACTTCCCATCATCTTCCAAACACGGATTCCTGAATTCCATTTCCAACACACACTGAATATCCTAGGTCCTCTGCTTTCAGTGTGAGAACAGGGGTCTTTGACACTTCTCTAAAGGAATAGCATCAAACTATGGGCTAACTCTCTCTTAGCATGTTTTAGGAATGGGAATACAGTCTTCCAGGAGTGTATTCCTGGGTCACTAAAGAAACTAAATTCTTTTCTTTTTATCTCTCTTCCCCCAAATGTCCTCCAAAGAGGACAGCAGTCCCCAAAAGACCAGAATATGAGAACTCATTATTTCTTATATGTCAAACATGTATGCAGGATAATGAGCTGAGATTGAACTCTGAAAAGCAACACCAGCAACAAAGAACCAAATGCCCTGGTACTACTCTTCAGAGCCAAGGTCTAGTTGAGAAACTAGGCTTCTGAAACTTGAGAAATCCTGTCTAGCATCACCTTGAGCAGTAAGTAGCTTGGGAAAGACCAAGATTCCAAGTTACCTAGTGTCTTTGTCAGGGTTCTCCAGAGCAGCAGAGCCAGCAGGGTATCCATAAAGACAGGTTTATAAGGGAGACGTTTTGTAGAAACTGACTCACTCATTTATGGTCATGAAGTTTCACCATGTGCTGTTTGCAAGCTGGAGACTCATGAAAGCCAATGGTGTGATTCAGTAACCCAAAGCGAGAGAAGCAGGGGCTACTGACAAAAGCCCGGGAGTTTCAAGGCCCCAAACCAGGAGCTCTACTATTGGAAGGCAGAAGACAGATGTCTTATCATAAAAACAGAAAATGTGAGCTTCCCCTATCTTCTATATATGTATGTTTGTGTAAGTGTTCATGTATATGCACAAGTACATGTGAGTACACATGTGTGTGTGTATATGAAGCCAGAGATTGACATTGGGTGTCTTCCTGAGTCACTTACCACCTTACCTCTTTGAACCTGGCGCTCACCAATTTGGGCAGACTGGCTAGAGAGATAGCTCAAGGGATCTCCCTGTCTCCACATTCCCCCCACTTACTCTTCCTAGCTTCAGAGATACAGATGCTCTCAGCCATAATCAGCTTCTGTATGAATGCTGGGAAGCTGAACCTCAGGTCCTCATGCTTGTGTGGCTAGCACTTTAACAACTGAGTTCCTCCGCATACCTCCCTCTTCTTTTTGTTCTTTCCAGGGCTTCTTTGAATTGGATGCTATGTGCCCACAATAATGAGCACAGATCTCCTCTATCCATTCTACTAATTTGACTCTCTTCCCCAAACACCCTCACAGACACTCCCAGAAATGTCTTATCACGTTTCTAAGCATCCTTAACCCAGCCAAACTGACATGAAACTAACCATTACACCTGGTGATTTTTTTTAAACAGTGTGTGTGTGTGTGTGTGTGTGTGTGTGTGTGTGTGTGTGTGTGTGTGTGTGTGTGTGTGTGTGCAAGCACTCACATGCATGTCACAGCACCAATGTAGAAATCAGAGGACATATTACACAAGTCCCTTTTCTTCTTCCACCATGGAGGGTCTAAGAATGGAACTCAGCTCCAAAACATGGTAGCAGGCCCCTTTATCAGCTAAACCATCTCTTATACCCCATATGTGGTAATCTTATTCCTCATTACAGGGGAACTACTAGGAAATCCTCTTTCCAAGGACAAACATAGGTTAGCCCTTCTTTTCTTAAAAAGAACATTTCTTTTGTATCACATGCAAAAAAAAAAAAATCACATGAATTTTCAGGCAAGGGAACAATGAAATGGCATCTTGCTGGTGTCACTCCTTCCTCAAGTCAAGGTGGAAAAGCTATAGTCAAACTTTTGACAAAGAGTGTGGGTAATGATCAACTGCAGAGATCTGCTTGGGAATAGCTGTCCGGAGGGTTACAAGGTTACAGTGCCCTCAAGGTGACAAGGTTACAGTATCAGGGTCCAGATGATGTAAGAAAGTCTTCCTGAGGTTCAGGAGGCAGGGAAAGGTCAATCAATACTTGGAGTCTTTTCTCTCTGGTTATAGATGGAAAAACATTCCTTTCTTTCACAGTTAGGTTTATAATGCCCAAAATTAATCTGTAAGCCCCACCTGCCCAAGGACCAGGTAACTTCCTAGAATGCTGGGAATTACAGTTCTTGGAAAATAGCAAAGCCTCATGGGAAAGTACAGTGGCCTATAGGTTTGTCTTTACAAACCCCTGCAGCATGTGTCTTGTGGCCATTTCAGCTGGAAAATTCCATGAAATGGTCCTAATCAAAGTCCATCTCTTGGTCAGTATTTAATAAAACTTGCTTTAAATTTGGCCCAAAATAGTGGAAGTGGCTTTTCTCCCTGCAAACCTCAGGATTAACAGGTTCCTCCAGAGACCAACCCTGAGACCAGAATTGAGGTATAAGCAACTTGTTGAGAAAGAGAGGCAAGCATGGGAGAGCAGTAAGATAAAGACAGATGGGTGAGCAATGAAGAAGCCAGCAAGTTATGACTGTGGTCACTTGAACCTGATCCCTCTAGGGCCTGAGAAGGATACTGTGGAACACGGCCTCAGATTCATCCTACCCATTGGTAAAGGGGGCTAGGATACTGAGACACCAGCCCTTGGTTGAAAGTAGCTTGTCAGAGAGTACTCAACTTTCAGTGAGGAGCACCAGATCCCTCTATGCAGAGGCAGAGCAGTTACTGTGTGATAGTTTTCATCAGACTTTGAAAATGCCAATCCTGCATGCCCTGAAAACTCTTTAGGTCTACTAGAGACATGCTTACTCAAACCTGGTCAAATTGCGGGGGAATTAAGACTACTCTGGACCAAGGGGTAGGGAGCTGACTGTTGCTAACCCAGGGCTTGGTGTGACCTGACTTGAAAAGATGATCTGGGTCAATCAGGTTCTTATCCTAAGATTTTGAATTAATGACTGAAGATGGATGTTGAGTTATGGTGGTGAGAGTCCCACATCCGCCCCAGGACTTGGGCCTCTGGGAGAGGCGAGTTACGGGAAGTTTGACCACGCTCACCCCATGGTGCCACCAGGCGGGTGTCAGGCTGTGAGAAGGCATGGGACACCACCTGGGGGTAAGGGAGCGCGCCTGGGATCCAGGGGACTTTGCAGAGCCAACTCTATCTGGTTCTCAGGCTCTTGGGCATCCCAGGTACCGCTGGATGCTGCGGAAGAGCTGAGAACCTAGTGGGGACCCTCGGGCCGGATCTAGCCCGGAGCCAAGGGGGAAAGGCAGGGAGGAGCCCGGCTGGGTCCCAACAGGGACAGAGTCTTTGGCTTGTTCATGGCTAGCTGGTTTGGTTTGGTAGAGGCCGTTGTTGAGAGTGCTGAGAGGCCTTCTGCAGGAGACTAGACGAGGCTTTTTAGACAAAGGCCTATTCCATCATTCCCCGTGGCGGATCCCGATGAAGAGAGACAGTCCATGGTTCTAGGGAGTTTATTGTCATGGTGGAGAGTGGAGATAAGTGAAACCGTACCCCACAATCGCGGGGGGGGGGGGGCTGAGATTAAAATACCTTTTGCAGGGAGGAGTGGCTGGGAAGTGGAAGGGGAGTTTATTAGCTAAACCTCTAGGTGCCTCATTAAAATGGGAATGTCTTGAGGCTATGTGACCACGCCTCTACCTGTGGAGGGGCTTGGGTGTTGCCCTTACGTGACTGATGGTCACATACCTATGGAGAGCTGTGGCCTCATGTCAGGAGCTTGGGGCTCAGGAGCATAGGGAAACACCTACCATCCCTTGAATGGTTGTCCCCTGCTGGGGACCCCCTACTGGATTGCCTGGGTTTTAAACCTTATCTCAAACAGAAACCAGTCTGCCTTTCATGGTCCCACAGATGGAGGCAGTCGGCAGTCAGCAAGATGAAATGGGGGGACTGTCGTCAGGTGGACTTTCATAAGCAGTGAGTATTTCTTGATTTATCTTCTCAGTAACCGTTGCCTCTCTTCTTGCCTCATTTCTTTCTGTTATACTTGTTAATAATGCACTTCCCAGTTGTATGCAATCTTGGCATTACCGTCTATCAAAATATCAAAACAGCCTGTTATCTCTATTCAAACTCCTCTCACCTGTGCTAGAATAACAGGACTCCATCCTCCAAAAGATAGAGAGCCATTGAAATTAAGACCCTGGAATCAAGTGTCCCCTTTCCTCTTCTCTTGATCCTTTTAGGGGAGGGGTCTTGTCTGAGTCTGAATACCATCTCCCACCCCAAGTGAACTGTGTTGCAGCAATGCTGTGTGTGTCCTGCCTACACACAGCCCTCACAGCTTCCTCAGAGGGTTCCCAGGTATCAGAGCATCACTTTAAAACTTACCAGAATGAAAACAACAGTTTATTTTGGTCTCTTGTGGTTCTGGAGAGTGACAGGATTGCCCATGGCTTTCAGGTGCAGTTTTAAAATCAGAGTCCCTCAGACAGATGCTGAAGCTAAGTTCTATGGGGTTCAAGCCCCCAATTAAATGCTTTCTTTTATACAAATTGGCTTGGTCATGATGTCTCATCCCAACAATAAAACGGTGACTAAGACAGAAATTGAAAATAAATGTCAGCCTTCCCCCTACTCTTTTGAGTTATGTGATGATTTGAATGAAAATGGCTCCAATAGGCTCATAGGGAGTGGCACTATTAGGAGCTGTGGCCTTGTTGGAATAGGTTGGCCTTTTTTGAGGAAGTGTATTATTGGAGGTGGGCATTGAGGTTTCAAATGCTACAGACAGCCCCAATATCACACTCTCTTCCTGCAGCCTACAAATCTTAATATCTACTACTCTCAGCTACCTCTCCAGCACCATGTCTACCTGCATGCTGCCATGTTTCCCCACCTTGATGATAACGATAACGGACTAAACCTCTGAACTGTAAGCCAACACTATTAAATGTTTCCTTATAAGAGTTACCATGGTCATAGTGTCTTTTCACAGCAATAGAAATCCTAACTAAGATTAGGCAGAGCCCCCCAGAGGAATCCTGCTCCTGTCCTGGGGGATTGCCTTGACCTCCCTGACTCCACCACTCTTTTACCTGTTCTTCGATAAGCTCCTCTCAAACCAACAGTCCATGCTCAAACCTTTTCTCAAAGTCTGCTTCTGAAATAGCTCCTGCACCCACGTTCTCCGCAAGTATTTTTTTCTTGGGTAAATCAACCGGAGTTAGTTTCTGTTGCTTACAACCAAAAATAGTCAGTGTGCGGGGCAGTGGTGGTGCATGCCTTTAATCCCAGCACTTGGGAGGCAGAGGCAGGCGGATTTCTGAGTTCGAGGCCAGCCTGGTCTACAGAGTGAGTTCCAGGACAGCCAGGGCTACACAGAGAAACCCTGTCTCGAAAAACACAAACAAAACCAAAAAATAGTCAGTGTGATAAAGCAGAGGGAGTCAGAGAGATGGCTGAAGAGCCATGGCATCAAGCAAGAATTAGCCAGTGTAGTAGAAGGATGGACAATGGAAGGAACTTCAGGAGAAGTGGCTAGGCTGCACTTCTGCTCCAAGTCTCCCTTGGAATTCTCTTGTGTTTCTTCATAACTCCACAAAATACTTCCTTCTTATATGAATGTAATTGAGACCCTTCACAAAAGCAGGCAGTCTACAGCAAGCAAGTTCTCTATGGGAGACATATCCAGGTCACTCCTCTCAGCCAACGAGGTGTCCACAGCACCTTCCCACTGCTGAAGGTTTCTCTTGTTCCCTCACTGTGAGGTTAGTGACCAGGATATAAGAAGTACTCATCTCCTCAATTGAAACAAGGATTCAGGTGGTTGGTGGAAACTAGGGCATTTGTTTGGTTGTATAGAGCTCCTGAGAGGACAAAAAAGCAAAGAGAACGTGAATCCAAATGAAGTATAGTGAAGTGAGAGTAGAGCGGTGGGGTGTAATGAAGGCTGATAACAAGGGACTATGGGAACCCAAGGGACAGTTTGGGAACATTATCATCATGAAGACAGAGAAGAGGTGATCCCTGGTGAAAAAGGAAGAAGAGAAGAAGGAATAGGGAGAAGAGGAGGAGGAGGAGAGGAGGGAAGGGATGGAGGGAGAGGAGGAAGAGGAAGAAGTGGAGGCAGAGGAGGAAGAAGAGGAGGAAGAAGAGGAGGAGGAAGAAGAGGGGGGAGGAGGAAGGGAGTAGGTGGAAGAAGAAGAGGAGGTAAAGGAAGAAGAGGAAGAGGAGGAGGAAAAGGGGAGGCAGAGGAGGAAGAAGAGGAGACATTAGAGGAGAAGGAAGAAGGGCAAAGGGAGGGGGGAGGAGGAAGAAGTGGAAAGGGACCAAAGACCTGTTTGCCTGCCCAGGAGCTGGGTTGCAATAGGCTGTGTAAGACGATTCACAATATTATACCTCAGAGTAAGACACAATCTGTGGAATTTTTGGACAGAACTAGACAGTAAAGAATTACACATTGGCCAGGCACCAATGCCTAACCAATGCCTGAGTCTACCTTAGGTATTTATATCAAGATCTGAAAACAAAACAAACAGAGAGTGCACACACAACTATTCATCATCGACTCACAAAAACTCTGACTGGAAAAACATAGAAAACCCCTGGAATGGAAAGGTTCAATGATTTAGCCAAATAAAACCATTAAGATCTGACTCTTTTAGGTTAGATTCAGAGTTGAGTGCCCATGCAATTTATCATGCAAACCAGGACACTTTGGAGAGGGAAATGGGATACTATTAATAATTATGCCCAGACAAGAGGCATGAACCAGGATAATCAAACAACTAGAGTCTGGAGACCCAGAGCATTCCCTGTCCCACCTGATGAAAGTCATGCTGGACCAGTAAGTAAAATCTGTGATTTTTTTTTTTTTTTGAACCAAAACCACGAGTCTTTATTGACCTCGGCTACTTGAGGGGGATGAATCAGGAGGAGTGGGTGGCACCAGTACCGGGTCGATCATGCTTCACGGGCTTATAGGTGATGGAGAACTCATCCAAGTAGTGACCGATCATCTCTGGTTTGATCTCCACCTGGTTGAAAGTCTTGCCGTTATACACGCCCACCATGCTGCCAACCATCTCAGGCAGAATGATCATGTCTCTCAGATGGGTCTTCACCACCTCGGGCTTCTCCATGGGTGGCGCCTCTTCTTGGCCTTTCTCAAGTGCTTGAGCACTGAGTGCTGCTTCAGCTGCAGGCCTCGGTTCAGGCGCCGCCTCTGGTGGGCGCTGTATAACTGTATCAGCTGCTCATAGGACACGTCTAGCAGTTGGTCGAGGTCCACGCGCCACGGTAGGTGAACTTGCAAAAGGTCCGCTTCTTTTTCTGCTCCACTTCAGCCATCTTGGCGGCTGCTCGAGAAAAGGCAAAGTCTGTGATCTTAACCCAACTCACTTTTAATTGCTTTATTCCACCTTGGTGGACAGGGAATACTAGACATTTTCCTAACCATGGAATTTAGAAGTCTGAATTCTTGCCCAACTCTACCCTACCTGACCCAAAGAATCTGAGCAGATCTCAGCCTCCAACAGGGCAGTTTCTTACAACGTGAAATTGGGAACAATTCTACCTGTTTGTAAAGATGTTGAACAGATAGACGAGGAGGCCTTCGCCCAGCAACTGTGTGCAAGTATCTGTTCTTCCTTCGACAAATCTGGGCAATCTCAATGCATTAAAAAAAAGCTTAGACCTGACTCATGACTTCTTGAAAGCTATGAAAAATAATTGTTTCATGTTTCCATTGTGATTTTCAAGAAGTAAGCTCTGTTAATATCTTCTTGGAAACTGTCCTATTCTGTAATAGGCCTGATTTTGACCCTTGAGCTTTTAACACCTTTCTCACCAGAGAAAAAGGGCAGTTCAGCTGTTAAGTGGCGAGGCATGTCTGTTTCTTGACTCTGCCGGACACTGCTCAGTTCCACCCAGAAGAGGCAACAAGAGCAAGCTGTGTTCAGCCCTCATCTGTCTCTGCGGCCAGAATGCGGAGTAACATGGAAAAACTCATAGGGCATGAGAAGAATAATATGGGGCTATTTTAACTGTAAAAGAAGACCACACACATGGTCCCATGTGGACTGCACCCTGGCCCATCTTCAAAAACATGGAAGTTGCGTTCTCTCCAGCCATGCGTAGGCCTGGTTTAATTAAATGTAGGCCACGAATGGGCTGGCAATCACAACACTGAAGCTCTGTCAATGGCTGTGGAAGAGGTTTCCCACAGTTCCCTGGTCCTGATAAGATTGTGTACATAAAGGGAGCAACTTGAATGTTTGGTAGATGGTCTCCTCCTCATTCCCACCCTTTTGGATTCATCGAAAAACCTCCGAGACAAGATTTTTTTTTCACTCCTACATTTTGAAATGGCTGTGTTTGAGTCTAATTAAGTCCACATGCTTCTGATTCATTTACACTTAACTCATCAAAATATTGTTTTGTAATAGCCATTTGAAGTCCAAGGCGCCTCTCTTGAGTCTAAAAACTAGGAAGCTATGGTTTGCCAGCCGACAGCAGAGTTCATGTACCCGAAGGTTCAAATGTGGTTCAAGACAAGACAGTGTCACAGTTAAGAGTTGTCCTATGTGTCACTGTCAAGTGTGGGCTGATTTTGAATCTTCTGTTACTCACTTGCTTGGAATGGCAGAAAATGGTTAGTGCAAGAAAACAGAAATTAAGACAAGACCCTTGGATGTGATAGGAAATTTTAGCTTAAGTGGCAACTATATTTTTTTAAATCACTCATTAAGTGTAACTAGGATTAAGAACTGAAGGCTTTCTATTTTTGCTATAAGGACTTACATCCTGTGGGGCTATGTTAAAGGTGAGCCGGGTGCTCTTGGAAGGTGATAGACATAGAGGGGAAAACTTAAGTCGCTCAGGGCATAACCTTGAAGGGAATATCGGGATGCCAGTTCCTGCCTGGGTGTCTCCACCACCCTCACCCCCACTGCTAGGTGTACATGGTCATCACAGGACCAACAACAAGACCATGGACTGAGACCTATAATAAAACCATGGCCCAGAATAAACCTTTCTACCTTTTAAACTGATTATCTCAAGCATTTGCCACAGTGACAGAGTTCTGACTTACACTATTATACATGAGGTGAACTTGGAAATGCAGGTCATGCTCTTTAAATGCCACGTGAGAACATTCTTTAATAGCTCATCAATACCCGACTCCCTCAATCTCTGATTTGTATCAGCACCTAGACTGTGTAAAGTGAAATTTCAACTATAGAAGTTGAAGTCTGATTTTAGCTACTTGAAAAGCAGGTTCCTTATCCAGGAGAGAAGATGATTAGAAGTTATGGCTTTGTGACCCTATAGAACATCAACCACTGTTGTATCTAGACTAATTTAGCATTTTCCTTGGTTAACTGCCGAAGCCAATTTTTCACCTGCTTCTCCTCCGGTTAATTCTCCCTCTAAAACAGTGAATAAACATTTTATTAGGACTCACTAAAAAATGTGTTTGGATAGGGCCAGGTTGGCAGAGCATGCCCACAGAGCATCCATTAATACAGATTCACCTGCCACCAGTAAACAAAGGTTCCCCCAAAGGCTCAAAGTAAATGGCTTAAAGTCTCATAGACCTCAATACCAACAGCTCACACTATTTATAGGCTGTACAAGAGCAATCTTTAAGAAGTCATAGAAGTTATCTTAGTTCTGTTTATTATATTCCACAAAACAAGCAAACAAACAAACAAAGCACCACCAACAACAACAAAACATGAGCATCAAACCACATGTTGGTAGGTTGTACTCACTTCTCCTCCATTTTGCATGGAGTAGCATCCTTTGATTTAACCCATGGAGTCCCTGGTGGCCCACAATTCTCAAGACCTTTTCTTAGTTTACTGACTTAGCTGCAGAGCTCTGAGGCCAGATAGCTAAGCTTCATTCTGGGGTGGCATGTAGCACCCCAGCACATCATGACCTCTAGTCCCCTTTTATCAGCCACAGAGCTGGCATCTCCACCTGTCTGATCACAGATCTGCCGACGGCTGTGGAGAAGAGGAGAGAGTCATTGGCATCACTACATAAGGTGGGTAAGCACACCATGGAAGCCTAGCACAAATATACAGGTCTCCTGTGCACAAGGCTGCAGAATTAGTAAGGTTCAGTGACCAAGTTCACTAGATGCTATGACAGATGATTATAGTGTCAACTCAAAATGACTAAAGTCAGTGGGGGCATGGCCTTCAGTGAGCCCTGGTACTCCTATTCTCCTTCATGCTGATCTAGACCCTTTACAGGGCATCTCAGAGGCAGCTTGGTTCACTTATTATAAACTCAGTGTAACTCAATTCTTTCCCCATTTGCACAAGATGATTAAGACGTTTCTACTAATACCATGCTAAACACAAGTGTAGAGGCGGGCAGCCACGAGCGGTGGCTCTGGGATCACATGGTGCATTTCTAGACAGTGTCTCTCTACTTTCATTATTATCCACACAAGGGACTTTTAAAGACATTTTCCCCTAACTTCTGCTCTATGAATGGTAAGACTATAGCTACATCATAAATCATAGACATAGATTATAAATTATAGTTGTTTCACCAAATCTTCAAGAATTGTGCTTCTGCCCCCAGGAGATCAGTATAATCCCCCTCTGAGAATGTATGGTCTGTATCAATGCTCCTCATAGGAAATATGCAGCTCAGATGTTGGACTCTTGTTCACTATGCACGAGGCTCTGAGTCCAACATGCAGCACCACAGAAAAATAAAATAATACAAAAAGAAAAATGGAGATTGAAGAAGGCAGCACGGGGAGACTCCTGTGATGTTAAATTTTCTGGCTGCCCAAATTGACTCTATTTGATATTTATTTGTTGGTTATGGCTCAATAAAGCTGGATTTTCCCCCAATGGACACATTAAAAAAGTAAAGGGGGGCAGGTATATCTTTAGTATAGATTTTACTTAAGCTAATATATCTAAAGTATTATTGCAACAGATAAGGAATCTCAAAACTTAGAAATGAAATATTTATACTCTTTTTTTCTTAGACTCTTATTTTCTTCCAAATCCAGTGTGTGTTTCACACTTAACACACATCATAATATTAAATAATTACATTTCAAGTGCTCAGTAGCCAGCTGTCATCAGTACTGGACAGTGTAATTATAAATGGCCCAGACTAATCATTCTCACTAACGGGTTTCAGGAGGACTGCTCAAAGCTGTGGAATTCATCTCATCCTCAGGGGACACTTTCCCATATCCCCAGTAGATTGCTGAAGCCAGAGTCAGTAAGGATGCCTATATACATACAGGAATGCCGTCTGACACTGTGATGGCTCACAAGGAACCCGTGAAAGGTAGCAAATGGGGGTGTGTGTGGAGGACAAGGTATTTTATCATGCTCATTAAAATGACATTCAGTTTAAAGCATCAAATATTCACTTCGGGAATTTTCTATTAAACGTTTTCAGACTGCAGCTGGCTGCAGCTAACTTTAACCAGAGAAAGCAGGATAAGCGGGGAGCGTGTTGTACCTCACTATGTCAGCTCCCAAGCCCTGGCTTCTATTTTCTCATACCTCATGACTTGGGGTGTCTAGTGGCTTTTCATTCTTCCTTTAGGGTGGTTGTTTGTGTGTGCGGTGCTTCTGTGTTAGCTGTCTGACACTGTGACAAAATACCTCATAAAGCTTAGAAGATTGATTTGAAGTCATGAGTTCGAGGTTTCAGCCCATAGCCTCAGAAGAGACAGGTGTCATGGAGCTGGGGAAGTGTATGGAGAAGACTGCTCACTTCATGGCAGCCAGGAATCAGAGAAGGGTAGTGAGATCATCAGCTAAGATACCAACACGGCCTTAAAGGTCCATTCCAGAACCCACTTATTCCATCTCCCTAAGCTGCCACCATACCTCTGGAGCCACCAGTTGGGTACCATTGCCTCCATCTCTGGAGTTTTAGGAGAACATTCAGATTCTAACCCTCCCAAGTCTGCTAGCTGCTCTTTCTGATCAAAATTTCTGTTCTGATCAATAGCACTAATGGGCCATCCCTCTATCCACCATGGAATGCTTCTCCCAGGTGAAACATTCTCTCTAGCACTTTGATCTTGATCCCCAACTGAACCACTTCTATGGGAAGAAATAGAACATGTGGATATGATCTCCATCAAGGCTAGAGGCTGTCTATACTGCCTACACCACTATTACAAGCCCCAGCCTAGGCTCTCCTGGCTGAACCTGTGTCATCTGTACGGTCTTAAGTTATCAGCCACACTGTGAGGAAATAAAAACAAGAAAGAGGGTCAGAACAACTAAAAAAATCCTGAAAAGTTGCAAGCCAGAACTCCAACTTTCCACCGTGGGAGTATATTCTGTGGGTTTCCATATCAGCTCCACTCCCACATCCCCAGGACAATCTATGGCTCCCCATCAGAGGATCTAACACAAAAACCGATGACAAGCTTCAGGGCAGATTGAACTGCCCATTGCAGCCTCATGCGAATTTTCATGCTCCATCCAATTTTCTCGTCTGTCTTTTCATCCAGTTCTTTCTGGAGGCTCACAGCTGTCTGTATTTCATCCATCCTGACTCATTTCCAGACAAGCGTGGTGTCAGGTGGGAGGAGAAAAGAGAGGGGGAAATGCAGAAAGCTTTGGACCAGCTAGTCTGTAATGCACAGGAAACAAGAGAGACCTGACTTCAACAAAGTGGAAAGTAAGGACCGGTTGCCGAAGTCTGTCCTCTGATCTGCATATGCTCTCTGTGACACTCATGAACTCACACTCACTTACACACATGCACACTAACAGATAGATAGATAGATAGATAGATAGATAGATAGATAGACAGATAGATAGATAGATAGATATAAATAAGTAAATAAATTATAAAGGAGACATATAATGACCAAGATTGGATTCTACAACCAATTTTTTGTGGCACCCTCTCTTCACATACATACCTACATGCTCCTCAGTGTTGGTATTTATCTAATGTTAAAAGCAATGGGAGCTGTCAAGATGGCTCAGCGGGTAAAGGCACTTCAGCCCAGCCTGACAACCTGAGTTTGATCCTCAGGCCTTACACTTGGGAGAAGAGAACCCACTCCTGAAAGTTCTCCTCTGATCCCCACATAAATGCTGTACCACACATCCCCTCAAATACATAAATGTAATTCTTTAAAAACATATTATAAAAGAGCAGTCGGGGTGGGTAGAGAGACAGCTTCAAGGTTAAAAGTGCTTCAACCCTTGCAGAAGACCTGCGTTTGGTTCCCAGCATCTATGTCAGATGGCTCACAGCTGTCTGTAAATCTAGCTCAGTTGTCATCCTCTTCTGGCCTCTGTAGGCATCCTCACACATGAGGCATGGACACACACATACAGACACACAAGTGAAAATAAAAACTTTCTTTTTTCTTTGTTTTATTTTCTTTTTTTCGAGATAGGGTTTCACTACACAGACCTCTCTGACCTGTAACTCACTCTGTAGACGAGGCTTACCTTGAACTCACAGAGATCCACCTGCCTCTGCCTTCTTCCTGAGTGCTTAGGAGTAAAGGTGCACATCACCACACCCAGCAAAACCCCCGAAAGTTTTCATTTAAAGTAAATAAATTAAATTATAAGAGCAGTGAGTATCTCATTAGGATAGAGGGTTCCAACGAGGGATACTTTCCCAATGTCTCTGCATACTTACTGTTCCTAGGGACAATTCTGCTTGTCATGGCTGGGACTAAGCATGCTAGTCACATCTAGTGGGCAGAGGCCAGGCATGCTGCCAAATAGCCTACAATACACAGGACGGCCCCCTCATGCACAACAAAGGATTACCCAGGCCAAAATGTCAGTAATGCTGAGAAATCCTCAGTGCTAAAGGAAATAGATTCCACACACATATCCACTGGCAATGGGAGGGGGAGACCTAAAGGTAAGAGAGAGAAACCGGATAAGACAATAATTGGACAGTGGAGGGAGGTGTGCCTGGGTCTTGATGGGCACATCACCAGATGTCTATGGCAGGTCAGAGTTCATGACACACTAAGGAAGGACTTATTCATACTCCCCTTGAATGAATGTGGAGAAAAGCAATAGCCCTCCATACTCACCAGTTTTGGGGTTGGTTGGAGGGGGGATTGTTGTGCTTGTTTGTTTGTTGATTGGTTTTGGATAGGGTCTCTCTGTGCAGCCCTGTTTAGCCCAGAGTTTGTTATGTAGAACCGGCTGGCCTTACACTCATAGAGAGCTGGTTGGCTCTGCTTCCAGATGCTGGGATTGAATGCATGCACCACCCAGTTTATGGGGTTCTCCATCCATGGACTCAGTCTGTCAAACACCAATAGAAAATATCCAGAAGAAATATGTCTGTCCTAAATATGTCCAGACTTTTTTCTCCCATTATTCCCTTGACAATACTTTAAACAACCATCCATATGGCATTGACATTGGCTTAAGAATTTCAAGTCACATAGAGGTGATTTCAGCCTTACAGGAGGAGGGGGAGATGCAAAGGTGCTCCTCTTTATAAAACAAGCATTAGATTGTCATGGCCACTAGGATCCTGGGAACCAGTACACTGTGCATACACAAAGGTTATATCAGAGGTAAGGCACAGCCAGGGCAGAGGACAATGAACAGCCTGGTCACACTTTTGAAGCAGTCACCTGTGAGGACCTAAGCTCTCTTCTGCTCTGAGTAGTTTGCACAAAAGGTGGCTCAGTAAAGTGCTTGCTAAACAAGCATGAGGATTTGAATCTGATCCCCAGAACTCACAAAACACCAGGCATAGAGGAGCACATCTCTAATCCCAGCCCTGGGAAGCCAGAGAATCCCTGAGGTATACTAGCCAGCTAGTCTAACTCAATTAATAAATAAACTTCAAGCTCCGTGTGAGTCCTGTCTGAAAAATGTTAAGGCAGATGGGTTGATAAGATGGCTCAGTGAGTTAGGGTGCTTGCTGTCAAGCTTGACAATCTGGGTTCTATTCCCCAGGACCCACATTGTTGGAGAGAACAGACTCCAGAAAGATATTCTGTTTCATAAATACACACACACACACACACACACACACACACATATACACACACACACTCACTCACCATACACACACTCATACAGAAAATAAACATGAAAAACTAGATGAAAAGCAATTAAGACACCCTATGTGAACCTCTGTCCCCACTTCTATGTGCACACACATGTACGAAGGCACTCAGCAGCTTTCAGTCTCTGATCATTTCCCCTGTGTTTATCCATGAACTGAGCTCTCTTCTGAGCTTACGGGAAGAGAAGGACCAGCTGTCATCCTTGGGTTGGAGGCTTTGATTGCAGAGATGCAGAGAGGTTAAGTCAATAGCCCAAGGCCAAACTGAAGTGTAGTAGCAGAACCATAACAAGGTTGGTAGCCATACAAGGAAACACTGGTCCATCAGCATGGAGATTTGGGGTGATAGAACTTGACGCTTTCACATTATCAATGCCAAGACATGCCCGTGTTTCCATCTACCAAATGTCCCCCCTCAGTCACACCAACCCAGAGAAACCACAGAAGGTGATTAAGCCCCAAGCTACTTTTCTTCCCTTCTTTGAACCTCTCTTCACTCTGCAGTCCCTGGAAACTGCAGGCACCAAGCTCAGTCCCACAAATTCAAAGGCACAAACAGGCAGGAGCAACTGAAAGGCTGGAGTGTATCTCCACCTCTCAGAGTTAGCCTGAACGAAACACCAGGATTTTAGAACACTCTTCCATGAAGGAAGGTGAGCTCACTTCCTGAGGAAATTAACTGCAGGGGACGTCTGCAGGGGCCAGCCGGGCCTGGTGTGACAACATCTGAACCGGCCCCATGGTGTAACCAGGCATGAATATTGATTCAAATGAGTTATACATATTTGTAGACTATTATTTTATTCACACCTTCCCCCCACACAGTTCATCTGTGCAAGACACTGGGCTCATCACCTCGTAGACGCTATGAAATCAACCGCTTTGAAATATTTGGTAACCAAAGAAGCTGTCACTAGTGAAAAATTATAAGCAGAAAGTGGCAGAAAACTCATCTGGAAGGGATCTGAGCATAGATCCTCAACGCCAGACACTGTCCCTTTCTCTGTCTTTCCTGACTCCGTGGAAGAGAGAACATGGCTGCCTGCAGCGGATCTAGTGATTGTCATTTGGACAAATAGGGCTCTTTCCTAATATCCACATTCTTTTCACATGGCCTCATGAAAACATAAACATTCACTCCATCCTCAAAAAATGCAGGGCTCTGGAAAAAAGTGTCCCACTCAACTCCCTGGCTAGGCAGGAGAAAAGTGCCCCACTCAACCCCCTGGCCAGGCGCCTGGAGCCAGAAATGGGTGTTACCTATTGGTTCCCAGCAGTGATGGCTTACTGTGCTGAGCTCAGGGCTCCAAGGAGAGGCAGCCATGGTTTTTCCAGGATGCCCTGAAGACAGAGCAGACCCCTCCAAAGCAATGTTCGGAGAGTAAATGGCCCTCCCCAAAGCCCCGTGCATCCTCTTTTTTATCATCGTCTAATTTCTTGAGTCTACTCTTAACCTCTTGTTCTTATCAACCTCAAAGGGAAGCAGAATTAAAGTTTGGATTTCTTTATGACACGATAATTAGAACTTTATGCATTTTTTTTTTTAAATCCTGAAAACTTGCTGATGATAACCTCAGTCAGCTGTTTGTTCCTCTGAGCCCTGGTTGGGGAGGCCTGTCAGACAGAGGCTACTAATAACAATGACAGTGTCTTAAATGTCATTATCCAAGAGAAATGAAATATGATACATAAAAATTCAAGAACAAAAAAGTCATCTGTTACTTATTTGTTATTTATATTTATGTATATGTGTGTTTGATATTGTATGTGTGTGCGTGTGTTTATAGGTGTGCACACAAGTAGAGAAAGACATTGATTTTCTTCTTGCATCGCTCTAAGGGTCTGAGATGGTGTCCACCTTTAAATCATGTATCTAGATCTTGAGGTCCAGCCTCTGATGACAAAAGCATCTTTCTGGACACTAAAGGAAAAGAAGTTTTTCTAATGGAAGACTCTAAGTACCTGTGGAAGAGAAAATTATAAGTCTAAACCAAATTAAGAAAAAAAATAATGGCCAGGTTTAGTGGTGCGTATCTTCAATCCCAGCACTCAGGAGGCAGAGGCAGGTGAATCTCTGTGAGTTCAACACAGTTTGGTCTACATAGTGTGTTTCAGATCAACTAGAGCTATATAGTGAGATTCTGTCTCAAAAACAAAACAAAAAATGAACATTGTGTTGGTTATATTATTCAAGCTGATCTCTCTGATTTCAGAAACAGGTCTTTGAAGGTAGTAGAAAAATGAAGGTGTTCCACAAAATTCATCAGGAGAGTGAACTCCCATGGGGGAAGCCTCTTGCTGAAACTTCATCAGGTACCCACCATCCTGCATAGTCTACAGAAAAAAGGGAAATGTGTATCCTCAGTTCTTTGTCTGTTCCTCACTTGGAACAACTGTTACAGGAGCCATGAAATGGGGTGCATTGGGAAGTAATCCTTCCTCACCACCTCATCTCTGGAGAGACTGACCTCCTTCCCATAGACTTCCTGCTTTCAGGAGGGTGGGCCAGGAACTACCATGGAGCAGGCTGGGGATTCTATATACCCTACACAGCACATCACATGCACTAAACATAGCACAGCACACATCACACACATACAGAGATACACCAAAACATATTCACACTGACACAGATAATAACACACATCATATAAAACACATGAAAACACCCTAAACACTATATACATGTACATGTATATGTATATTATGTGTATGACACCGCATATTGCAACATAACCCCTCCACACACTATTTCATCCCACTATGCACACACCATACCATAGAACATCACAAACTCCTCAGACCTTACATATCCCAACAATACTACACCATGCAAAGACATTACACTGCATTATGCACACCCCCACATAAACACACTAATAAGCTTTGCTTGCACAGGTGTGAGAATCTGTGCCAAGCCTCTGAAGAGCCAAAGAGGACAAGGATGTAAGAAATGCTCAGAGACCTTTGTGCCACTGGGTAGTCAAGTGTAACGACATCCCAGGCTTCTTCCCAGAGCACAATAGGCTGGGCCTCTCTCAGCTGGGAGGCAGCACTTTGTGAGCCACTGATTTTAAAGAAACAAAGCAGACTACAATTCACATTCTAGAAAGTGCCAGAGCCTCTGACTCTATGTGTATGAAAAGGAACAGTAAATCTCAATACTAAATGAGTACTCTTGTTGTTTGGGGGATTTTTACATCAAACAGTAATAATGGTATATTTCGTAAACAAAAGTAAACTTCAGTTTGCATTTTTTTTCTGAGATCAACCCAAGCTTTCACCAGTAAGGCAAGAGCTAAAATGTAGTGTGTGAGTAGATTCTGTGGGTGGGAGACCACAGAATGTGCCATTTATATGAAGGAGATCTTCATTCCATATTCATATATACATGCTTGGGTGTATAGAAAAAGAGGCTGAAGCATCACAGCAAGCAACCAACAATTGTTATCTCTGAGGAAGAGATGTGTTGTCCAGCAAGGAGGTTACGGTCAGATCCTTTCACATTTGACTTTGTCATTCTAATTTACTGGAGTCTCTGAGACTGAAAATGCATTAATTGTTAACTTTAAAAAACCAGCAGAAGCAACAACAAGGAAAATGAAAGGGAAGCATAAATCAAATTTATACCTGAAAGTAAAAATGATAAATTCCTAAATGTTTGCCTCCATTGGCGGATCACTATGGCTTACAAGTTTGGTTTTGTTTTTAGGCAAAAGATGTTCTGGAGATCACTCATAGAAAGCAGATGTGTGTGTCCAGCCTCTTGTGTGACCCAGTGTACTGCAGAGCAGAGGAAATGTAAGACTTGATGGCAGTAGATGCCACAGCCAGCAGAGGAGTTACCAGTGTGTGTTTCAGACCATTTCCAACACGGTCTCTGGCCCTACTACCACAGGGTTGCTGTTCTCTTCACTCTAAGTCTCTACATCTCCTCAGACTGGAGTGAAAACAACCCATTTGCCTCTCAGTGTCCATGAGGTTCTAGAATACTCCACATCAAGATGTGGGACTATTGATGACTTCTATAAAATGGCCTACTGTTTGCATAAAGCCAACACAACTCCTCTTGTATGCTGTAATCTCTTAGTTAGGATTGCTATTGCTTTGAGGAAACACTATCACCAAAGTATTTATTTGGCCTTATGTCTCCACAGCACTATTTTTCATTGAAGGAAGTCAGGACAGGAACTCAAACAGGGCAGAAACCTGTAGGCAGGGGCCAGTACAGAGGCCATGGAGGGGGGCGGCTTACTGGCTTGTTCATTGTGGCTTGCTCAGTCTCCTTTCTTATAGACCCCAGGACTATCAGCCCAGTAATGGCATCACCCACAATGGGCTGGGCCCTCCCCCTTGGCTCACTAATTAAGAAAATGCCCTACAAGCTTGCCTACAGCCTGATCTTATTATAGAGCCATTTTCTTCATTGAGGCTCCTTCCCCTCTGATGATTTTAGTTTGTGTCAAATTGACACAAAAACGCAGGTAATGCAATCTCTATGTTGCTTATTTTTTCTAAAGTTTATTTATTTTTATTTTATATGTGTGAGTTCTTTGCCTGCATCTATCTGTGTATAATATTCATGCAGTTCCCACAGAGATCAGAAAAGGGCATTACATTCCCTGGGACTAGAGTCATAGTGGTTTTAAGCCACCATGTGTGTGCTGGGAGCTAAACCAGGGTCCCAGTACTCTTTACTGCTGAGCCATCTCTCTAGACCCTTGTCTTAGTTTGGGTTTTGCTGCTGTGAACGGACAACATGACCAACACAACTCCTATAAAGGACATTTAACTGAGACTGACTTACAGGTTCAGAGTTTCAGTTAATTACTGTCATAGCAGGAAGCACAGCAGCGCCCAGGCAGGCTTGGTACTGGAGGAGCCGAGAGTTCTATATCTTTATCCAAAGGAAGCCAGGAGCAGACAGTTTTCAGGCAGTTAGAAGGAGGGTCTCAAAGCCCACACTTCCTCCAACAAGGCCACACTCCTAATAGTGCCACTCCCTGGCCAAGTGTATTCAAACCACCACAACCCTCTACTTTATTTATTCATTTATTTATTTTGTTTTGGTGATGTCTTAGTCAGGGTTTCTATTCCTGCACAAGCATCATGACCAAGAAACAAGTTGGGGAGGAAAGGGTTTATTGAGCTTACACTTCCATGCTGCTGTTCATCACAAAAGGAAGTCAGGACTGGAACTCAAGCAGGTCAGGGATCAGGAGCTGATGCAGACATGGAGGAATGCTGCTTACTGGCTTGCTTGCTTCTCCTGGCTTGCTCAGCCTGCTTTCTTATAGAGCCCAAGACTACCAGCCCACAGATGGTACCACTCACAAGGGGCCCTCTCCCCTTGATCACTAATTGAGAAAATGCCTTACCTCTTGATCTCATGGAGGCATTTTCTCAACTGAAACTCCTTTCTCTGTGATAACTTCAGCTTGTGTCAAGTTGACACACAAAACTAGCCAGTACAGGTAGTTTGGTTCTTTTTAAAGATAGAGTTTCTCTACATATCCCTGTCTGTCATAGAACTCACTGCGTAGACCAGGCAAGCCTTGAACTCAGAAATCCTCCAGCCTCTACCTCCTGAGTACTGGGCTCAAAGGCATATGTCACCACATCCAGCATCTACCTTAATTTTTGAGGCCAAGTTTCTCACTGAGCCTCAACCTCACCAATATGGAAAAATTAGTTGTCTATAGAGCCCTGAGGACCCCTCTACCTCAATGCTGAGACTGGATTAGAGGTGTGTGCCACAACACCCAGCTGGGGCTCTTAGCCCAAGTTCTTAGTACTTTACCAGCTGAGCCATTTCCCTAGCCCAGCAGCTACACTTGTAAAATGAAACCATAGAGAGTGGGCCAGATTTGGGGAAATAACAACTGACAAGCTCAAAGCAGGGAAGACTCTGGCATCACCAGCCCAAATCCTTCAGACTGATTCCCCACACCCACTCCCACCTTCTTTTGATCCCAGCAAAGCACTGTTAGTGAGAGACCGAGAAACAAATCACAACTAGATGCTTGTAACATCTCCCATCTGCTCTGGGGTTAGGTTAATTCTGAGACAAAATGAAGATGAGACACAATCCCATTTGCCAGAGCTGCATGTCTCGCAGGAAAATGTATCATTGCAAAATCTGACCACTCAGCTTTCACAAGAGTAACCACATGGCCATTACTGGGATTCTTGCTGGTGAGCTGTACTGTGCTAAAGACCATTACTTTACAAGATAGAAAACTAGGCACCATCCTGATGTGGGCATGAGATCCATTGAGTGTTCGCATGCAACAGAATGGAGCTTCTGCTCAAAGGTCTTGACTGTGTTATTGGTAAGGCACCTGCAAAGAAAGGCAAGTGAGGAGCAAAGACCCAGAATTTCCTTGCATTTCCACCGCTCACAGACCCCAAATTCTCAGAGGAGCCGCTCTCCCACAGGCCTCTGTGGCTGATTGTAAACACAGAGAAGGTGGCACCAGGGGCTGGGGCTGAGCTTCCTAGGGCTCTGAGCTGACTCCTTTGAAAACCATTCAGCCAGTACTTGACAAATACACCCATTCATTAGGATGGCTTGTGTCCCAAGGTGAGATCCTCATTCCTAAAACTACTACTACCACCACCACCACCACCACCACCACCACCACCACTACTACTACTACTACACACACGTACACAGAGAGAGAGGGAGAGAGACAGAGACAGAATTGATGTTTGTACTTGTGGTTTATTTCTTTTGGTGTTTGCTTTGTTTTGTTTAAGTTCTATATTGTTTAAATATATACATGAATATAATCTATTTAGATCACGTCTACTCCTAACTGTCTTCCCCCTACCACTCCAACCTAGCTATCTGTCAACTGATGGATGGGTAATGAAAATGTTGTACTTATATACAATACAATTTTATTGAGCTATAAAGAAAAATAAAATTATAAAATTTGCAGGTATGTGGATGAATGGAACTAGAGAAATTATACTGATCAGTGTAACGCAGACCCAGAAAGACAAAAACACTGTGCATTCTTTCTCAAGTATGGATCCCAGCTTCAAATCCTTACATTTGTGTGTTAAACTCAGAGCACCAGCAGAGGACAAGAAATAGGCAAAGGACCTACTGTGTGGAGGGGGACATTAAGGGATAGAATGTCAAACCCAGGTGCTGTGGAGAAGGTGGTGGGATGGGGTGGGAAGCTTTAAGTGAGGAGGAGGGCAGAGGAGAGTATAGGCAAGGAATAACCAAAACAAGATTTTGAAAAAGTCATATGGAAACCGACTATTTCATGATTCCTGAAATAAGGTTTAATTGGAGTTATCGTCACTGGGGGACAAATCTCCTTTTCAGAAGTTGGGAGGTTGACTAACAAAAAGGCCAGGGCCAGATGTGAGATACCCATTTTCAAGTGGTCGGGGGATCCCAAATACCTCCAGAATAATACAGACTGTTAAGTCGGCTCACATTTACCCATCAAAAGTGATGGTAAGGCCCTATTGATGAAGACAACAAACCGTATTGTCATGGATATGAAAAGATGGAGCTACTACTGGCCTGATGCTGGACTGAATCGGAATGTCTCCCATACTGATGTGTTTGAATATTTGAAGTGAGCCCTGGGGTTTCTTAGCCCAGCTCTGTTCCCTGCCTTTTCTCTCTTCTGACTGTGCTTGCTGCATCACTACTGCATCATAACTCCCATGGCCAGGCCTTTCCCACTGTGATCCCCTCGAACTGTAAGCCAAAATATACCTTTGCTTCCTTAAATGACTTCTTGTCCTCTGATTGGTTATAGCAATAAGAAAAGTTACTAGTGTCCTGTGCAAGCAAGGTCTTCATGTTCCCTTTTAGTCTCCCCCCACCACCTTGGATTTTAGGAAAAATCGAAGGTTGCTTGTTTAAGCAGCAACGTTGAAGGATCCCTCCGGTGTTGACTGAAACCAGACATGTTAGGAAGTATCTGCAATCCCTATCTTCCTCTTAGACCAGACAGCCAGGTTTTCTGGATCCTGCTTAGCCTTCTCACCTGCCACTGCTATTTATCTCCAACTTTGAGCCACAAGCCCCTAACTTCTCAGGTCCTGCTGTTTCTGACAGAAATGTGTGGACACCTCAACCTCCACCTAGAAACCTCTAAAGCACAGGGAAGCCGGAGCACTAAAACCATAGAAAGCTTTGAGGAAAATGATCTTCAGGGACTCAGCTCCCATGTTTATTGAATTCAGAATGTCTGTAGGGGTGGAAAGAACCACGCATGCACAGGCGTAACTGCTTCGCACAATTTTCAAGGGCCTGCAAGGAAAACCTTTTCACAGGCAAAGCAGGAGGCACGGCAGCTTTGTGGGTGGGATCGTGGAAAAAGCTTTGGGCTAGAGGAGGGAGAAGCTCATCACTTTGTTTCTGCCTTAAGCAAGTTGCTTGCTGTTCAGCTTTTCTAGTTTCTATAAAAGGAGGATTTGGGGTTACCCACAATTCTTTCCAGTTCAAAAATTCTATAAGCCCGTGGCTGTATTTTATCATCTGTATAATCTTCCACATAACGACCATGTGAGCAAGACCTTGACTCTAGGATATGACTGTAGCTCTTGCTTCCATTCACCTTTGCTCTGTCTGCTCAAGGCATTATTAGATATCCCACAGGCCCTGAGGGTCAGAAAGGCTACCAGCCCTTGCTGGCGGTGTAGTTAGTAAAAAAAAAAAGCCATATTCCTTCTTCCTGCTTATTCCTGTCTTCAGTGAGTCCCACAGCACAGCCTGGCACAGCACATCAAGCAAACAAAAGTAGATAGGGAAGTACAAAGGCCTGGAAAAATCATGACCAGAGAGATGCTCTGCAGAGTCAGTACTGTTCAGTCTCAAATTTAGCTGCAAGTTTCCTGAAAGCCAGAGAGAAGGAAGCCTGGTAGATAGTCCATTAGCATGTTGGGATGGAAAAATACTCTAATACATAGACTAGAACGGCCAGAGACATGCAGCTTCCTGCTGTGCAATTTCCAAAATCCATGGCTTCTCCTACTGGTTCCTACAGAACAAATGGCGTGCTTGTTGACATTTCCAAAGTGTGCCTGATGGGAAAAGGCATCTGGCTGATTTTTTCCATCATTTCTCAGAAAGGTCTGCTGTATGATTATTCACTTATTCTGTGTATCTGTCTGTGGGTAGCAAGTTAGATGACAGTGCCAGACTGGGAGGGGTGTAAAGTAAAGAGACATGGGTGGTGGTGGTGGTCACTGTGGGTGGCACCATTCCCTATGCAACCCTGGACTATGTAAGATAAGCAGATGACCGAGCCAGTAAACAGCATTCCTCCATGGTTCCTGCTTTCACTTCCTATCTTCAGGTTTGTGCATTGAGTTGCTGCCATGACTCACCTCAATAATGGACAGCATCAGGGTTTCTATCCTCAGTCTTCTTTTCCCCCATTCAAATAGAAAGCTCTTTGGGTGTACATTGCCACAGGTGCACCCTGAGTACTAGTGAACCATGAGTGCTAAGAAGTGTTAACCCAGAGTCTATGAAGGGTTTCCTTAGCTCAAATAGGGGACAATCTCCGGTGGGCCTTGATCCTATAGGAAATAAGTACAATGAGCAATACCAACCATCATGCACCTCATCTGGCACAGTACCGGGGTCCTGGGTCTATACAGCCACACCTGACTTTTTATGTAGAGGTTCTTTGACCTCAGTTGTCATGCTTGTACAGAAAACTCTTTTACATACTGAGTTGTCTCCACACCATCTACACAGCTTATTGATCTATTAGTTTTATTTTTTTTATATTTGTTTACCTTATCTTTTATGGGTATGAGTGTTTTGTCTGCTTGTATGTATGAGTCTGGTGCTCATGGAATTTGGAAGAGGGCATCAGATTCTCTTGGGCTGGAGTTACAGACTTTTGAGCTGCTGTGTGTGTATGTGTGTGCATGCGCGCACGCACGCACGCACGCATGTGCTGGGAATAGAACCCTGATTGTATGCAACAGCAAAAAGTGCTCTTAAGTGCTGAGCCAACTCTCTAGCTCATAAGTATCTTTTAAATAACTTTTAACTGGATGTTAGTGTGCATTTTACCTGTTTCCTCAACCATACACAGAGAGAATCTTATTGGTTTTCTTATGGAAGGATCAAAAGTTCTAGACTTGTCTTATTGAAAAGAAAAAGATACTAGCTTGTCATGGTAGTACACACCTATAATTCCCAGTGCTGGGGAGGTAGAAGTAGGAGAATGAGGAGTTCAGATCACCCTTGCCTACATAGATAGGAAGCTGCAGACCAACCTGGGCTACACACATGACAGCCCATCTCAAAACAAGATACTTACATTTAAAGAGATGTTGTCATCCAAACTTCAGAGACTGTGTCTACACACATCTAATAGAATCCTCTGTTAAAGTGAAAGATTGGCAAATATGAGATCTGGAATTCCTACTGTAAAGGAAAACTCTTTGTCTACTATAACCACTCCTGAACAGTTAGCCTTTGGCTCCCCTGTGCTGATTAAGAAAAGGCCAGCTTTAGATTCAGTTACTTAAAGGCATCTTGTCTTACAGTAAAATTCCTCTGGAGGGGCTTCAGAAATGGCACCTTATTAAGCACGAAGATCTAAGTCCAGCATCCATGATGCAAGCCCTCTGGTCACCATCAAGGAGATTGTCTTACACAGGCTACCCTGAAGAAGGATTGGAAGGCAACTTGTTGGGATGGCAAAGCAGTTGATGCAGAAGTCATCTTTGTACATAACTGGACTGCTCTAGATCCGGACACCATCACAAAGCAGGAGCCAGAGTGACTATAAGTAAGAAGCAGAAGGGTTGGAGGGTGTCTTCACTAGTCAGTCCAACCTGAAGGGGGCTTTCAGAGTCGTTCCAGTGCTACATCCTTCAGTTGGCCCAGTGTTTCTCAACCTTCCTAATGCTGTGACCCTTTAAATACAGTTCCTCAAGTTGTGGTGACCCCCAGTCATAAAACTACTTCATTGCTACTTCATAACTGTAATTTTTCTATTGTAATGAGTCACAATGTAACTATCTAAAATGTGACCCCCCCAAAGGGGTCGAGACCCACAAGTTGAGAACCACTGCTCCAATCTGTGTGTGAGGGCCAGAAAAGAAGGGGAAGAACCCTGGGGGGAAAGAAATATAGATGCTGACAGCTAGAAGTCAGGCCTGTATGCTGTGAGGGGGTAGGGGAAAGAGCCCTGCCACCCACAATCACATCTACTGCCCCCAACATGAGATATTCAAAAATAATCTCCACTTACTGAGTGCTGGCTGTGTGCATGGCACTTTTCTGTTTATTATTCCCTTTACCAAGTTATAACAAATCTCCGAGAAAGCTATTATTTTTAGGACTTTATAGGAAAAGTGTGAGAGTGGTAACTTCTCTCAGGTCATGTACTAGTAGTGCAGAACAAGATCCATCTGTTTCCCAAGTAACCCTTCTGGACCTTGACCCTGTACCGGACGAGCTCTCTCTGCCCTTCGGTAAATACACAGACCACCCATCCCACGCACAGCAGTGCTCACGGAAAACCAGTGTGTCCTTCCTGGCTCCTGGGCACTGCAGTCCTTGCCTTTGCTGTTTCTTTCGGGTTGGCATTGAAAGCTGTGCCAATTATTCAACAGTCAGTTGGCCAAATACAGGACAACTTTGTGCCTAGAAGCGAAGCTCTGAGGGCTTTTGACTGAACTTCCAAATGAACAGTGCCTGTGGCCAGGCCTCAGTAAGAAAGGAGGTTTAATGAATCTGCACAGAGTCTGACTAAGGCAGGCCTGAACCATCCAAGCTTAAATGCAATTAGAAGAGGGTTGTCCCAGTGCTAAGGGGCACAAAGTATGTGTTATCTGGAGTTCGGAAGGAATTTTCTGAAATAGCTGAGTTTTGCACAATGAGGCCCAGCATAAAAGTTTGCTAGGCCCTCCTGCATAGTTCTATGGACCAGTGAGAGCATTGTGTTAGACCCTGAGGTTATCAAATAACTTCCCTGTACTAGATTGGTGATAAAGGGCTTTGCTTTTTGAAATCACTAGGTATACCATTGGAATTTACATCATCCTAAAACTGAGGATGCTCCCAGTAATCTCCTATATTTATACAGGAATCTGTCACAGATTTTTCTTTAGATTTTTATTGTTTTGGGAGGGTTTGTGGGTGGGTGTGTGGAGGTTAAAGGACAACTAGGGAAAGTTAGTTCTCTCCTTCCAGATTACAGTCCATAGCCAGGGGGAAACCAAGGCAAAAACTTCAAACAGCTAGTCATGTTACATCCACAGTGGAAAGCAGAGAACAATGAATGCATTCTTGCTTATTTGCTTGCTTAGTCATTTTCTCCACTCAAACAATTCAGAACCCTACCAAGAGAATGGTGCTACCCACAGTGGTCTGGGGCCTCTCACATGGATTAATTTAAATAAGACAATCCCCTACCTACATCCCAGGCTAATCCAATGTAGACTTTCCCTCATGGAGGCTTTCACCCCTTAGAATTCTAGGTTTGTCAAATTGACAATTAAAGCTACCATCACACAATGTATCTAACTTAACAGCTTGCTTTCTCAGGCTGAGAACTAGGTATGGATGCAAAAACCATTCTAGCCTTTGAGATGCAAGCAGAAGTCCTCCAGGGCTGCTGTATTCACCCCAGATCACCTATCAGTAGGTTAAGGATATAATAAATAGAATCTTTTACCTTGGTTACTACTGTTGGGGTTCTATCAATGTGTCCAAAATCTTACCTAGTGCAGGTCATATCAACAAGGGAAGAGGTTCAAGAGTCCAATGATGGATGCTCCTGAATTTACAATGAACTTGGCACTAATGAATGTGTGGGACTTTGAAGATACTCTCTAGATCTCACTTGCCTACATCTCTGCATGTGGTAGACAGCTGGATATTGATTTTAAAGCTCAGGGCAGAGAGAATATAGAGTACACTTTTCTGTTGTTTCAAGACATCTACTATGTGGCACTTTGCCATTTTAGCCCTGGAGAAAGAACACATAGAAATACAGAGATCTATTTATTTTTACCAAAAAGCATGTCACTTTTTCAGTTAGGTTTCTGATGTAGCCCTAGCTAAGGTAGACCTTGATTTCTGATCTTGCTTTTTCATCCCCCAGGACTGGGATTTAAAATGTGCTTCATCATATGTATATGTATATATGTATATGTAAATGTAAATGTATATGTATATATGTGTATTTGTGAACAAAACCCTGAATTTGATCCTCAATATATTGCCAATTTCATACAACAAAGAGACACCTTAGAAGAGGGAAGTCAACTGAAGAATTGCCTTTATCAGGTTGACTTCTGGGCATGTCTGTGAGGCATTTTCTTGATTGTTAATGATGTAGGAGGCCCAGTCCACTGTGGATGGTGACATCACCAGGCACGTGAGACTGGGCAGTATACAACCAGGCTGAATATTAGCTAGTGAGAGGCCAGTAAGCAGCATTTCTCCATGGCTTCTGTGAAAGGTTATTGTCCAGGTTCCTGCCTGGACATTTCTTGGTGAGGGATTACGATCTGGAGGTAGGAGTGGAAGTGTATCCTTTCTTTGCCAAGGTATTCTATCAAGGCAAAAGGTCACTAACACAGCAGGTAAGGGCTCCACCAATGAAGCTAAGTCCCCAGCACCAAGTTATTTCCATATGGTATTTGTCAAGTCATACTGGAGACTATGTATAAGCCATTTTCAGCACCAAACTGATATTTAAAACAATGAAAGAACTCAAATGTTTTTCTTCAGAAGTTTCCATTTTTAGTAAGGTTTCTAATGACTTTTAAAACACACAAACAAACAAACAAAAACAAAAACAGGTTCTCTTATTATGTAGCTCTAGCTATCCTGGAACTCCCTATGTAGACCAGGCTGGCCTTGAATCCCCAGAGATCCACCTGTCTCTGCCTCTCCAGTGCTGAGATTAAAGGTGTGCACCACTACACCACACCCAGCTCTTTTTAATAAGTAAATTCACAATATTAAAAATGTAAATGTTACACACATTCCCCCAACATAGGTGCCTTCAAACCTGTTCAAGTCTATTGCGGTGTGATTTAACAGTATTATCATTTATTCTATGAGTACTATAAGTTAAAAAGTTAGGGAGCCCTGGGGACTGGAGAGATAGCCCAGTGATTAAGAGTATGGGCTAATCTTGCAGAGGGCTTGCTTGTCAACTTGACTACATCTGGAATGAACTACAATCCAGAAATGGAGGGTACACATGTGAGGAATTATTTTTGAGTGATTTGAAGTGAGTGAATCCACTTCTAATCCAGACCTTTGAAGTAGAAAGGCATATACCTTTGATCTGGATCTTGAGGCAGGAAGACACATCTTAAACCTGGACCACACCTTCTGCTGGAAATCTATATAAGGACATGAAGGAAGAAAGCTATTGCTCATGGCTTGCTTGCTCTTGCCTTGTTAGCATATCCATTCCTTCACTACGTCTTAGCATTGGAGCCTACTTCTTTGGGATTCTAGCATATACTGAAGACCAGCTGAGACATCCAGTCCTGTCTAAGCAAATACCGGATTTTTGGACTTTCTGTTCTGTTGGATTAGCTGAACTATAGCCTATAAGTTATTCCAATAAATCCCCATATACATATACACATATATATGAGAATATTATATATGAGAGAGTATCAATAAATCCCTATATATATATATATATATATATATATATATATATATATGAGAAAGAGTGATAGGGAGATTCATTCTATAAGTTCCGTTACTTTAGAGAACCCTAATACTTGATTTCAGAGGGTCCATAATGGCTGAGCAAGAGCATTGTCTTAGTTAGAGTTTTATTGCTGTGAAGAGACACCATGACTATGGCAACTCTTATAAAGGAAAATATTGAATTGGGACTGGCTTTAGCTTCAGAGATTTAGTTCATTATCATGTTGGGAAGCATGGCAGCATGAAGGCAGACATGGTACTGGAGAAGGAGCTGAGAGGTCTACATCTTGTAGCTTCAGCATATGAAACCTCAAAGTCTGCCCCCGCAGTGACACATCTCCTCCAATAAGGCCGTGTCTTCTGATAGTGCCACTCCCTATAGGCAAAGCATTCAAACACATAAGTCTTTGGGGGCCATTCCTACTCAAACTACCACAGGCATGGCAGCAGGAACAGTAGGAATTGCATCAATCATTTGAAACCTCAAAGCTTTTGCATTCTCCAGCGAAGTGGTTATCTGTCACTGAGTACTGCTAAAGCAATCTCTGTCATATCCTCCATAGCTAAATGAATTCATCAATGTGATCAAAGAGACTAAGGACATGACTTCATGGATTTTTTTTTTTATTATGTCTCATATTTATAACACCAAGCAGAGTGGTCAACAAATAAAGTCACCTGACTCACACAAGACCACTGATATGATGTGACATGATGATCAAAAGATGACTCCACTGATAGGCTGACTTCTGCAGCTCACACTTCTGACCACACTGATAGGCTGACTTCTGCAGTTCGCACTTCTGACCACACTGATAGGCTGACTTCTGCAGTTCACACTTCTGATCACACTGATAGGCTGACTTCTGCAGTTCACATTTCTGACCACACTGATAGGCTGACTTCTACAGCTCACACTTCTTAGCCCTCCAGTGTGTATGTGTGTGTGTGTATGTGTGTGTGTGTATGTGTGTGTGTATCATTGCTTATATTGTCTGTATATTATATTGCACATTTCTGTCCCCCTTCAGTTTGGTCAACAGTCCTCCATCCCTCTTCCTAGCAATGCCTCTCACTCTACGACAGTACGGGAGATGGGGCTTGAATACATTGTTCTCTGCTCCTGTGGCAACATCTGTGCTCCTCAGCTCCTGCACTCCCTTATTATGCTACAGTCTCATGTTCACACCTGACTAGATCTTGCTTTGATCTAGGATGAAACGGAGGGAGAAGAGAAAGTGGGGAGGATGACTTTAAAGAGACAAAACAAAACTTTCATTATGAAATAGATCACACCAAGTTATTATTTTATGCTTTTTATTATTTCTTTCCTTACTTATTCATTTTTTGTTTGTTTGATTGATTGATGATTGATTTTTATGATCTTGCTGTGTTGCTCAGGCAGGCCTTGAGCTCACACTGTCCTGCCCTTCTGGGACTCCAGATATGCACATACTGTGCCCACCTCATATTTTAAAACAAACTACTTTTGAAGTCAGGAGTGATGAGACATGTCCGTAATGCTACTGGTCAGAACACTGAAATAGGAAGACTGAAACAAGATTGAAGCCAGCCTTGGCTACAGTCGCAAGTTCCAAGCCAGGTTGAACTCTGTCTCAAAACATCAAATAGATAATTGATAAATAAATAAATAAATAAATTAACTGAGTTACTTTTGATATTCCACAAAAACACTTCCAGGGTTAATAGCTTTCCCAAATGAGTTCTGATTCCTCTGCTTCTCTTTAGAACTCTTAGTCAATAGAATTTATATATGTCTTCATGGGAGATATGATGGCCACTCTTGGTTGACTACAACTGGAATTAACTAAAACCCAAGCTGCTGGGCACTCCTGTGAGGGATTTTCTTAATTGGATTATTTGAAGCAGGGTGATTCACCCTACATCTTGGCCCCACCTTTTGGAGGCAGCCTATATAATAGGACATTGAAGAAGGAATCTTTGCTTTTTGTCCATTTACCCTCGCTCTTGTTGGCAAATATCCTGTTACTGTGGTCAAGATGAAATCCAGCATCTTCAGGAGTCCAAGGTCGACTGAACACTAGCAGCTCCCCAGGAATCCTTCAAAACTTCACCACCAGAGTGGGACTCCTGAGACATCCAATCTCGTGGACTGACTGACTACCAAATTCTCATCTTTTCTGTCAGGAGGCAACCACTGTTGGACTACCCAGACTAGACTGAAAGCCCATCTACCAAATCCCACATATGATTGTGTGTGTGCATTCGTGCACACACGCATGTGTATGTGTGTGTGTTCATATTCTATTCATTCTGTCATCTCTGGTCCTTTAGGGAGCTCTGATTAATACAGGAGACTTGCTCCTGACCCCCACCCCACTCTTTTTTTCTTTACTGTGGTCATGCTCCTAAAGTTTGTCTTGTGCTCTTAAAGGGAAGCTGGAGCTTGCTTCTTTCTAGCTTTTTGTAGAATTCCATTGTGTGTCCCCATAATCTATTTTTCTACTTATATAGACATTCAGATTCTGTCCTGTTTGTGTTTTTACAGTTGTTTCTATTGATTTGCTCCTATTGATAGAGGCCAGGATCTCAATTTTGATAGTCTGCTTAATTTTTTTAAAAGGTGTTTCTTCCTGCTTTTAAGAAAGATAACTTTTCCATTGCCCCCACATTCCAAGCTTCTAAGAGAGGACTGTGCGCATAGCAGAAGTCCACCAATGTTTTCTTTCTCTTTTTAAAGCTACTTACCTATTTATTTATTTTGTGTGTGTTGGGGGTGTATGTGTGCACATGTAGAGGTAAAAGAACAGTAAGCCAGAGTCACTTGTCTCCTTACACATGTGGAATTCTAGGCTCACGTTCTGGTCATCAGGCATGGTGGTAAGCACCAAAAATGAATCTTTCCTTCAAAGACTGAGTAACTTAGTACAGTGTGTCAGGCCTATAGTAGGAGACAGCATGACAGACATATTCATTGCATGGCTGAATCATCCCAAGGAGCCTTTTACCTTCATGCTGTTGTCTTATTATGAAAAGCATACACTGAAGTATAATCGTTTAACCATGAGAAACCATATATACCACACCTAGCTTCTACCATAGTCATTTTCCTATGTAATTGCTTTAGAGGAGATTATTTTTAAAAACATGCTTATGCCCAGGTCTGAGATTCTGTTCTAAACCCTCGGATGAGGAGGGCAATGGTGAATAGTTGATTTTTGTCTTTGTTTATCTTTAAAACAAAAACCAAAAAAACTCCTCTGGTGGTTTGTTTGATGAGCAACCAGCTTTGGATGCTACTTAGTACTTGGTTAAAGAACTTACTGAAATCAATAAAGAAGATGATAGATTCATTCCAAGACTGGCAGTGTTCTCTTTGAGTTAAAAATAATAATAAGTTGTGCTGAATGCCTAAGTCTAAATTTTCTTAATTAACCAGCATTGCTAGGGAATGTGTTCACTTCATGGAAGTGTGGATGATTTTCAGGGAGACGGTGAGCCAGTTCTCCAGCACTGGATATCAAGAAGAACCCAACTGTCATCTGCTACATCTCCTCCCTCCAAATGACCTTGACCTTCAGACCCAGTTTTAGGTTCTGCTATGGGCTGAATTCTTTCTCTCAAAGGCACATGTGAAGTCTTAACTATCATTTATTCAGAATGTGCTTTTAAAGATGGGGACTTTGGAAAGGCCAAGCCAAGATGAAGTCATTAGTTTACCCCTTATGATGTCCTTTTAAGAAGGACAACACACACACACATGCACACACACGCACACGTACCACTGGAGGACACAGGACAAGTCACCATGCTTAGATCTTCTATTTCTTTCTGATATAGGCTCCCATGTATCTTGGGCTTTTGTTGAACTTTTTATGTAATAGAGGATAACCCTGAACCACTAATAATAATAATACTTATTATTATTATTATTATTATTATTATTATTATTATTATTATTATTACCTGAACCACTACTGATCCTCCTGCCTCTGGGATTATAAGAATGTGTCACAAGATTCAGTTGGTGCTGTACTGTAGATCAGACCTAGGCTTTGTGCACACTAGGCAAGCAAGCACTCATTACACTACTAAACCACATCCCCAGCCCTTCTAGCTTCTTCTTGCTAAAATCACCATGGAGTTTTTGGTTTGTTTGTTCGTTTTGCATACTGCAGATACCTCTCCAGCTTCCTCCTTTTTAGCACTGAGGCTCCATGGAGCCTTTGGTTTGTGACACCCCAGGATCTACTCTGCTCCTTCCCTCCTTTCCAAGCTGTTGGTCTTGGTTTTTCTATTCATACCACTCCATTGCTTTGTCAGTTGGAAATTTCATTTTCCCTCTTTTTGTTCTTGCTGTTTAAACAATTCTCTTGACTCTTTCAATGCATCTTTTAGCAATTCAGTTGTTCATTTCCTCTGACTCAGGGTTGTAACAAATACACCTTCGAACATTTCTTATCTACCCCTTTGGTCCTCAAAGCCTTCATTCTACCAATTGGCTTAGCTGGTTGTGACTATCCTTTTCACAGGGAAGAAGCTGCTGTGGGGATTGGGGGTAGTCACTGTAGATTTGGGATCTGTGCACATAGAGCATAAGTGCTTTCCAGAAAACTTGTGAGGACCTGTCTGATGCCAGAATCAAAGGATGGCCACACCCAAAGTGTGGCCAGTATGGCACAATTACCAACTCTGGGCAAGAGTGGCATCCATCCTGATGTGGGTGAGTGTCCCTTTAGGAACCTGTTATTCACATGAAAGCTTTCCCGGTATTAGAGCTGACTATGGATGGATCACAAAGGGATAGAAGTGCTTAGGCCACAAGGACACGTGCACATGTGGATGCATGTGTACAGGACAGCAACATCTCAATTAGCCAAACTATTCAGAAAGACAGGCAGAGGTTTGATCTAGCCTCTGTGTGGTCTGTTTCTAGACCTGCTCCAAAAGTCTTTCTTCTCTGATGCCTTCAGTCTCCATCTGGCCCCGCCCTGGAATCTCCACTTTGGGAGTTATTCTTCTGGGTATGTTCTAACAAACTAAGTTAACCTGTGCAGCCTAGTAGCTCATCAGCCATTAACGCCTCCATGTCAGTTGCTTATCAGTCCAGACAAGCCTGAGTTGAGCTGAGTCGTCTGGTAGCTATCAGTCATTAACATCTCCATGCCAAATGGGTTGTCACACTGGGTGGCTCTGAGGCTGGCTTTCTGGAAGAGATGGGACATAAGCGATGTTAGAATTCTGAAGTAACCATTTGAGGAGCAAGGCCCCTTTGCTGGGGTCTCAGGGATGCCAAAAGTAATACATGGGTGAACTGCAGCCAACACTACCCTCCCCTGGAATGCTCTTCAACATGAGGTTAAGTACTTTAAACATTCCGTGGGTACAGAGCAGAGGAACAGCTTTAGCAAACTTTGCAGTTTGATTCCAAAGGGAAGAAAAGAGCAGGTCGCTCTACGAGAGGCTGTTTGTGGGTTGGTCTACCCCTTTCTCAGTTTTCTCTCCCAGCACCAAAGGCTTGCTTCTTCCTGTCTTGCTATGTCATCCTTGCCCACGTTCAAGTATCCGCACTAAAAACCGGTTTCCCCCATTTTAAGGTAGGAGACTGAAATAGAAACACATATATTTCAGTTACATGGATAAAGGATTTGTGTTTTCACTAAGGCCACAAACGCCGTGTCGCTGTGTCTTGCCTTCCACACCCAATGCAGATACTTTGCTGGAAGGTCAGGAGTGTCCCTCAGAGCCCAGGCCTCTTCCAAGACTCTGTGCTGAATTCTATATTTGCAAATTGAGCACCAAAGAAACCTTCAGCATCACACAAACTGCTGAGGGTGCATGCACTCAAACCCTCCCAAATGAGTGTTTGTTCTTAACAGCCTTAAGCAAATTTAAAAGGAGCAAGTAGCCAGAAGCACTATAAGCAAGAGTCTTCATTTTAACCCCCCAGAAACACCAAGCTAGCAGAGCTGACGGCTTTTTACCAGGGGCATCCAAAGGTCCTTTTTCTTTTTCTTACCTTCTTTTTCTTTCATATTCTAGATGTTTCTATTTGGAGATGTAGCTATTTCTTCTGCAATCCACTCACTTGCAGATGAAGAGGGAGAGCCTTAGATATCATGTCAAAGGAGATATGGGTCTGCCTTTGTTTTCTTGTGGCAAAAAGGTTCCTCTCCCCCCCTTTCTTTTTCTTCCTCTATCCCTTCCTTCTCCCTTTTGACTCCCCCTTTCTTATTTGACTTCCTTTCCCTCTTCCTCCCCCTCTTTTTCTTTCCCTCCCCCTCTTTCTTCCCTCTCCCATCTTTCCTTCCTCTTTTTCCTCTAATTTGTTTTCAGTCTCCCCTTCTTTCTCTTCTTCCTTCTTCTCTCTCCTCCCCCCCTTCCTCCCCATCTCCCTGTCTGCCTCCCTCCTTCCCTCACTCTCTTTCATTCTTTCTTTTCTTCAATTATGACTCAGAATGCAGTGTTTGGCTAACACTCATTTTAGTTCGTTTTGACTAAAGCCGGTTGGCATGAAACCTTTTCCTAGACCAGTCTAATTCACAGGTTTGTCCAGCATTCCAAAGCTTTAATTACTCAAAGCTCTTCAAGTGCAAACATTCTGGGAACTCAAATGACCCTATTAAAAATATCATCTCGTGGGGAGGGATAAATGGTTACTCCCGGGATTATTATTATTATTTAATAATTTGTGGGCTTGGGCATGTCCCCACAACACACCTAGTCACAGTCAGCTTGAATGAAGAGCCCACAGGCTGGTTTTGGGGGCTGGGGTGTGGCTCAATGGTGGAGGTTTGCCTACCTAAACTTACAACGGTTGGTCAGGTGGCTCTGCTGGAAGACCAACTAGTGAATTCTTGATAAGTTGTCACCTTGACCCCTTGCCTTCCCATCTATAATTCATCTTTATAAATGCCACCCCCCAGCTCTATGTGAAACATAGTGTACCCAGCAGTTTAACAGATACATGCTGCTCTATCCTGAATCAGCCCTTGTAATTCAAGGGGAGAGGCCCAGCACGACACACCAGCACCTCCACCCCAAACCAATCATCCGATGTTGCCTGGTACAGGAAGGCAGCGTGGGTGGGATCATTTGGGTGGTATCCCCCCCAAACCACAGTAATTGGAGGGGAGAGGAAGCAAATATCAATTATGATCTCTCAGCCAGTTTCCCAGCTTGGATTCCAAGGAGCCCCACCTTGGTGTCTTCAGAAGTAGTGGCTTCCCCGGAAAGACAACAAAAACAAAACAAAACAAAACAAAACAACAAAGTCCCCCCCAAAACCAGTACTCGAATAGGTCTCCTTTCCAAGGAAACCTCTATGATGATAAGCCCACGACCCTGCTGTGGGCCTGGAGATTATTAACTGGACCACTGACAGCCTCTCAGCGCGTCCTGGCAACGCGAGCTGGGTAAGGGTAAGGTGCTGTCTTTTGGAAGCCCTGGGGGCGCCCCCACCTCCTTTGAGGTTGCGGAAGATGCTAAAACGCACTTCCTCGCTCGCTAAGCACATCCTCTTCCCCAAACCAGGGTTCTGGAACCACCGCCAAAAGAAAGGCAGCCACTCTGAGAGGGGAGCGCCGGCTGGCGACCGGGAGGGCCCCGGGGACCCCCCGCACTGCAGCCGCGGGGGGCGCTCAGGGGGCGGCCAGAGCTCGCTAGGGCTCGCTAGGCCGGGCGCCTCCCAGGACGGCTGGGAGGGCAGCCTGTTTACCCAGGAGGGCTGCGCTGATAGCACGTTCCTCCAGTTTACTTTGCCTTCCTTGGGTTTATTGTAAAGGGGTAAAGTTTTCGGATCCGTCACGTGACCCTGACAGGTCCTGCCTATGGCGCGGCAGACCACCCACGCCGAGGGCCATGGACCTGCTTAATAGAAACAGGCTTGTAATTGTGAGTCCGCGCCGCACTCCGCCGAAAGCCTGCGGCGGCCCCGCGCGCCGGGGTTTTTACACTTTCCGTTCCTTTTGTAAAGACGGAGGAGGAGGAGAAGACGAAGACGAAGACGGGGGGGAAAGAGAAGGCGACAGGGCAGACAAAGAGACCCGCGGCGACGGGGCCTGGGGAAGAAGAAGAGAGACAGGGAGAAGAGAGAGCCACGCAGCACCAGCCAAGGGGGGCCCCGGGAAATTAATAAAAGGAATTGATGTGAACCTCACGGCCAGCGTCCGCGCCATCGGCAGCTGCGCTCCGGCCAGGGGCTGAGGCCGGCTATGGTGAGTGCGCCGTGTCTCCGGGGACGCCCCTCGCCTAGCCCCGACCCTACGCCCAGACCGGCGAGGAGAGCGGGCGGCGGGGTGGATGTGGGCTCCGGGGTGCAGGATCGGGGACCGTGTCCACACGCTCGCCTGTAGCTCGCACGCCGGGACCCCTGCCCCCAGGCCGAATCGGCAGGGAGGAGAGCCGGCTGCAACGCTCTAGGGGAACGGCTCCGGGGGGGATTTCCCACGGAGGGGGTCGACTGGGATCCCATTTGCACGCTTGAAAGGGTCGCCACCTTGGCTTCCGCTCTTTGAGCCGGGTGGTGACTACTGCTTGGCCAGCACAGGCAGCGCGGCTGATGGAAGGGCTAGTGGCGAGAGTGACAGCGCCGGGGGGGGGGTGGGGGGGAACAGGGGGCTGCTCAAGGGTGCGCGCGCGCGCCGCAGATGCTTTTCTGGGCTCAGGGGACGCCAGCTGGAGGGGACCCACGCACCCACACGTAGAGCTGGCAGCAGCATGCGCAGACACCTGGCTGAAAGCAACACCTAGAGTGGAGAGATGCGCCTTTCAAAGGCGCGGACTCCTCCCTGCTGCGGTTGGTGGGGAGAAAAGAGGCCAAGGGCGCTTTGAGTTCACTGCCCGGCTTGGGTAGAGAGGGGTGTGTGCTGACTCCTGCGCCTACGGAATCGGGCACTCTGGTGCCTGCCACCCATTAAAGAGGTGGGCGGGTGGCGCAATGCCCAGAGCGCTGTGTGCGGCCTCAGGGGAGCCTGGAAGTGGGTCTCACTGACCCAGACCCTCAAGGAATGAGTTGGTCCCAACACAGAGATCCTCCTGTTCCCAAAGATTGCTTTTGGTGACACGTGGTATGTCTGTCTTCATGTATTGAAGTCCATGTTTAAAATGCCTAGTGTGTTTCTGATGTCAGTGTTGATCCCATAAGAACCAACATAAGGAGTCTTGTCCAGGAATGACACCAGAGACCTGTGTTGTCTTGGACAGGGTGAGCCGATTATCTTTACTTTTTATCCTTCCTTCCTCCCTCCCTCAGTACTAGGCAGAAAGAATGAAGACCCTTACTGGGTACCTCTAAATAGTTAATAATTGGACTACTGAGGTCTTGTGGGTGCCTCTAAATAGTTAATAATTGGACTATTGAGGTCTTGTGGGTGCCTCTAAATAGTTAATAATTGGACCACTGAGGTCTTGTACTACAATAGTCATTTTTCATCCTTCTGTGTGTGTTCAGATTTTTTTCTTCTTCTTCTTGGCTCCAGTACTTCAACATGCAATTAGTTGCCTCCACAAAGCAAGACAATACTTTTTGGTGTCATCCTTTGTTACTGTAACTTATTATTTCTGGGTGGGTCTTCAGAATACATTGTTGCCTCAGGTGCATTGTGTCCTGTGTTGTAAAACAAGGGCCTTTCAATTGTGAATGTGTGTGTTCCAGTTGTCAAGCAGTGTCCTTCTACCAGGCAATAAAATGCCTTTGAATCCATGATCTTTTAAAATTAAAATGTTGAACTAAAGTGACACCAATAGACCCTACCAACTTAATACACCAACTCTCAATTTTGAGTATTAGCTTTATTTTTAAACTCATTGTGGAAAAGTGTATCTAATTTCTGGTTATAGATTTTTTTTGTCATAATCTGACAAGCTGTTTGAACAGGAGTCAGCACCATTTGGAAATGTTTTGTGAAAAGAGACTGTTTAACAGATTGCTTTCGATTGTCTACAGATAAGAAATTTGTAAGATAAATATGGATTAAAATGTCCACCTTCCCTGTTCTGCCTCCCCCCCCCCATACACATACCTTTTATTTTCTACAGCCTCTGCCACAGTGTATAATGCCCCATTGAGACATGTAGGCGTGATGTGTAAACCGGATTAGGAGTATGAAAGAAAGACACACAATAAGCTGGAATTGTTTTACTGCCCTTTCATTTCTCATGCCTATATCTCTAATAAATTTGCTCCAGCAGTGGGTCAAAGGGATCATGTTGCTCAGCTTCTTTTTCACTCAGGACCCAAAGACAGGGAACATTGAAATGCACTGTGTGCTTTCTCTCCCCTACCCCCCCCCCCCCCCCAGTCAGAGCAGGGTACAGATATATTAGATACTGAGAGGCATGGAGGGGAGAAATGCCTGGGGTCTGAGTGTTTCAAGAACACATCTCTATCCATTAGAGTGGAACAATGCAGCAAAGGAGATATTTGGAGATGAGGGGCAGGGACTCCATATAGGGTCCATACTGATCTTTCTGACAAGTTCATTGAAGACAGTTGATGACATTCTTAGCAAAAGAATATCAGTAGCTTTTGGTACTGCATAAAGCTAAGTCTTCAGGTATTTAAAACTGCAGTGATTGGCTCAGGCATTTCTGGGACTTTCTGCGGGCACCTCCTCCTGGTTACCCTCCCCACCCCCAGCTCACTGTAAGCTCCTGGGTCTGTGCTGTGGACCTCTCATTTACTCCTTTGTGGAGTTGGGAGCAGCTTCCCATTAAAGGAGATCAGAGGTAATTAGCAGCATTATTTTGACAAGTTGGCTAGGGCAGTTCCCCTTCCTTCAGTCTGGTGTGTGTGTGTGTGTGTGTGTGTGTGTGTGTGTGTGTGTGTGTGTGTGTGTGTTGGGGGGTTAGTAAGGACAGGAAACTAGAGACATGAGGGGAGTCAAGCCCAATGGTTTTACACTCCTATGTTTCTGGATATTTCCTTACCTCCTCCCTGAAACCTCTTAGGCTCATTTTCTGTCACCTCCTTGCACAGTCTGTATAAATACACAGGCTGCCAGTGAGCAAATAAGACATTGGTCTCTACAAAGAAAATGGAGGTAAGATGGTGGCAGACTGGCTTAAGATTTAACTCTTATCCAAGCTGCCTTAGAACTTCCCAGGCCCTATCCTGCCACTCATGTCATGTATCCTGGGCTACTCTTTCATAGGTAGAACATTACAGACCCCCCCCCACCTTTGTGACATCCATACACAAAGCACCACACCCACTTCCTCTCTACATCCCATCCTTGCAATAAGAATATTGTAGGATTTAGTATCATATTTGCAATTCTTTGAATTTCTGAAAGGCCGTTGAACTGGATGGGGAAAAATTATGACTAAGCCTAGGGTCAAATGATTGGAACATCTTTACCCCCTTATTCATTTATATGCTGCAGAAATGAGCTACATGATAATGGATGGATCTCAAAGGCTCTCTCAAAGTTCTGAGAAGTCAGTGAGAAGTTAAACCTCAACATGTCTGGCACTCATAATTTCAAACCGTTGGAACATCCCAACTCAAAGGACAGATGTTTTATCTCAAATGTCATCCTAGCACTTGGACAATCTGATGTCATTTTTGAGATGTGTGTGGTAGGGCTATGGATATCTGAAGCATTGGAACAGAGGGGGAGACAGTGAGGGAATCCAGATCGTTGAAGGATTCTGTCCTGGATCATGATGGGGAGAAAAATGACAGTTATGTTTTCAGTTGAACTTGAGTTGGAAGAGGGGATGGTCACTCAGCTCTGGCTTCACAGAGACTGGCAACTCCTGCCGGTCAAGGCCCTAAACTCTCCGTTATTTGGGGAGCCACCAGGCAGAAAGACCCTCAAAGGGATTGTACTGCCAGACACCTTAGCAGGCCTGTTTCCTCCACTCTGCCTCTCAGGTCTGTGGAATCCTTGCAGTTAGCTGGAAGTTAACAAACCCGGTGTGGCTCAGCGGTCCCCTGCACAGGGCATGCATATTAAAGCCGACAAAGCTTACAAATGTAAATAAGGGTAGATTGATTAGGAACAACATTATCGCTGGGAATGTCACACTCACATGCATCAGCAATGAGGCAAATTGGGGGCAGCCTCAGCCCTGACCACCCAAGTCGAGCAGTCTTTTTAGACTGGCTCCTCTTCCCTTTCTTAAAACGTTACAGAAACAAGGCCAATTAGATCCCCAAAGTAATTCATCTCTATGAAAAAAGCAGACCACAGGGGAAGCGGCGGGTGGGGGCTGGGGAGATTAAGATAGCGCTTGTTAGAGGGAGCCTGGGGATTGCGTCCTGAAACCTACGGGTAGAGTTTACAGGTCAGAACCATTGTCTGGGATGCTGAAAAGTTAACCTATCAAACAGCGGGCGAGGATCACAGAGCGCTGCAAACCTCGGGGTTCCATGTTCAAAACGTTTAAGAATTAAGGCAAACCGAAGGAAACGCGCCCGAGTGGAAGAGGCTTTGCATAGCTTGGCTACAGTTTCATTCTAGAATCCAAATAGCTATACTGCAACCAAAGAAGTAAAAACCTGGAAGGGGAAAACAGTAAATGGTTAGTAGTAAAATACTGTAAGGAATCTGAAAAGACAACTTTTATAGAGCTAGGTGGTTACCTTGCCATACATACAGTCAGCTTCAAATTTTAAAAACATGCTGACCTTTGAACTCGGGGTATCACCCTCAAGTTTCGAAAAACAACCCAATTTCCAAGAGCACAAAATGTGAAAGCTTAAATAGTAGTAGTCCTACCCTTTCTACCATATGCTGATAACCAAACTATTTATCAGAGAATCTTAACAGCCCTGCTTCCAGCGCGTTACTCGCTGTTAAAGTAGTGTCTTTCCTCTCGCCCTGCATGCCTTTTCAGGATGTTTCAGTTCTTCCGAAAGCCAGTCTTTGGAAAATCACGTGCTCCTTGGTGTTAGGAGTTTTGAATTTCCGCGCTGGCCCGGCACCCAGGTCCTCTTCCTTATCCTGTGAGCACCCCCAAATGCATCTACTTGGTCTCTGTTCCCTCAGATTCATCACCCCACTCATGAACCGCACGAATTCTGCAAGTTTGGGATTCAGGATGGCAAGGCGTCCTAGGGAAGCCCAGAAGGAGACAAGGCTAGAGGGGAGGCAGGCTGGGCAGCGATGAAGGACTGCAACGCGATGGGAGTGGGGGAGACCTCACCCCCCACCCCCGGCCCCAGGAGCCGTGTGCTCCGCCGGTGGCCGCGCGCCCCTGCGCGGCCCCTGCCTAACCGCAGCCGGAGCCGCTGAATGGAAGGGCCGGAACGTAGCCATTGGCCGGCAGCAGAGAGGCCGCGCGTTCATTGGGCAACGCGAGGGGGCCGGGCCGCCTTCAGGAATGTACTACGGCGTGTCCGGCACGTCTGTCCGCGGCGGTAGGGCGCGCACACTGCCCGGGGCCCGGGAAGGTTATGCGCACTGTGATGAGGGCTGGGGCGTGCAGGCCTTGCCCGTGGACCCTGTTACCTGTGCGCTCGCATCACGAGCAGGCCGAAGACTGGAGCGCGCGGGCGCGGACGCGGACGCGCACTAACGCGGGCGCGCGGATGGGCCTCTTGGTCCGGGTCACGTGGTGGAGCAGGCTCCGCCTTCTCCCCGCTCCTCCCCCTTTCCCTCCATCTGGGTTTCTTTCTTTCCTTTTCTTTCTTCTTTTTTTTTCAATGAACACACACCGTGTGCATCTTAAAGCCACACTGCCCCATTTCACGGGTTCATTTGGCTCCTCACTACTCCGGTTCCCTCTGCAGTTCAAGTTGGAAAAGAAAAATAATAGGACGTAGCAGAATCCGGTGTTTCTGGGTCTGGTGTCTACTGCGGGGAGAAGGAACTTCAAACCTAATTGGAGAATGGAATGTGCTTTCCTAAGTGTTATTATTTTTTTCTTAAAGAGCGTGGTTGTGTAGACAGTTTAATTTGTTGTTTGCTCCAAGATTCACTCCCCTCCCCCCACGTCGCATTTTTGTTGTTGTTTGTTGTTGTGAATCCCCTGAATGTCTTGGTGACACTGGACGCAATATCGGGACAAATCTTTGATCTATGAACTTTTTTAAAAAATGAGTTCCACATCAAAGCCTTTATTCTCTTCTACGTCGCGCTATTATATGTTACAGGATGCGTATTGAGCTTTATTTTAAAAAACAGCTTAAAATTGACTTTAAGAATATGATTAATTAATGGGGATCCAGACGAACTCCAAATAATCAGGAAATCTCTCATTTCCATTTCTCTGGCTGCTGAAAAGATTTGCTTCTTTTTATATATTAAATATTCAAATAAAAAAGCAGACTGTGTCTGGCTTCTCCTTATAGACGTTTTCAAATTGGACTGCTGTTGTGTATTTGGGGGGGGGTGCTAGGGGACTGAGAGGGGTTTTAAAAAGGGGTGGCTTTTCCCAACATACTTGCTCGCCTCTTTAACTTTCCATTTTGTTTATCTTAATACGAGGCGTTGTTCCCTGCGAGAGTCTAAGTCTTGCCTTTGGTTATAAAAGAAAAGAGGAGGAAAAAAAAATTGGCACACACTGGCGCACTATCCACCACCCTGTCATTATTGGTTCAGGCCTGGGAATTCAAGCTGGACCTCCCAGTATTTGCTGCAGCTTAAGGCCAAAGTGCCTCTAAAAGGGTTTTCTTTGAGGAATCTCAGAAATTGTTTAAGCGCTTAAAAAAATATTACATATCCCCCGAGTCTATTGCGAGGCAAATGCTCCTGTATGTGTGTGTGCGTGTGTCTCTGTGTGTGTGTGTGTGTGTGTGTGTGTGTGCGCGCGCGCTCGCAAAAGCGTCTCAAAAAAGAAGACACTGTTGAAAAGAAAAGAAATAAGAAAGAAAGGAGGGGGAGCATTCCTTAATGGAAGTATTGCATGCGAGAAGGTTGGCGCTGAGCGAGCGCCCCCCCCCCCCCCAAGCCTGGGATGCACACACGGGGGTTGCCTACCTGGGTGGTCTCTCTACTTTGGTGAGCTGTTGCTAAGCAGCTAATAATAGTCATGTTTGCTGAGTAATTTCTGCCCTCTAAGAGCCAATCGCGTCGCCGAAACCCAAGCCATCTGACAGCCCCGGGGGCGGGAGTTCCAGCCTTTTTCTCTTTCGCTCGCTCTCTCCCCCTCCACCCCCTCCCCTCCTCCTCCTCTTTCTCCAAATGGAGAGAGTTCTTTTTTTTCTTCTTCCATCTCATCTATTGAGTCAAGGAGCTGCTGCGGCCGCTGCCCGCTGCACACACACAGAGCGGAATCCCCAGGTCCCGGTAGCGAGAGAGGCGCGCGGCGCGGGGGCAGAATGGTCCAGCGGGTCGGTGAGGAGAACAAGAAAGCAGAGTCCGGGACCGAGCAGCCACCACGAACCCAGCAGCCCGAGAGCGAGCAGCCGCTTCAGAAGCCGCCACCGCCAACTCCAGCCGCAGCAGCACCAGCAGCAGCAGCGGCAGCTCCGGCCCGGCATCGCTGAGACCCGCCGGGCACCGTCGCGTCGCCCGCAGCGGGCGCCGAGGGAGCTGGCGCGAGCGGCGGGGGTCTGCGCGCGCCTTCTGCCGTGAAGGGGTCGCGGCGCGGGGCGGGGACGTCTGGGGGGTACTTGGGGACCGTGAGGCGCGCCCTGGAAGCGCCGGCTCTCGCCTTCCCGCGATCTGGATGTGGGCAGCGGCGGCCGCAAAGACCTCGGGACTCACGCGCAATGTGGCAATGGAAGGCGCAGGGTCTGAGTCCCCGGCAGCGGCCACGGCCGCAGCACCCGCAGCGCCCGCCGTGTGAGCGGCAGCAGCGGGTCTGTCACCCGGAGCCGGAGTCCCCGGCGGCCAGCAGCGTCCTCGCGAGCCGAGCGCCCAGGAGCGCCCGGAGCCCGCGGCGGCGGCGGCGGCGGCAACATGGCCTCGGCTGGTAACGCCGCCGGGGCCCTGGGCAGGCAGGCCGGCGGCGGGAGGCGCAGACGGATCGGGGGACCGCACCGCGCCGCGCCGGACCGGGACTATCTGCACCGGCCCAGCTACTGCGACGCCGCCTTCGCTCTGGAGCAGATTTCCAAGGTGCACTTCTGTCCCCTCCTCCCTCTTCACTTTTCCCTCTTCTACCTCCTTGGGATCCCTGCCACACAGACATACACACATCCTCCTGAGAAAGCAGCAGACAAGTGAAGGTTGAAAATTTCAAACCCTCCCTCCGGACTTCGGAGGAAAGGGCTGTCTGAGGTCCGCAGGGGGTGGAGGGGTGCGTGCCTGCGAGTGTGTGTGTGTGTGTGTATATGTGTGTGTGTGTGTGTGTGTGGTGTGCGCGCGCACACGCCCTCCCTGGTGTGCCTTTTCCGGAGCTTTGGAAACCGTCCTTAGTGGACCACCTCCAGAGCGGCCGCAGTGCGGCACTGCCCTCGGCCCCAGCGCCCTTCTCCCGTGCCCCTGCCCACGGTTGCAGCCTAAAGTTCGGCGTTGCCACATTTCTTAACCTCTTTGAGGGGGAGGCGGAGTGGAGAGAGGCGGAGAGAGACAGAGGGGAGGGAGCCAAAGTAAAGGTGGTTTCCTTTTTTGGCAGCCGGTTCTGCTTTCGTTGAGCTTGAAATCTCTGCTCCCTTAAAAATTATTCTCGGGAGAGGACGTCCCCTTTCTTCCAGGTCTTGGGCCGCCTCTTCTCCCAACTTGCCGGGGAGAGGGGCAGTTGTAAACAAGTTGCCACCTTAAATCTTCGGTACGGGTGTGCGGAACGGCCGGGTTCATTGTGTTTACGAGGTTGGCTGAAATGTGTGGAATCCGGGGAAGGCGAGCACCTAGCCTGGGGCCCGCAGGGGCCCGGGTCAGCACCCGGGCTCTGCCGCCCCGAGAGCAGCCTGCGCCCAGCCAGGACCCCCGCCGGGACCGGCCTGGGCCTCTTCCCTGTGCATTCGGCTTTCTAAAAGAGTTCACCAGGAGGGAGTGGGAGAGGAGGGAAAGATTCTTGTGGCCGCCCTCTTCTGAGCACAAATAGTGTAAGTTGTAGATGGCTGCCGCACTTCCTAACTGAGTTCCCGCGGTGTCTCCCAAGGCTGTGGAAAAGTGTGTGGACCGAGCTCTGGCTGCCGGGCTCACCACGTGGACCTCGCGTACAGCCACACCAGGCCGGGGCCAGATGGGCCACGGTCGCTGTATATTGTCCCTAAGTGCGCTTGCGCCCTTCACTCGGCCTCCGGGGCACCGGAGGAGACCACAGGCTGGAGCAGGACTTAAGGGAAGGGGGGACGTGTCCTGGGGGTTCTTTAGTGTTTGGCTTCTCCGCTAGGATCACTCAGGCCCTTCCTATCCTGGTTCCTGGTACTAAACTCTGGCTGCTGTTGGCGGCTTCTCTGTTAGCCTTTCTCTCCAGCACCCCAAGACTTACTCAGGGCTGGCTGGTGTTCAGGCCACGCGTGGGGGCGCCCCCTGGTCCCCAGAGTGTAGTTCCCACGCTGCAGTCTCACTGCCTTACAACCAAGGCCCCCACGCCCACAGGGCTTCCTCTGGACGGTCCTGGTTCCAGTCCCCAGGGCGAGTCACTGAACCGCGGGCGCCCACGCCCCCACTGCTGTCCAGAGGGGATCCCCGGGCGGGTGTGCGGGGACAGCGATTCCCAGGCGTTCACTCCTCCCTTCTGCTTCGTCCCCAGGGGAAGGCTACTGGCCGGAAAGCGCCACTGTGGCTGAGAGCGAAGTTTCAAAGACTCTTATTTAAACTGGGTTGTTACATTCAAAAGAACTGCGGCAAGTTTTTGGTTGTGGGTCTCCTCATATTTGGGGCCTTCGCTGTGGGATTAAAGGCAGCTAATCTCGAGACCAACGTGGAGGAGCTGTGGGTGGAAGGTAAGCGACCCGGCGCCGCTAGCGCGTCCTTCGTCTTCCTTCCTTTTACTGCATTTGATGAAGATATTTGCCAGCATGCACCTAGAGACTCCCTGTAGCCAACGAAGACCTTGCCCGCACCAGGGGCGACTGTTTATTGTTTGCATGGCTGGCCAGCAGCCAGGCCCGCCCGACAAAGGCCGCGCTGTAATCTACTCGGGGCGCTGCGCTTTGCTAGGTGTGGTGGGAGAGAGTGGCGGGGGCGTAGGGGCCCTGAGCGGGACAGACCACTCCGCAGGGCCGTGGGGGTGGTCCCCTTGGCCAGGCACAGCCGCCTGCCTGGCTTTGGCCCGGGAGCCACGGCCCGGGGAAAGGCCTCTCTGATCCGGGCGCCTAGGCTCGGCTTCTTTCCCCCCACCCCCCACCCACCCACTGCGTCTGCGGAGAAAGAAGAGGGAGGTGGAGGGCAAGGCCACCCCTCTGGCTGCAGGGAGTGTGCGCGCCCCCGGGGCGCGCAGGGGGCGGGCGCCGCGCGGGCCTGCGGAGGCGGCCGCGTGTGTGGTCCTGTTTTTTGGACTGCTTTCAACTCTGGGGGAAAAAAACATTTGTCTCAAGGTACAAAACGGGAGGGGGGGGGGTAGTTGAAAAAATACTAAAGCACAAACTGGAACGCATGTTTGCAAAGTAGATTAATGTTTTCTCGCGGGTGGGAGGGGTTTAAATGGAATTATTCTTGGGGGAGGTTGCGTTTGTCAGGCTTGCAAGAAAGAAGTGTGTGTTTTAAAAGAAAGTTTGGTGGGAGGGGCCACGGAGCTTCCCTCGGGGTGTGTGTGTGTGTGTGTGTGTGTGTGTGTGTGTGTATCTTTTATCCAAGTGCCTCGATTTGGGAGGGGTTGGGGACCTGCTTTATAAAAGGACTTGTAAATTGAAAATAGGTTTTCCATTTTTTCCCCACCCCACTCCCACCACCATGGAGGCTTTTATGCTCTTTGTGATTTTAGGCTTTCTTTTTCCTTCCTTCTTTGTTAGTTTCTCAGTTATCTCTTTGAAAAGTACCAACCCCTTGTTTGAAAACATTTTAGCTTCTGGCAAACACTGCTTTGGGCATCAGCAGTAGTTGGGCAGATGTTTCAACCCCAAATATCTGGTGCATGCCTACTGCAAGCCACCCAGGACAGAATTTGGAAACCAGAGTTAATGAGTAATTCCTTAGGTAACCAGTTTCAGGATGCTCTTTGGAAGCTAATCTTCCAGAATATTCTGTTACCTTAGCTTTCAGTGTTTTGCAAACTAGTGGTGGAGTTGGAAAGTGACAAAATAATAATCCTAAACGTTAAGACCACAGCACATTCCTGCCTTAAGTAGCTTGGTTAATGAGTACAAATGTCTTTTGGATTGATTCCATTAGGTAATTTACCCCACTTTGCTTCCTTGTCATTGGTAGTTCAGAGAATGATTTTATTGAGCACTCACTATATCCCTAGCAACAAATTTCCTTAGTATCTATAATGTTCCTGACCCTGTGCTAGGCACTGTGGTGGAGACACTGCACTGTGCCCTGTGCTTCAGACTACAGGAATTCAATGCATTTTCACTGAGTATAGGTTCACACTTGAACTGGTTCATGAAAGTTAAATTAGGAGAAATAAAAGGCCTTAATAGATGTTTTGAGGCAGGCAGAGGTACTGGAGAGACAGGAAGCAAGAGTTGCAGCAGGAACCGGCTACCCCCTGCAAGGCCCTGGAAAGAGAAGTTAACCACCAGAATCTAAGGTCCTAGGCACAGAAACTGACCAGCAAGGCTGTAAGTAGAAATAAAGCTAGTGGCTCCACAGTTGGCTTTTTCCACGCTGATGAGCAGGATGGCTGTGCAACAGTTTGGTTTTTAGTAGTTGGAGAAGCTGTTTCCATGGATTTTAACAAGCTTACAGAGGTAGTAGAGTTTTCTTAACATTGTTTCAAGAATGAAAAGAGACTTAGGAAGAGCGATTCCACCTGGCTAAGCACGTTCAGTACGGAGGACATACCTGAGGCAGACGCCCTGGCCTGCTTTTGACATCTTGATGGTTTTTCTTTTTTAGGCTAGTACAGCTATGGAACCTAGGGCACCATTATGCTAGGCGAATCCTCCTCCTCTGAGCTACATCCCAACTCTAGCTAGGCTCAGAGGTTTTAACTCCTTTCTACATTGCCATTTTAGTATGGCTCATTGGTTCTCAGGCCTAACACTTTATACCTACTTTTTGAGCCATCACCATGCCCCAGGTAGTATGTGTTTTCACAAATCTTACAAGTCAATAAAATACCCATGACTTTATTTTTATAACATGATCATATATGTATATAATATTTCATGTAACAGGTGTCTCTTCAAATGAGAATCAAATGATAAGTAAGAGTGTGGTCTGCATGTCCCTTCATATTCACTTTGCTTTCCATTGATTTAAGTCATTTAGTCCGATACTGCCTTGGCCTCATTCATTTATTCACTCACTCATTCATTCATTCATTCTTGCCTTTGCAAGAAGCAAGTTTCATAAATGTAGGTAAGCTCGACAAGGAGAGCATTTGATATGGTATGTCAAATTTAGTGTTCATGTCAGCAGTCAGAACACTGAGTCTTTGCTTTTAGGGATACATGTCTGATGGTTATGGTGGCCAGTGAATTAAAATGAGCAACAGGCCCAAGCTTAGGTTCCTCTTTGCTTCAGTCTCTTAGATAAATTCTTTATCACTGTCATCTGTTACAGGATGCTGTCTTCGTTTAGGGTGTGATTGCAGGAGCAGGGAGCTTGCTCTACACACAAACCAGGCAAAGAGAGTCTTACATGTCCCCAGTTAAGCAACAGAGGAAAGGGAAAACTTAGGGTTTAAGGGAAAAGAGAAGCTGGGAGGCTGAGGGACAGTTTGGAAAGTTTGATATTTCTCCTGTCATTAAAAGAATGACCTGTGATGGGTTGCCTCTGCTTGTGTGTATATGTCTGCACACAAGCTTACTGGGTATATTTTATCTGCCAAAATATTTTTAATATAGCCAGAAAATTAAGGAACCTCCTTGACATCCATATCCTGGCCTAGCCTTTTCATAGTTTAGCATCCTGAAGAAATGTAGCTTATGAATCCATTCACCACAGGAAGAAGCCACCTTCCTTGTTCCCCTCGTCACAAATACACACCAGCCATGTGTGCATAAGTGATAGCTTTTTTATTGGTATAATGATCGCCCTTCAAGAAACTGACCATTACATGTGAGGTACCACCCTGAGTCCTAGGATGTATTTTTTGTTTTGTTTTGCATGACACAGATGTCAACGGAAGCTTACTTGTAAAAGGACAAAAAAGGTTTGATAAAGACCCTGGTGTAGTTGGGCACCTACTGTCACAAAAACACATGGTGGTACAGAAACAAAAATGTGAGTGGTTATTTCCAAGTAAAAGTATTTGGTCAGTGTGGGTTCTCTGTGCCCACTCTGCACCAGGCACTGCCCAAAACTCCTGAGACAAGTCTGTAGGTAGTTAATTGCCAGGATGTTAGGGAAATCAGTGAAGGTTTCCAGGATGGTCCCAGGCTTGGGAAGGTGGAGGTGAGGGACATTTTAGGCAGAAAGAAGAGGATGGACAAAGGCTCAAAAAAATCATTTGTGGGTGGCCTTCAGTTTCCTCCCAGTGATAGGGTGAATGAAGTGAGGGGTGGGCGTCTGGTAGCTTGGAAGGTCTACAGGGGTGTGTGCCATGGAGGGTGACTGGGGCCTGCAGGCTCTTCTTGTAAGATGCTGCCCTGGGTCTGTGGTTCTGGTACCCTTCCTGATACCAGAAGTACTTGCATTCGCTTCTCAGGGAACTGATTTATTTATTTATTTATTTTTAACCTTGCCCATTTGTCAGTGGCGTTTCTTTCTTTTGGCAAATCTGTCCTCCTATCCTCCTTAATAATCAATTTTTCTTTACGTATTCCCCTCCCTCCTCCAGCTCTCTGTCACAAGTTTGTTGTCAAGGTACTCCTGTGACAGAATCTTCATTTATCTCCTCGAGATAAAAGCTTAGGCGGCCCCTGGCCTCCTCTGAAAAGGGCAACAACCTTGAAATGACTCCATATTGCCTTGGTGTTTGGTTGTTAAGGGCTTTAAGGCAGTATCGGGGTGGAGGATGAACATTTATTAAAGAGAAATGGAAGATTCTACTTTAAAAAAAAAAAAAACTCATTTGATGGGCAGTCACACCCTCAAGTCTGTACTGTGTGTTTTCTGTGTACTTTGCACAGTTAAAACCGTCATCCTTCATTTGCTCAGCCTTGGCACTCTTGCCATTGGATTTGGATAATCCTCCACTGTCAGAGGCTATGCACCCTAGAGATTGCCCAGCAGAGAGCCCTTGGACTCTACTCACAAGGTACCAGCAGCAAGGATAACATTCCCATTCATTGCTAGATGCCCCAGAACCACTGAGTTGAATGATGAATGACTGGGCAGAAGACCCGGGCTTTGCAGGTCTAATTGGGTCTGCCAAGGCACTACTCTGTGTGTGTCTCTGCACAGTTTGATGAACGAGAGGTGGTCATTCCAAGAGCAAATGCACACACAGGAGAGGAGCAAGCAAATTGTTGGTATTCCCTTTGTACTTAGAGAAAAATAAGTGACTAGTAAAAACCACCAATTGAAAAAAATAGAAGGTGGCTCAGGTATGCCCCACACAGGGTAGTTGGTGGGTTCTGAACCTATCCCTGTGCTGCCCACCATTCTTGACCCATCAGAAGCCAATTTGAACCATGGACTGTTTCAGATGTATCCAGCGCTGCTTGGAGCTTCCAGGAGACGACAGCTTCCAGATGTATGAGCTGCCTGGTCTGTATGTTTAGGTTATGCACCACAGCTGATGCTAAGATTAATGCTGGCTGGAGAGCTAGGGAGATTGGTCTGCTTTCCACAACACCATGTTTATATTTCATTTGGATTTCTCCTTCAATGCTAACCTGCCTGTGACCCCTAGGTCCCCATCCTCTAGGGGTGAGGTGGTACTTGCCCTTGCTTAAAGAGAGTAAAGAGGGGGTTCTAAGTTCTGTAGAGAGGCTTGTGGGTGCAGAGAGGGACTTCTTATGGCTGCCTCCCACACAGTGAGTGCCTGAGAGTGAGCCCCTGAAGACTGTGTGCTGTGCTCAGGAGGTGATGTGCCAGGGATTTTAAATACAATAATATTTTACAATTATTTTGAAGGAAACCAGATTTTGTGGAAGCCATTTTGCATGAAAGTCTTTTATCTCTTGGCAACACTGTTTTGACAATCGGGGGGGGGGGGGGACGAGTGAGGAGATTATCTGTAAAAATCACTATATCCCTAGTATTCAGATATTGTACTGTTATTTCCAGTGACTGCTACAGGCTCCTGACAAGTTGCTTCCTCTTCCCTCCTGTCTCTTGTCACCCACCCTTAACTCCCTTGCTTCCACCACTCACTCCTTAACTGCTCAAGTTCATTTCCTCCCAAGTGGGTCAAATCTGAAAAGGTCTTCTGTCTGGTCAGTTAGGAAGGAATTAGTAGATGTGTTCTTTTGTGCAGTGGGTTGAGACATTAGCAGAAGAGCCATCATATACTCTGGTGATGGTGGGCTCCATGGAACATTCTATTGGGTTCTGATCAGAAGCATTGTTTTTCCTGTTGAGGATTCCTGACATTTTTGCAGAGTTCTAAGTAACTTTTTATAAGGTAACTTCAGGACCTATGGACATGTTTTTCCTGTGCATATAAAATGACCAAAATATATGAAGTAAGTCTTAACCCTGTCCTTGTGGCATAGGATGTTAGGGAGAATTGGGCCCTGTAGCATCTCTGAGCTGCTAAGTGAGACACACAGTGACATCCCACCCAGGCTCCTTACTTCAGCCTTTACCTAAGTGGAACACCCACCAGAGCCAGTGGAAACAGGAGCTTGGATAGAGATAAGAGAGGACTGGTTTTCTTATCCAAATTTTGGCTGACCCCATAGCCTTAGATGTTTCATCCTCATGAGGTCTCTGTTGACATCCCAGAGGTCAGAGATCCTTCTGGGGAAGGCAGTTCAGCATGGACAGAGGGAGGAAACTCTTGGAATATTCTCAGTGGGAACATTTTCTGAAGCATAGATACAATTAGGATTTCTCTGGAAATAAATACAAACCGTTGTTGTTGTTGTTGTTGTTTTCTGCTAGTCTCTGGATTTGGGCACCTTACAGGGTTTCTCTTTCGAATCAAATTGTGGATCCTTTTATATTAGACTGATATTCCCGTTGTGTTACATAGTATTAATTTTTTTCCCTGCCTATCAGCATCTAAGAAGATGTAGCAGGGGGGAAAAATTGCCTTCCTAGATAGTAAAATGTTGCCATTGAGAGACTGCCTGAATGTTGGCAGGTGTGCAGGAGCCTATTGTCCAGAAAGTTGCATACCATCCCTTTTCCCTGGGAGGGGAGGTGTTGGGATTTAATTAGAGTTTAGAGCATAGTTGGCAAAACAGTTGCCTTGTGTTAGGGAAACCATTTCTTGGTTGACAGTCAGGTACCTGCTAATGAAAGACGACTTTGTTGGAGGGATTTAATATGAGAAGACAGGACCTTACTTGTAATCCTGAAGTCCAGGTGTGAATTGGCTTGAATAGTCCCAATGTGGAGGTGGGTCCCACATGGGGGACTACATACCTGTGGGTCCCCATGTAGAAGTGAGGCCAGTGATGAAGGGGCTCTCTGGGCACATCACAGTGTATTCTTTATATTCCTCTTGTTGGGATAAATGAAAAGAAGCAGCTGTGAATGTACTCAGTTTAGCAGCTGAGATGATTTCCAGCTCTTGACGAGACATGGACAGAAGAAAGCAAAAGAAACTGGAAATGGGCTTTCAATCAGTGTGCTTAAGGGCTTCTGGCTACTAGCTCAGGAATCCTGCCCAAAAATGCCAGATGTATTACATAGTCAAGGATTGCAATGTAAACACTGCTCTGTGCCATGAGGCAGGGTGGTCCATCTCCTACTTAAGAAAAGCAGAGGACCCAGAGGAACAGGGCAGGCCCTTGGCTTTCTGACCACTGAGCACAGTGGTTCTGCTTGAGTTAGGGGCTGTACAATCAAGATTTTAGAAGTCTAAAACCCAGATAAATTAACACCTTGAAAGGCAACTAACAGCCAGCTGTATTCAGATGCCATAGAGAAGCAGCTTTCCTCTTGTACAGAGGGTTGGAGATGTGGCTCAGAAGTATAGCATTTGCTAGCATTCCCAAAGCTATGAGTTCTAGTCCCACCAGTATTCTCCCCTCAAAAAATAAAAAATAAAAAAATAACAAGTTGAATATGGGGGTTGGGAATGAGTAGGAAGAAAGCTATGTCCTCCAAAGCATCCTTAAGTTATTGTGAACATCATTTTTAAATTGTTCTTAAATTGAAAGGTGAGGGGAAGCTAGGCCCAGAGATGCCAACTCTCCTCCGGACCTCCTACAGTGTCAGAGAAAGCCTGCTGGGTTGGTTCATCTTGGTTTAAGCTCAAGATTTATCACAAGGCTGTTGTGATGTAGCAATGGGAGGTGGCTCAAGATACCTTGTCAGATGCATGGCTTACCAGTCTGCTGTGCTTTCTGGAGGGAAGTCAGGATACTGCAAAAGGCCAAGAGGGGAGGTAACTGGGCACCTCCAACTACTGTCCACTAAGGTGTGATTTTACAATGCTGCAGATGGATAAAGATTGGAAGGTCTAGAGAGACCACAGAACTTGTATTCAGCTGTCTTCAGAAGAACCAGACTCACAGTTAAGGGGGGTTAAAAAAAAAAAAAAAAAGGAACATATTTTGTGAGTTAGGAGGAAATCGGATTTTGGCAATTGTTAAAATAACTGCTCTAATATTTTCCTGATTTAAGAAATCCATCCGTAGCATGCTCGGGAAGCGCTCCTTTAAGAAAGGGTAATAGTAAAAACAGGAAATTTGAGATTACAGAAAATAGAGGCTTCTTGACTCCCTGCCTTTCCCTCCCCCACCCCCACCCCCCAGTCTGCCAGTCTTCCCCACCCCCACCTGTCCCTCCCACACTCCTCAGTTTCTTTTCTCCTTTAGTGGGAAACAAGAAACCTTCACAGAATAGAGTTAAACATCACGCATGCCTCCCTTTAAATATTCTAAGGAAGCAAATACCAAAATATTGTTTCGTTGCTGCCTTCGAGGTTATTTCTTCTCACCTGCTTCTTCTCAGTGTGTTCTCGAAACAGTATTAAGTTAAAAAAGATGTCAAGTATGCTTCATCATTTTTAATCTATATATGGTCCAGGGAAAAGCATGGCTAATACCTTGTTCAATTGCAACCCATACTTGCAATTCAAGAGGCTCTGGATTAGGAGTATATATCTGTTAGTTGCTCTCTCTAGAGATTTGGGGGATAGGATGACCCCTTTTTTTCCTTCCTTCCTTCCTTTCTTCTTCTTCTTCTCCTTCTTCTTCTTCTTCTTTTTTTTTTTAAATAGGCTACAGTTTCACATGGGCTCCCCAAAGAAACCTCTCTCCCTTTTTGTTCCCCATACCAATTGATTTATCATTTTGCTTGCAAGCAGATCCAGAATGTTAGGGCAAGAACACACTCACTTTTTTCTCGTAACTTTTTTGTTGCGGGCCGAAACCAGTTGACTTGAATAAATTTTTCTGAGGCCTGAATGTAGCCAGCAACGTGGAAAAATCTTGCCATTCAGGGCCGTCTGAATGTACATTTCAGCCACACAGTAAGCTGCATTGGTAAGCACTGGACTGCTAAATACAACCATTTTTCGCAGCAGCGAGTTAGACAGGTGATTAGCATAATTAGCACGGCGCAGCTATACATATGGTAATGCTGAGTGTGTAAGTGCCAGCTGCGGAGTAAAATTTATGTCAGGGGTCGGCAGGGCTGTGCGAAAGTATTGTGTCCCAGCTGCAGGTCAGGGCCGCCAAAGCTTACCTCCTTTTCTGTCCTTGGTGAATACGCCAAACAGAAGAGAAAGAAATATAACAGATAGTGCTTTGATGGAACAGCTCGGTTCTGTGCGAGAGGGACTGTCCTGTAACGTTGCACACGCACGCACATGCTTGCACACACTAGCAGAAATCCCAGGATTTTCTCCACAAATGATATTTACTTCAAGCAGGTCTTAATGAGTGGGTATGGATGGGGATAGGTGGGACGATAGACCTGAGGGTTTTCTGGAAGAATTTTAGGTGCTGAGCTCAGCTATAAAAGGAGTTGAAAGTTGTGGTTTTGTGGTTGTTCCTTCCTTCCCTGTTCTACCTTCACGTTAAATGTGGGGGAGAATTCTCTGCTGTTTGGGGGATGTTTGCATCTTTAGGAGCTTTGACCAAAGGACAAGTTTTCATTGGTGGGACTTTGCCCACACTGTTTTGTCTGGCTAGAGGAAAAGGGGTGTGTGTGTGTGTGTGTGTGTGTGTGTGTGTGTGTGTGTGTGTGTGTGTTTGACCCTCCTGTGGGCAGTATAGCATTTCCTTTTCTATCTGTAATCACTGTCAGATGCACTAAGTTCTTCACAGATAAAATAAGAAAGAACAACAACAAATAGGGTGCTTGTTTGCAAGGATAGCCTTGAACGGCTCACACTTTGAAATCTGTTGGAGAAATGCAGTGGGATGTTTGTACATTCCCCACTCAAAGCATTTTTTTCTCTGTTCTTCCCTCCCCCACTTTTTTTGGTTGGTGGCTGAAAGCACTGGTAGTGTTGACAGAATATAGTTCACACACCACTTTGACCCGGTGATGAAACTTCCTCCTGGCACCAGGGGGTCCTTATGTACTGGCCCCTAATCCAGCTAATCCTGATGGCAACAAAATCATGAAAGTGGCCCCCAGTGCTGCATGTGTCCCTGCACGGATGCACAGGGAAGGCCAGTGTGGAGATTCACAGAGGCCAGGGAGCCTGTCTGCAAAGGTGGAGACTGCACTGTCTCTTGCATGCCTGCTCAAGGGAAAGTGGCTAGATATGGGCTTTCAGAGGACTGGCTGACACACATGATGTCAGCATCACTAAGAAGGGACTTGGTGTTGGTGTCATGGCACAGCCATGGCCAGCCAGCAAATACTTGGGTTTTGTTGCTTTCTCTTTTTATTTCATTGAGACAGAGTCTCTTGCAGCTGAGGGTGGCTTTGAACTTCCCACTCACAGGAGCCACCAGGCTTATCGACGTGTATGCTAGGTAGTCACACTACTGAGTGACACTTCAGCCCCTTTTTATTATTTACTTAGATTTTTTGAGACAAGTGTCATACTGTGTGCCCTGACTGACCTGAAACTTGCTTCGTAGACCAGGCTAGCCTTATACTCACAGAGATTTGCCTGCCTCTGCCTCCCAAGTGCCAGTATTTAAAGATGGGTAGCTCTTTTTATTTTTTTAAAATTAAGACCTCAGACCTTAATGTAATTACTTGTGTTGGTTTCTGGTTCTGCTGCCTGGAGGACCTCCTTCCTTAGCGCTTGCTTTTCTACAGAATGATCAGACTTGATTTGTAGTGCATTCAGGTGAGGTGGTGTTCTTCCTAGCTTGGGGCACTTCAGAGGCTGGTAAGCACACAGTAAGGAAAACAGGATGTATCTGACCCAGCCCTTTAGGAAGTCAGGAAAGCACTATAGTTTGGTTTGGGTGAGAATGCACACACCCATGAAGAAGGGGCCACCAACAGCCGTAGGGTTGTCTTGGGAGCTGCTGCAGGCAGCAGGCCTGGTGGCAGAGTGCAGGGCTGACCTGATTGCATCCGACAGGGCGAGTGGGTTGGTCTCAGGGAGAGCCATTCAGAGGAAGCAGCCCTGGTGAGGCTGGTAACAGATGGCATTGCAAGCTGCTGGTCTGTGGCGTGGGGGTGGGGCAGGGCATGGATGCCTGCCCAGTGCTCTGGTGGGTGCCTGCACATTCGCTACCTGCCTTCAGCTCTCCAAGCTGTGGGTGGGTGGGTGGGTGGGTGGGTGAGTGAGTGAGTGAGTGGATGGATGTCTTTTGCTTTCAGTGTGGTTTTGTGTGGTTGTCCTTTCAGGAAGGACCAGTGCGCTTTCATTTGTCTGATTCTGGCATTTATCATACCCGCAGGATGAGAAGGAAATCAAAGGACCCTAGCCTTTATGCAGCACTGCCTCCCCCCACAAGAGAGTTGGATGGGGAGAGATTGACTAGACCTCACCCTGACTTTTCAGCTGGTTTACTACTGATGTTACTACTGATTCTTTTTTTCCCCCCTTCTCCCAATTTAGACATGAATCAGTGCCAATAGCTCTGCAGTTCTTCATTTTAGCAGTGTGCATCTTTTGGCCCTCTCGGGAACTAGTCACATCACTGAAAGAAGGACCTGAAGCAACTAAAGAGGGGGAGGAAAAAAAATCTCTGTTTGAGACTGCTAGATAATTCACAGGATTAATCGAATGTGAATGTGTGCACAGACCCCCTCTTTCGTAATTGGACTCTGAGTGGGTACTTTCAGGCTGAAAGGGTCATTTGTTTTGACTGACTGACTTTTGGGGGCTTTGTGGGGAATTAATATCTTGTAGAGATGACTGTCTGTTCCCAGGGCTCTGTACTGAGGCTATTCATTCATTTGTGTGCCATGCTCCTGGTTTGCCTCTGTCATTCAGTCATGAAGATAAGTAGATAGGAGATGGGTCTCCCTTAACAACTTGGAATTCACGGAGGAAAACACAACACCTTGATTTGGACCTTCAGACCATCTTTCTGTAGCTCACAAGAAGCTTTTGCCAAAAGCTTTCACTGTGAATGCTGGAGACATCTTTTCTTAGGCTGTGTGAGAGGCAGTGGCTGTTCAGCAGGGGACATCATGGAGAAGCATCTCATGTCTACAGTAGCCTGGAAGAGCGCCCATCCAGAGGGTATGGCTCGATTGAATGTTCCACGCCATGATTCCCTTTGGAAAACCATGGTGGATGGTTTGAGGAAACAGGCCTGACTGAGAAATTCTTTGCAGAAGCAATGCTTGTGCCACCTCTTTCAAAGTACTGATTGTCAGCTTTAAATTTGTGGGGAATGAGATGTAGAATTTAAAAGAAAGCTCAGGACCCTCTGGGGACCAGAAGGAAAATGGAGCTATGGTCCATGGGGTCCCATTAAAGAATACAGCTTCTTTCCTGACAGTAAAACACTGAATGTAACATTACTGCCTTTTAAGTGAGATGGAAGCTATTTGTCTACATTCTCAAAGCTTAAACCATGAGTTTAGTGTACTCTGGGATATGGAATTTGATACTTCTTGCCACCTCTGAGGTACCCACACTCTTTGTGTGAGAAGGCTGGCAGGGTAGTTGGATCAGACCAGTACTGCCTCTTATACCCTCATTCCATCCTTCCCAAATCTCCCTCCTCCAAGGGCAGTGCTAGAAATAGATCTGCTGCTTCGGTGCTTAGCACCTGTGTGGTACAACTGGCCCTGAGCTGATGAAGGAATAGCCACAATCAGAGTTTCACTGATTCCACTTAGTTTGAGCTCTGCAAGTTGCTACCTCCTGCATCAGAACAATGGCCTCAGCTCTACAAAGTCACTAAATACCTATTTTCTTTGCCCTTCACCACCTCATGTTGTCTCAGGACATCATTGCCTGTTCATGTCACTAGTCCTGTCCACCAAGCATTTCTACTTCATAAAGCTTATCACGTACCATACACCATATGCACCCAGAGATAGATGCTGCCTGGGTGAGTTGAGTTGTTGAAACAACTGTGGTTGACATGAAATGAACTGCAGCTAACTGGACTGAAGTTAGCCAGTCATTTGGCAACAATGCTTAGTTAATACAAAGTGAAATGTCAGGCCTAAAATGTAGCTACCTTAGAGGCAGAGGTATCATCGGGGATCCCAGGTAGAACTCAGCATACATCCTTGCAAGAGTTGTTTCACTTAATCACTAGTGGTTGTGGTCTTTCATGACTGGTACTGATTGTCACATTGATAAGATTCGTAACTGAGAGAGGGCCAATCAGTTAAGAGAGCAGACTGAACCCAGTGCCCAGCACTCACATAGGTGCAGAGGAGCTGAACTCAATACCTTGCACCCACATAGGGTAGCTCACAACCACCTGTAATTCCAGCTCCAGGGCAGTCCTCTCCAACCTCTGAGTACCCGCACTCCTGCGCATAGTTCACATGCATACTAATACACCTGATTAGGAATAACAAATCTTTAAAAGAGATACTCGCAAATATTTGCCACAAGACCAAAGAGAGCAAAAACACAAACCCTTAAAGATAGCATGGATGTCGAGTTGCTTAAAATACATTGATTTTCACATGCACCATAGAGTGGTAATAGGGCCCATGAGTTACATGTTTTCTGTTTATTGAGAATATCCTTTCGAAAGCACCCTATGATGAGAATTTAATTTGAAAGTGTACAGTGATGGCCTCAGCAATGTGATATATGCCGTGCCCTGGGTTTCTTATTTTTGCGAGCACTCATATTGGGTGCTGTAAATAGTGACAAACTTCTCTGCTACAGCCCCTGGAGTCAGGGGTAGAACTTGGTCAAACTATCTTGATTTGCATGGATAGATAGATAGGCCCTTGCTGTAAAAAGCAGTTATGTGCTGGGGAAGGAGGGATTCCATTGCTTGATTCAATTTTACCTTTTAAATTGTTGTCGTTATACCACTTGGTTTGAAGTCACCTGGATTTTAATTTTAAAAGCAAACATAAGCACAGCATGCTGAACAGGATCTAGTCTCAGAAAGGCAAGGGAGCTGGAGGGGCTTGAGGTGCGGGAACATCACTGGGGAAAATGGAGAGGAGTTGAGCAGATGTTGAGTTGCGGTCCCTCTTGTGTGGCCTTGCAGTTCTTCAGAAGTGACCTGAGCTAAACATTGACTAGTTAGCTTCCAGGTGTTTCTACACCCACAGATGTCAAATTCAGTTAGCTAGTTGGCTGGAAGTCTGTATTCTGACTCTGGCCACAGTGAACAAGAGGCTGTCTGGGTAGTTGAGAGGGGTTGCATCCTCTGTTCCAGATGGTTTCCCAGAGTTTCCCTGGTGCTGAGGCTGGAACTCAGGACTTTGTGATCACCAGGCCCGTACCGAGCCACACCCCCAGTCCTGCTTTTCCATAATTTGACATCGGTGAAGCCCTCAGCCATTCCCCTTAGCATTCGTCAAGCTGCCTGCACACTTGGAATACTTTTTATGAAACCCTTTGCTGCCCCCCTCCCACAGCCATACAATACTTCAGCCTCACCTCAGAGCTCCATGGTGGCCTTGGCGGCTCTGTGGACCTACACATAGGGTCCTGCCAGCTCAAGATTCTGCACTAGTTTTCCTAATGAGGGCATTGTTTGCTTTTTAGCCTGCCCCCTTGTTTATAAAATATGCCAAGAGAACCAAACACCCCACTGTTCTCAGTACTTACTTACTTCCCCAAACCAAATGTTTATGTCCTTGAATACTAAACTTGAAGAAAAAGGATTCCTCCTCGTGGGAAAGTGACAATCACTGAGCTCTTTCCAAGCAAAAGCCCGAGGCCTGCTTCTCAGAAACACCGAGCTTATCAGTGACTTTGGGAACTACTCAGACCAGCTTCCTTAGCCTTGGCATGTGTGCGTGCGTGTGTGTGTGTGTGTGTGTGTGTGTGTGTGTGTGTGTGTGTGTGTGTGTGTTTGTTGTGCACGGAAGGCAGATGCTCTGTCCGCTGTCTTCCCAGGAAGCCTCTCAGCACAGAGGTGGCATTCTGAGCGTGGTTTGCTCCCAAAACTTGGTGTACATAAGTATTAAAACAGAGTCAACTGGGCCTAGTTACCAGCATGCCTAGCTTTAGCCAACTTGTAGGAGATCCAGGTTGGTCTCGGTAGGTAGGGCACCTCCTTGGCCTCAGTGTCAGGTCCAATGTCACCTAGGAGCTTGTAGAAACAGGTTGCATTCTAAGTGACTCAGAACCTGACACCTGTGTTTTCTGGATGCTGACCAGGTGATTCTGAAGGAAGCAGGTTCCAGGGGCTGACTAGAACAGCAATGGAGTTCCCCTGGCCCTTCTGATTGAATCACAGTCTTTATCTGCCCACGGGTTGTGTTCTGAACACAGTGACCATCTTCCTGTGGCTTTTTTACACAGAAGGGTAACTTTTCCATGTTACCTTTGCTAGACTACTTCAGAGAAGAGTGTAAATTGAAGCCATCATGAAAAGTGCTGCAGCCCACATTGTTTATGCAAGCAAAAGAGACTAACATGGTATTTTGCTCTGTTCTGCAGGGAAGGGGTATATGGAGTTTTCACACTCCCTTTCCTTAGACACATGGTGTCAGTCAGACTGTATCCAGTACATTTGGGTGTGTGGCAGGGTAGATAGCTCCTGAGCTTACAAATTAAGTTTGCGCTTACCATTTGCAAAGCAAGCATGGCTGCTAACTCAAGTTTCATGGCTAGTTTGTTCCAAGTGAGACAACACAAGTTTGAGGTGAGTTCTGTTCTGATCAATACCTATCCGTGTTTGTCAGTTGGTGGACGAGTGAGTCGAGAATTAAATTATACCCGCCAGAAGATAGGAGAAGAGGCTATGTTTAATCCTCAACTCATGATACAGACTCCAAAAGAAGAAGGCGCTAATGTCCTGACCACAGAGGCCCTCCTGCAACACCTGGACTCAGCACTCCAGGCCAGCCGTGTGCACGTCTACATGTATAACAGGTAAGACCCTGTGTCACCTGCACAGGTACAGCAGGTAGGTCCCTTGTTTCCATAAATTATGTTGTCTTTGGATTATTAAATTAGTTCCAGCAGTTTTTTTTGTTAAACATTAGAACCCAAGGTCTTATAGATAATACACAGTGTGCTACCACTGAACACTTCCCCAACCTGATTTGTTTTTAGAGTTTGATAGTGAAATACTACACATTGAGTATTCCTTATCCAAGGTGCTTGGGACCCAGAAGTGTCTCAAACATTTAAAATGTTATGTTGGAGTATTTCCATGTAGGTAAAAATACACTGGGGGCAAGATTCAGGACTGAAGACAGAATTGAATTATGTCTCAGTATGCCTCAATTAATATTTTAATATTAATTTTTGTGTATAAAATGGAGTTTCATGGTATAGAATGTCTTATTTGTGGCACCATGTTGGTGTCAAAAAGTTTCAGATTCTCGTGCTTTTCAGATATCAAGCTTTCAGATTGGAGATGTGCTCAACTTTTTTTTTTTTTTTTTTAATATATATGAATATTTGCCTGCATGTGTGTCTGTGTACCACCCGTGGGCAATTTGGAACCGGAGTTAGAGATTGTGAGCTGCCATGTGGGTTGAGAATCAAACCCAGGTCACCTGCAAGAATGACAGATCTTAACCTCTAAGCCTCCTCTCCAGCCCCTATAACGTATTTGAATAAGTATCTTGGTGTGGTCCACAAGTGAATTTGATTCTCTTGGGGGGGGGGGTGCTTTTTACCTGGGCTATATCTCATTTGCTTAAGTTTTTTTTTTTCCTAAGTTGAATATATTGTTAACATGGTAGATTATCTCTTGCTGAACCTTTCTTTGGAGCAGTTACGTTTTGGATAGCCTCAGTCAACAATGTGTAGGATGGGGGGGCAATGAAGGAAAGAACTCAGTTCTCTGACGGTCACAAAGCAAATGGAGGGTTGTGTTGGGCCTCTCTGTGAATTCTCCAGGCTGTCTGAGTGAGGTAGATTCATAATAGAGTTTTAATATATCCCCCCCCTTTTTTCTTAATACATCTATACTGTCTGTTACTCTAAAATAGGAGCCATATATATGTACGCCTGGCCCATTGTTGAACAGGGGCAAGGTCAGATTGTAGAAAAGGGCTTTGGGAAATATGGGAAATATTCAGGAACTGAACTCCTCCTATCAGTAGTGTTCAGTGTAGACTAACTGTCTGGTCTAGATGGGAAAGTTTGGAGTCAGAGGCCTTATGGAGAACCTGGCCTACCCAAGATTATTCCACACATGTATGCTAAGACCTGCCTATTCTGAAGTGCTTGTCACCCACATGCTCCAGGACATGATTTAAGATTCTGTACTGTGAAGTAAGCTAAGATGGACACAGAGAGTTACAAATAGGAGCGAACCCTTGTGTAGTGAGCACTTGCATATTTTAGGTGAAAAAAAAAAATGAAAATGAGAACAAATGGAGCTTTTGTCCAAGGTCAAAGATCAAGCCAGGTTTCAAATGCTGTTTTCTGGACCCATGCCCAATAAATGATCAATGGTATCCTCAAACAAATGCAAAGAATCAGCTGATCAGATGGCACTGAAGACCCACTTATGTTGGGTTGTGTGTGTGTGTGTGTGTGTGTGTGTGTGTGTGTGTGTGTGGCGACACACACATAGCACCTACCTGATTGGTGGGTTAAGTGTTGGGTGGGGGAAATAGGTGGATGAATGAATGGTTGATACCAGGGAGAGAAATACAGTCCGCACAGGTAGAAACAGACAAAGCCAGGCATGAACTGTGCCCTCCCCTTCACACACCAGGCACCAGGTAAGACTGGAGCCAGGGCTCTACAGAAGGGCTGTTTTCCCAGCACTAGGCAACAAAAGCTTCTGATTTGATTAGCAGAAAGGTAGAATTTTGAAAGGGCACGGAGGGAAAGATGGGAAAATCCTAGAAGGAAGCGTAGAGAAGAGGTTACAAAGTACCCTTGGGAGAATACAGGTCTTCCTGAAGAGACCAAAAAATAGAATGGTTATGTGTGTGTGTGTGTGTGTGTGTGTGTGTGAGAGAGAGAGAGAGAGAGAGAGAGAGAGAGAGAGAGAGAGAGAGAGAGAGAGAGATATTTTTATTTTCATTCCTTCAATTCTCTGTCTTTACTCTTTCCAAATACCCTTTTACCTTTGGTTAAAGCTTCTTTCCCTAAACACATTGGAAAAGCCACGGGTTTACAGAAACACTCTCCGAGAGATACTAAAACCAAACTAATTCATGGCCCATGTATTTAATGTCATGTCTACCAGACAGGGAATCCTATCTACCTGGCAGAGATTGTTTATAACATTAAGAGCAGGAAAGTTTGTTTTAAATGTGACCAAAAATAACATCTGCTAGTAAAAAAAGAAAAATAAAAGCCAGTAATACTCTCCCACCTGAGTACATCCCAACACACGTCCCAGTAGCTCAAGCTCCACTTATTTTGAATTTGTGATAATTCCACTGGATGGCTGCAGGTTGTTTAATGTGTGTGGAAAAGCAGATTAATGGTGTAAACAAGATTATTGGTAGAACACTTAAGGAAACAAGACTTCAAGTACTTGGGTAGCATTCATTTACATAAACATCCCACATGTTAATTACGATCCAGTGTTATCTATTCATTAAAGCAGGCTTGCCGGCTTTCTGCTTGGCAAAAGCTCTGCTGGTTTTGACAGATGCTTCAGCGTGATCGAAATTACGGCCTTTTGATAGGTCCTGTTGTTCCAGTTCTAAGCTCATTTCATTGCAGTAAGAAGTGTTTTGTTTTACTTTTTTTTATTTCTCTCCCCTTTCTATCCCAATAGGCAATGGAAGTTGGAACATTTGTGTTACAAATCAGGGGAACTTATCACAGAGACAGGTTACATGGATCAGGTACGTTCTTTCCTTGTTTGCAAAGAGGGGGAAATGTTCAAAATTTCTGGAAACCACCCTAGCAGCGAGTGTCGGCCTAAAGCACTCCTATTGTTTTTTGCTTTGACAGATAATAGAATACCTTTACCCTTGCCTAATCATTACACCTTTGGACTGCTTCTGGGAAGGGGCAAAGCTACAGTCCGGGACAGCATACCTCCTGTAAGTGCACCCTCAGTGTCCGGCCGCTGGGCTCTGTGACAGTTTCCGGTGTGGCTTATCATTGTTTATTCTGTTTCAGTTTTGGACAAGAAATAAAAACATTGAAATTCTGTGCGCATTTTTTTGAGTGAATGGTTGGGGGGGGAAGGGATTTCAGCAGAATGTTTTTTTCCTCTTTTCAGCAACAGTTCTGTAGGCATCATTAGATTTCATTCACTTTTGCCAACCTATTTATATGCAAATAAAATGCAAATCATTGCCCAGTCTGTATAATTTTTTAAAAACTCTTTATAAAATGCTTGTAGTTATGCAGACCAGCACTCGGATGTTTAAGGAGAGAATTTATTACCGGGTGCTTGTCACAATGAAATACTTCAGCTAAGGTTCAAGATCTTCCTGCAGAGAAAAATATTAACCCTACGTTGGATCATGGTAATGATGTTTAAGGGGAAATGTGCTGTCTATAAAGGCCGTGATAAGAGATGCTTCATAGCTCAGCAGTTGGGAATTACATACACCACACCATTTAAAGAATGATGGTTACTCAGTGAAGACTTTCTTCAGCTAATTATGCAAGAGTTAGTGCTTGGGTTATTGTTTCCGTCTTGGCCCGCACATATCTGCAAAAGCAATTTGCAGTGGCCATCCCCTGACCTTCAGTGTACAGTTTTAGATGGGAAATAAGGGGTTTTGTGTTTTCTGGTTGGGAGACTCTGAATAATGACTTCAGCCTGGTTAAGCAGCTACAGTACGGTTTGAACCACATAACAGGCAGCCAAAAGCCTTTCTGGTCTGTCAACAGCACAATTTCCAAAGTGAGGGGGGGGGAGGAGTCGCTGTGATGGTGGTGATGGCAGAGCCCATGGGGGGCTTGCCCACCCCACTGCCAGCTTGTTAGAGGGGGCTTGTAAGAATGATTGGTTAAAGGTAACAACAGATCAAGTATTTGGATTGGTCACATTTAAAAAGTGGTTTTTAAGCTGGCAGGTGCTAATGTAATATTGTAATTCATTCTTTCAGTTTTTAGTCTTGGATCTTGCTGTTCTGCTTAGAAGAACCCACCTCTCCCTCTCCACCAGCTAATTTTTTTAAAGATATTAACTACGATATTAGGGGATTAAGATTGTCTGTTGTTTCCGTTAATTTGCAAGCTCTGCTTGCCATCTCCAGCCATGGATTCTTTTCCTGACTTAAGTTTGCCAGTGGCTTTACTGGGAAGGAACTTTTATATTTTCTCCTTATACTCAAGTCGCAGAGTTTTGCTTTAATAAGCCTAGGTTGCACAAATGTAGCCGTGTGCCCTCCTGCCTGCCTGAGCCACGTTTTTTTCATGGCCTCACCTCTAATTTCTTTCGCAGAGGTAAGCCTCCTTTACGGTGGACAAACTTTGACCCCTTGGAATTCCTAGAAGAGTTAAAGAAAATAAACTACCAAGTGGACAGCTGGGAGGAAATGCTGAATAAAGCCGAAGTTGGCCATGGGTACATGGACCGGCCTTGCCTCAACCCAGCCGACCCAGATTGCCCTGCAACAGCCCCCAACAAAAATTCAACCAAAGTGAGTTTCCAGAGAGTGCAGGGGAAAAAGCCTTTTCTGTTTTCACTTACAGTTCTATGATTTTTGTCTTGAAGATTCCATTTGCCACGACTTTTGTTCCCTTTTAATTTGGTGTATGGAACTAAGGTTGCTCACAGAGCTAAGTTTTGCTGTAAGATTTAGCATAACCCTCATTAGCCTTGTTATTAATGTTTTCTCTGAAACAAACAAGCCCTTAACGCACTGGATCTTAACGAGGCATGTGACCTGCCTACTAATTCCCGTAATTATGTGACCGTCTTTTCATTGCAGCCTCTTGATGTGGCCCTTGTTTTGAATGGTGGATGTCAAGGTTTATCCAGGAAGTATATGCATTGGCAGGAGGAGTTGATTGTGGGTGGCACCGTCAAGAATTCCACTGGAAAACTTGTCAGGTAATCCAGCACAGTATCCCCACACTAACCTTGTGCCCCCTTTTTTATACACGGGCATTGGACTCATGTAAATCTTAGCTAGCTGTCCAGTTCATTGAACCTTGGGGAACATTAGCACACCAGACCAGCTTGCAAAGAGATCTTGTGGGCAAGTTTTTCTAGAATGAATTTGTAGTTTTCATCAGAGTTGTAGCTGTTGAATTTAAGGTTTTGGAAGGTCTACCCTTCCGTAGACTAATGGGACAAGAAAATCCAGTATTAGTGTATGAGTTGAGGTGTAGGAGCTGATCAGTGTCACACACTGTTAAGAGTCAAAGACCAGGAATTGCAGGCAAGGCAAGAGTTAGCCTCTGTGCAGCCAGGACTCCAGTCAGTCAAGTGTCAGGTGTTTCGTCTGAGGTTTCTCCCTCGAGACACTGTCTCTCGGATTTCTGCACACAGAGAGTGTATGGCTGAACCCAGTGTATCTGGTCAAACTATCTACTCCCCTCTCCTTCCTGTTTCATGGAATAGGAACTGAGAAAGGAAATTGCTTATTAATTTAATTTTGGGGTCTATCTGTAAAAGGTTTGTAAGGTTACACCTTTAATATGGTACATCAATCTATTAAATACAATAACCATCCTGGTCTTGTTTGAATGGAAACATGTGCGCACAAAGGAGGGAAGAAGTCTGAGGGAGACTTGGGGATACTTGCTTGGGACCTCACTGTGCATACACTGCTTGCCGGCAGTGCTGATCTGCCTTCTATCCATTCACCTTGATACAGTGCTCACGCCCTGCAAACCATGTTCCAGTTAATGACTCCCAAGCAAATGTATGAACACTTCAGAGGCTACGACTATGTCTCTCACATCAACTGGAATGAGGACAGGGCAGCGGCTATCCTGGAGGCATGGCAGAGAACTTACGTGGAGGTGAGCCCCTGCCTAGAAATCAGGACAACTTGTAACTTAGTCCAGTCTTCCTTTCCTATTGAAACATTGTTTCACATTAGGTTTAGTGGGATTTTGTTTGTTGTTAGTCTTAATTGTGCAGCCCAGCAGTCTCAAACCTGTTGTCCTCCTGCCTCAGCCTCCTGATTACTGAGATTATACCACTGAACCTCCATCAGGTTAATTTTAAATAAAGATTTGAATTCTGAGCACTGTATGAGATATAAGCTTGATTTTCTTTAAACAGCCCTTGAAAGTCTTAGGAATAGTGTCTGAAGAGACACTCCTTCTTAGCTGGGGTTCCCTGAAACATGCCTAGTAACTATTGTGGACCTCAGAGTCCAGGCATAGCAGTGCAAAGGGGGAGGGGGAAACCCACACTGGGTGAACAAGAAAAGGTGTCTGGAAAACATTAGCAAAACAGAATCTATTCACAGCTGCAGGCCCCTTGGTCAGGTCATGTGACAGGAGGCTGGCCTTTGTTTCCCAAGCAGTGACCTCTATGGAGCTGCCTGTGACCTTTTGAGAGTGGCCAGCAAATGAAGTGGGGGGAGGTGGAATTTATAAGAATGAGTTGTTTTGGATTAAGGGAACAATCATCTGGCTGTGGAGTAGAGAGTACCTTACTTAGAGTTACAAAGTAAAACACTCTGGGTGACCACAGTCAGCCTGCCCTCCCTTGATCACAGTAGCCCTCACTGTCAGAGGCAGTTTCTCTTCCCTCAACCTCTGTCCACTTGAGTTACATGGGACCTTGTGTTGATATATCAGCAAACTGTGCGGGGCACATGGTGGTGTTGCCCGAGTCTGCTTTTGATGCTTTGGTTCCTTCTGGGAATTTAGCTTTGTCTTGTGACCACAGGTGGTTCATCAAAGTGTTGCCCCAAACTCCACTCAAAAGGTGCTTTCCTTCACCACCACGACCCTGGACGACATCCTAAAATCCTTCTCTGATGTCAGTGTCATCCGAGTGGCCAGTGGCTACCTACTGATGGTAATTCTGGGCTCCCATGGGTTTGTTTGTAATTTTACTTTGACAGTACCTGGTTTTTAACTGTCCCCAACATAAAAGTACTCCCAAGACAGAGACAGCTCAGCCTTGGAAGGATTTTAGAAGTGGTCCCCACCCTGTTGTGTGGTGTTCATAGTGTAAAGTTTTGTTATTGGAGTTGATAGGTTCTGCCTTTGGATGTGGGGCGATGGGTGGGGGAAACGTTATACATTCTAATGTTTGGCTCTTGTTTTGTGTCCTCCTCTTCCTTCTTTCTCTGATTCCCTTTTG
>CM052714.1:1414122-1456529 GCA_028551405.1 Uromys caudimaculatus
TTCAGGGGCCATTCATTGCTGCCCTCTGGCCAACACCTTTCCTGGCCTGCTGGCCCCTTCATGTCTATCCTACCTAAAGAGTCAGTAAAACCTTTTCTGTAAGGGAAAGGAGGTGGCTCTCAGTAGACCCATCTGGTTTATGGGCTAAATGGCTGGAGAGCTAGTGAAATGGGTCAGTGGGTAAAGGCAATTTGCATGCAAACATGGTGATCCAAGTTCAATCTTTAGAGCCCACAAAAAGGTAGGTAGAGAGAAATTGACCTCTGACCTTCGTATAGTCATGTGGCGGCATATGCCCGCACACACACACATGATGTGCATATACACATATACTAATAATTCTTTTTTTTTATTCCAGAGATATTCTTGGTAGATAGAGACATTCACTTAGAACAGTTTATATGATTTACTCAAACCCCGACTCCCAAACTCCAGTAGGTGTTAGAATCCTTGAAAACCAAGGTGACTAGGCCCAGTCTGCAAGAAGGCACAATCTTAAATTCTCAGCATTTCTCACTGATGTTGGTCCAGGGGTCACTAGGAACTAGAGCTTTAGTATGTGTTAGGTAGCTTTTCACTTTTAATTCTAAAACAAGTTCTTGTACCTGGACCTCAGAAATAGAAGCTTGTAAGAATGTCTCTGAATCATAACTGAAAGATTTTTGTGGATGCCAACTATCGGATAAGTAGGTTATCCATCAAATTGGTATAAGCACCCCTTTGGCACTTGCAGGGCACTGGCCTCCATGTTTCCCTGTAAGATCTTACCTGGCTAACGCCATCGTTGTCTGTGTTTCTGTAGGTTTTGCCATTTCTTGCTCTTGGTGTTGGTGTGGACGACGTCTTCCTCCTGGCCCATGCGTTCAGTGAAACAGGACAGAATAAGAGGATTCCGTTTGAGGTAACAGCAGGGAAAGGCATGATGTTTGAGAGACATCCAAAGCCCACGTTTGCTTCTGTGGTTTTCTTTGACAACCATGAGGAGGAACAGGTGACCATGAGGGAGGAACCCATAGGAGCTGGTGTTGGGGTCAAGGTGGTTGTGACGTTTTCCTGTTCCTCAGACATGGTACAGCCAGTATTAGAAACTACCACAGTGTGCTTTAAGGGATGGCTAGTACAGACTACAGCCCTCAGCACTGTGGTTTGTCATCCCCAGGACAGGACTGGGGAGTGCCTCAAGCGCACAGGAGCCAGCGTGGCCCTCACCTCCATCAGCAATGTCACCGCCTTCTTCATGGCTGCCTTAATCCCTATTCCTGCGCTGCGAGCATTCTCCCTCCAGGTGAGTTGACTGTGGGCAGGTCCCTGTGGCTTGGCTGTTCAGCATCCTTGCTCTGCTTTACTTGAGTTCAGCACTTAGGTTATAAATCAAGTGCATGGCAGCAGCATTTGGGTCTCCAAGCTGCTAGGTGGGTGCTCCAAGGCATGACCTTGGCACTCCTTCCAAAACAGGTTCCAAGGTTGTTTGCCTTCTTAGACCTTATTATTATCCAGAAGCTGTTGGTTTGTGGAATTGTACTGTGTAGTTTAAGTCAGTGGGCCCAAGGATACTCCTTAAAGTCCTCCTTGGTTGGCCTCTACTTCTAGACTACTCTCCTTCCAGTCACCTTATATCTCCCTTCCCTAAACAGCTCCAGCCCCACCTCAAGGCCTTAGAAAACCCTACTGGTGTATGTAGATAGGGTTGTCTGAATCCTGGGCCTGGCAGTTACTGTCACTCACACTGTATGACAGTGTGTTGGCCATTTGGCTATATCCTGCAGGAGCATCTCTTGGGGTCCATGTCTGCCACTGCTTTTTCCTTTGTTGGCCTTTGCATTCTCTTCTGTACCTTTGGTTCTTTACTCACTTGTTAGGCTGCTTACACAAGTTTAGAGTGCCTGCCACTGTGTGCAAAGGCTGTGTTGCTGGTCTCATTACTCTTCCTGCTTCTCCCAGCCAGGTCCTCTCACACCTAGGCAATCAGCCTGAAGAGTCTGTTCCCAGGTGTGAAAGGAGCAGCTGTTGGCCATACCTAGTAGTTGTGGTAGAGCATAGCAAGCCAGAAGTGGTCACTGTAGCATAGGAAGTAGGGTCATGTAGTTGAGAACATGGTGGAAGGTAATTGAATTAATGTCAAGTTTTGAAAGCGACAGCTGAAGGGAGTGTTTGTCTCCATTTTTCTTAGAGTAGGATCTACAACTCATGAGGCGGCCAGCTGCTTGAAGAAATCACTTTGATGTATTTGTGTGAAACTCTTGTTGTTTGTACTCCTCTGTGCTCTCCGCTCAGGTGCTAAGAACTATGACCAGGAAGAGAAGGTGACAAATGATGTCTTGTGTTCCTATTTTATACTCTAAATACACATTTGTCACTTATATAGAAACAATCCCTTACGTGTTTGAGCTTCATTTCTCTGCCTACTGTGAGCAAGGTGCAAGCCTCCCTTAACATTTAGGGTAAGCTCTGAGTCTCTTGAGAATAGTCTCTGTCAGTCACAAGCACCAACTCCTGGGGAGGAAAAAAGTATCAGAAAGAGGCTTGTTATAAACGTTTATGAAAACAGAGATAACAGTGGGTTAATGAATGAAGTCAAATCTGCTTCTGGACAAGGAAATGAAAATAGCCAAGTGTTCTGTAATAGGAAAAATAAGGGAAAGATGCCCGTGGCCTTGGTGGTACCGCTGGCGTTTTGGGAGGCTATTTTGCATAGGCATGTGTCTGCTGCATGCTCTTCTTGTATCTGCTCTTGTTCGTGTGCAGCTGGCTCTGGAATGGCAATGGTCCTGGAATCCTTTAATAATGGGACCCTCTGTTCTTGCTGTCCTTTCCACTGCCTGTCCCTTGCCGTGCGCTCCCTGCTCTGCTCTCTGTCAACACACACACACACATACACACACACACACACACACACACACACATACAGAATCATGTCTTCTTTCCCTCATTCTCTCTCTCCTCTCCACTCAGTACTGATGGTTCATCAAGGCAAACTCTCCTCCCTTATTGGTATCCCACGGTGTGGTCTCTGAAAGCTACGTTGAGTTTTCCCTGAGGATAGCCTTTTAGAAAATCCAGTACGCTAAGTTCTCCCAAGGTAAGCACCTTACAGAGACAAAAAAATGAGTTATTTGCATTTTGGGGGTCTGTCAGAGCATCCAGAGAGATTCTGTGCCAGAATGAAACATGTAACATTTGCATTTTTCCTTGTGAGACTTTAGAGACTTTTTTTTTTACCCTGACTTAAATCATAAGGGCCCTCACTCTCAAATATCTTCAGTCTCCTGATCAGCTTTCACTGTGGTGTTAGTTTCTCAGTGAAAACCTCCAAACTAAAACCCTTACCCATTCTAATGATCAAGGGCTGCCTTTTAAATCTCTCTCTCTCTCTGTCTCTCTTTCAGTGTCTCTCTCTGTCTCTGTGTGTGTGAGAGAGAGAATGTGTGAGTGTATATGCTCATGTGCATATATGCATATGCCAGAGCAGAACATTAGGTGTGATCCTCCATTGCTTTCTTGAGAAAGGGTCTTAACTGAACCAGAAACTTTTCAACCACCTGGGTCAGCTGGCCAGTAAGCTCCTGGTAGCTTCCTGTTTCCACCCCAGTGCTGGGATTATAGACATGGGAAGGCAGAGCACTATTCAGCTTTGTATGTGGATGCTGAGAATTGGTTGTATTCAGAACTTTTCCAGAAAAGATGAAGCACACATGTCTACTCAAAGTACACACGATATCTATGACAGATACCACCAAAGCCCAATTTGGTGAAACCAATGATTTTTATTGGGGTTACTTATAGGGTATGGGTGAAGGGCTATTTACAGGAGCAGCAATGACTCGACAGCTACATCACCAAAGCCTACCCCAGTGTGTATGAGAGCTCACAAAGGTGGAAACCTAGAGGACACTGCACAGCCTGCAGGAAGTTTAACAAATTGGAGAGTATCTCTGCTGGTTTCTGCTGCTTCTAGGCAGCTGGTCTGGACTCAGAATTCTTTGCAGCTCAGCATGTCTGAAAATCTTCTCTGCAGCCTGTGTGCTGGTCAGTTTCAGGGACTTGCTGAAGCTATCTTGAGTTGTTTACCTTCTTGTTTAAAGAGCTTCCTGCAGGAAACAATGTTTCAGTCATTCTACCACCAAACTACACCCTTACCCAGTAAAAGAGTTTAGACTAGGGTTCTGCCATAGGTGTCTCAGCTGGGCCACTGTGGATGGATGGGGACAGCTTTTCTAAGTAGAGTAATTGAAATCAATCTACAGCCAAGGTCATTCCTACCAGACTCTCTGACTTAACTATCTTCCTTCACAGAGACCATTCTGCCTTACCTGAGAAATCCTTGCTTGTTGCTTTTAAGGTTTTGACATCAATCTGGGGGATATCGACATTCATTTTCTTTTCAGAAATTGGTAACCCTCTAAAAATGCAACATATTGTCAGAATATAGGTTAGAGGGGACATTGATGTGTTTCTCTTATCCTTCCACTGCTTCTGTCTATGAGCAAGATTAGCTGCCTGTCAGACTTTTTGATGAGCTTCTGTAGAAAGCTTGTGTTGCTGTGGCAGCTCGTGCTACCTACAAGTTTGTGAAGCTTAGCAGTTTAGGAGTCACTGCCCTCCAGAGATACCTAGGGTTTATCTCTGTATCCTGCACCTGAGCTGTAAGCATCACTGGAATTGAAAAACAAAAAACTAATAGGATTCAGCCCCCAGCATGACTGTCTTCATGGAGAATTTCCTGGAGTCTTTTTTGCTTTATTTTGTTTTTTGTTTTTTCAAGACAAGTTTTTTTTTGTTTGTTTGTTTTTGTTTTTGTTTTTGTTTTTTCTTTCTGTGTAGCCCTGGCTGTCCTGGAACTCACTCTGTAGACCAGGCTGGCCTCGAACTCGGATCCACCTGCCTCTGCCTCCAGGCATGCATGGCCTCCAGGCATGCACCACCACCACCTGGCTTCTACTCTTATTCTTGTTCTTCCTGGCATTCCCTGCATCTAATGGGTCAGCAGTTCACACCTAGTGTGCGTATGCCATTTCAGGAAGTCACCCCACACACACAAGAGCTTCCAACCCAGTTAAGATGAAGACTTTGCATCAAGCCTCCATTTGAATCTAATTGACTGGGAAGCCTCAGACTTTTTAGGTAATCGGTTCTGAGGCAAACTGTCCACATCCTGGTTACTGTGGGAATGCTGTGGGTGCACATTGACAGTCTAGTCTCCCAGCACCTGTCCCAGGACTGAGTAGCTTGAGTCAGGATTGATTCTCCTGTCCTGTGTCTTCCAACCATGCATCCTGTCTCTTCCTTGTTCCTCCTGGACCTGTTTTCATCTTCTAAACCCTTCTCAGGAAGCCTTTTTGGACCAGACACATTGTACGTCCCAACCCATGAGCACTCTCTCTCTAAGCCACTGGGAACATTTCAGTCTGGGATGTGAGTTGTTTGTAGCTGGGAAGGCATGTTGTCTCTGCTTCTCCAGCAGACAACACAGTGCTGGTCTGTAAAGAGAAGGGGATGTGTGTCCCAAATAGTGTTCCAGTCACAGTGCTGGCGGGAACTTCTCACACTTATATGCTACTTCATAAGGAAGTCTTCAGAGTCCTGCACATGCCCATAGTTAACCTGTTCTGTGGGAGTTGATGAGGTCCTTTTACAATCACCTAAGGAAAGGAGTTGGGGTATGTGGAAGACTTGGCTGTTTTATGGCTTTGTAGACTTAACAGGGGACTCTTTATTGAAGGGCATCTCTCCTGGCTTGCTGTTTCACCTGGAACATAAACCCACACTTCCTTCAAAAAGCCCTTTGTGAAGTGTCCCTTGGTTTTTAACTTTTGGTACCAGTGATGGCTAGGCTTCCTCTCCTCACCCCAATCCATCTTCCTATTTTGCGAAATTCTCAGAAGCCGCCTTTTGAAAGCTCCTCTAGGTTTTACTTTTTAAATGAATCTCTGATTATCTTGGCTGTTTAACATTCTCCTTCGATTTTTCTCCTCAGAACAGGACTGCCCTTGGATGTCCTGTCAGCTTTGCCTAATAACAGCCCAATTTTGCAATTTTTACTAGGTCAGCAGGAGATTTGCCCAAGTGCTGTAGAACCTAGCCCTGTGTTTATTCTAGGTTATGGAGCGGCTTTTGAATTCGCACTTATTTATTCTACAGGCTATAATCACACACTGGAATTTCTTTCTGCTTAACTCTCCTTGACCTTGGCCGTTACTCACTAACATACCCCACAAGCTGCTCCTGGGGCTATTTGGAATGTGCCTATTAAAAACCTCAGGGGACACGTGTGAAATTTTATTTCATTTTTTTTAATGGTGACACTTTGATAGACTGGATTATTAATCAGGGTTGGGGGATCTCTTAGAAACATTCTAGAAGGAAAATGTTTCATGTGTTTTAAGTAAAACCTTCCAAGTCCTTTCTGTGCCTAGGTTTGTAGAATGGTAGCTTGGTCAGGTTAGTAAGTCCATACTGGTTTCACTCCAACCTGTGTAACTTCTGGGGTTCTTCCATTTTAGTCACACATGGACTCTTAATGGTGGGAGAGTCTACTGTCTGCTGCCCACCCTCTACTGTCTGCCAGCTCTGCTTCACTAGGTAGCAGTAGGGTGGTAAGAGAGTACTGTTCAGAATATCTTTATATGGGGTGCGAGAGAGATGGCCCAGTGGTTAAGAGCACAGCCTGCTCTTCCAGAAGACCAAGGTTCTATTCCCAGTACCCACATACCAGCTCACAGTTGCTTGTGATTCCAGGGATCCAACACCCTCTTCTGGACTGGGAGGGCACTGTGTGCACATGATGTACATACTTTCAGGCAACCCTGATACACATAAATGATTTTTTAAAAGTGATCTTTGCTTACAAAGCAACAAGCTAACTAGGAAGTGTTGGTGATGTCCATTGTTTTCCTGTTCCAGGCTGCTGTGGTGGTGGTATTCAATTTTGCAATGGTTCTGCTCATTTTTCCTGCAATTCTCAGCATGGATTTATACAGACGTGAGGACAGAAGATTGGATATTTTCTGCTGTTTCACAAGGTACATTTTCAGGTGCCTCGGGCCTTTATTCTTTGGGTATATAGAAGTACTGTTTAGAGAACCCTTCCAGACTGTGGGCTTCTTCAAAAGGGAATGTAGCTAATAGGATTTGGGTTAGTATGATGGGGTAGGTAAGGGTATTAGAGGGCTCTAGGGCACGTGAGCTCCCACACTTTTCTCATTGAGCACCTGAATATGCCCAGAATCCTCCCCTAGCTCATTTTTCTCCATCATAAACCTGTGTCTGTTCATCAGTGAACAGTTTGGTGGGTGTTTGGAGCAGAGCAATATTGAAAACTACCCTTTTAGAACATATTCAGAGCAATGGATTTTCGTCTTTAGTTTTTTCGTTCTTTGGCGTTATGCTTTGAAGTTGTTTATCGTCATTTCAGGATCAGCTAGCTATGCCTTGGCTTGGGCTTGATCACATCTCTGTCCAGAGCAGTTAGGTGATGCTTGCAGAGCTAAGTCAGTGATGTCAGTGGTCAGCATCAGTCTCCAGCAGAAATGCAAGCTCTCTCTTCATCATCTGTACTCCAGGGATGTATACTACACACTATAGTGTATTTATCTTTTGTCTTTCAGCCCCTGTGTCAGCAGGGTAATTCAAGTTGAACCACAGGCCTACACAGAGCCTCATAGTAGCACCCGGTACAGTCCCCCACCCCCATACAGCAGCCACAGCTTCGCCCATGAAACCCACATCACTATGCAGTCCACTGTTCAGCTCCGCACAGAGTACGACCCTCACACACACGTGTACTACACCACTGCTGAGCCTCGCTCTGAGATCTCTGTACAGCCTGTCACCGTCACCCAGGATACCCTCAGCTGTCAGAGCCCTGAGAGCACTAGCTCCACCAGGGACCTGCTTTCCCAGTTCTCAGACTCCAGCCTCCACTGCCTCGAGCCCCCCTGCACCAAGTGGACACTCTCTTCGTTTGCAGAGAAGCACTACGCTCCTTTCCTCTTGAAACCCAAAGCCAAGGTAACCCTCCACCAAGTATGGCTTCCTGCCTTGAAAGAAAGATATGTGAATGGTTGGCACCTTTTGGATCCATCACCATGTGCATGTGTGCTACGGGACAGGTCCACCAGAGTCAGACTGCAAAGCTCAGGACCACATTAATGAGCAGATTCCTGCAGGGGAAGGTTCCATGTAACATATATTAATATGAATATAAACAAGCTCCTCACTTTGTAAACATTGTTCTTCTTCATGAGATTACCTAAAAAGAAGATTTACTCTGGCTCTTATGTTTTTCCCTCTGGAAGACTGACTCCCTAATTGTTGTGCTTAGCCTGGGCTGTTATGTAGAAGGGAGTAAAAAAAAAAAAATCAGTTGGTTACTGGTCTAGGAGGAATTGGAATGTTTTTCTGGGTCTCATCCAGTGCTCCTTTGTCTGTTACAGGTTGTGGTAATTCTTCTTTTCCTGGGCTTGCTGGGGGTCAGCCTTTATGGGACCACCCGAGTGAGAGACGGGCTGGACCTCACGGACATTGTCCCCCGGGAAACCAGAGAATATGACTTCATAGCTGCCCAGTTCAAGTATTTCTCTTTCTACAACATGTATATAGTCACCCAGAAAGCAGACTACCCAAATATCCAACACCTACTTTACGACCTTCATAAGAGCTTCAGCAATGTGAAGTATGTCATGCTGGAGGAGAATAAGCAACTTCCCCAAATGTGGCTGCACTACTTTAGAGACTGGCTCCAAGGTAGGGCTGTGGCAGGTGGCCATTGCTTTGCACATTTCTGTCGTTCTTGGGTCTTACTTATGATTCCCTTCTGACCGCCATACGAAGGTGTTTCGTCATAATGGAACAGCATAGGTTTTTTTTATTGCTCCTGCGTGTTCTATCTCTCTCTCTCTCCCTCTCTCTCTCTCTCTCTCTGAGACAGGATTTCTCTGTATAGCCCTGGCTGTCCTAGAACTCACTCTGTAGACCAGGCTGGCCTTGAACTTTCAGAGATCCTCTTGCCTCTGCCTCTTGAGTATTGGGATTAAAGGCAAGCACCACAACACCCAGCCAGTTTTTTAAGATGTACTGTGTGTGTGTGTGTGTGTGTGTGTGTTGCCTGCATATATGTGTGTGCATCATGTATGTGCCTGATGCCTGAGTTCAGAAGAAAGCATTGGATTCCTTGGAACTGGAGTTGTGGATGGTTATGAACCAACACCTGGGTGCTGAGAACCAAACCCAGGTTCTCTGCAAGAGCAGTAAGTGCTCATAAATGCTGAGTGCCTCTCCAGTCTTGTTTTATATGAAGCCCACTTCTCTGGCAACCTCCCAACTCTGGCTTTTTGAAACTATCTGAACAAGAGCCTGTAAACTCATTTATGAATATACAGTGGGGAAAGACATTTAGAAATAGGGAGCCTGGATGCTTCTGTTGCTCTTTTCCTCTGGGTGGCAGCTGGTTTGGTGACCAAGTGAAATTAGAGTATTTGGTGGGATTTCTGAGCTCTCTGCTAAATTACAACCTACTGTAGCAATGGATTTGGGGTCGGCTGTTATATATTTTTTGACCATCTTTTAAAATTTCACTCATATACTTTGGGTTCATAGCAAATTTGAGTGGAAGGTATAGAGATGGCTTGCTTTCCCCAGGCCTCCTGTGTGTCAGCATCCAACACTAAAATGGTGCATGTGCTTTACCCTTCCAGTTGACCATAGACACCATTGACTTCCAAAGAGCTTCATATTGACCATCCTTCCATTTGGCGATGAGCTTAAAAATGCTTAGCTACATCCTGTTGTTTTACGAAGGGGCAAATTCTGCCCCCTCCCCCTTCTCCGTTCTATCTGCTGATTTGTGTGTGAAGGTCTGTGTGCACCATCGTACACATATTGAGACTCCAAGAAAACTTTCCTCTTTCCACCATTTGTGTCCTTGAGATCGACCTCCTTATCTGGTTTGGTGACAAGCACCCTTTACCATCCTAGATACCTCTCTAGGAAATAGTCAGCTGGGGAAAAATATAAGATGATCTGAATTGGCTTGTAACTACACACTGACTGAATATGAATGGCGTTCAGTGGTTCCCCACACATCTGTTCATGTTGACATTCGCAAATCACAGTAGACAATCAGGACCATTATCCACACAATTCAAGCAAAATTGCTTTTATTGGAGTACCCAAATAATTCCGACTCCAGTATTTGTTGGCTTAGAATATCCCAGTGGCTGTCTTAATTTCCCACTTAATTAGGCTTGTTTAAACACATATTTAAGTGCCCTCTTTTTGTCTTAAGACAGCCACTTTTCCTTGGAGTTTGCATTAGGTGATAAACAACTTGATTTGACAGGAATTGGTGTTGAACAGTGACTAGAATGTGCTCATACATGTGTGCCAGGTCCAACTTTGATTGGGGGGATGGTGGAGAAAGCATGACTTTATTGTCACAGCCCTGAAAACCCAGGAGATTAACTTGAATTCACTCGACATTTTCTTACTCTTGGTCCTCAAGGCATTGTTTTTTAAGTAGTGAATTAACAAAGAGCCAAACAGTTGAGAGAGTCTCTGCTTTTCCACAGCCCCCCCCCCCAACATTGACCAAAGACATGCAAATAACTTGCCACAAATGACAAGTCTGCTGTGCTGAGAGGAGGAGGGTGTCTTCCCTTTGGTGAGATAGGCCAAGGTTGGGAAGAGTAAGCAGAGACAGTTTGAGGGACACCCTTTTAAAGACAGTATTAGTCTGTAGTTTCACCTCTTGTAAGACCCCAAACATTCAGATGTGTAGACATCTGTATATTTGAGCCACATTTTGGTTGCTAAGCAAACAGCACCCAGCCAGACTGTTGTGCCCATGCATGCTCAGATGGCAGAATCACATGCAGCCCTGGAGCTGTAATGCCTTCAGGGTCCTACAGAGCACTAGTCACAGACACCAGGGCTCTAGTCTGCAGAGGCATTATTTAGACCTACTGAGTGGTTACTTGGGTCATTGAACATTCCTTCCAAATACTTGTGTGTAGTTTTGAAGCCCATTAAACTGTGTCCTGGTCTTTGTCAACACTCCAATAGTTGCCTTTTTTTTCAGTCCTAAAAAATATTTAATGGCTAATGCAGGCCATTTTGAAAGTCAGTCAGCACTCTCCCTTTGAGAAATATCCCGAGCTTTCGTAGGACATCCATGGTAAAGTTGGAGATGAAATCTGTTTCATGTACAGAGGATGTTCATTTTTTTATTCATACTGAACTACATGAATAAATTACATTCTCATTTCATTTCTAGGGGCTTATATATTTGGGTAATTTCTTTAGCCTAGACCCAAAATAATTTTCCGTGTAAAGTGTTTCTAGTGAGAGAACTGCAGCCACAATGTAAGGTTTTGCAATAAACTGTTGGAATGTAAATGAATGTCAGCTAAGGGGCAAGTGTTTGGTATCCAGCCTGTGGAAGTTGAGATTTTCAGTGGTCAGTCAGAACATACTAAAGTGGTCATGAAAGAACTTTACTGTTCGTGACCATAGCTGTAGAACACATTGGGGCCAGCATTGTAGAAAATTTGTTCTAAGTTGGTGGCAGGGCACACATGCAGATCCCTAGGTATTGCAGAAGTTTCTATGAATATACCTTTTCAAATCTACTCTCGGTTACCTGCTTTGACACCAGATGCTGCTGGTACCTGGGCTAAGCTTCTGGTATTTTCCATGTATTTTGCAATTACTTCTAACAGTACACTGTACTCAGAGTGGGTTTTCACAATGAGTAATAAATGTGGAGTCTGGCTAGCTTTAGGCTTCCTGGGCTCAAAGCTTAGCTCTGACTGTCACCAGGCTCAGTCCTCTCATCTGTAAAATGGGAATGATAATATTGTTCTAGCAGCTGAAGGTGGACTGCCTGGAGTAGCACTGAGCCAAGAGAACCACCTAAGTCTGAAGTAATAAAAGCTCTCTTCTCTCCTTGCTTGGAAAACAGACCAGGACTCTTGTAGGGGGTTGGGGGAGCAGTTGTCCTTCTCTTTATTTTTTTTCCAGAGTGGGGGTGGGGAAGAGCTTTGGGTCATAAAATAACATCTGCGTAGTGTAGTGCTGCCTCTCTGTGAAAACCTTACTGTGAATAGCTGTCTGAGACTGGAGATTGCCATTCTATCGGGTGGTCCCTCTACCCAGGGCCCATGGGTGACCCAGCCTACTTCCTAAAAACAATGCCCACAGAATGCTGTGGGGAAGTTTTTGTTACAAGGACTGCTCCGGATCTTTCCTCTCCCCATTCCCAAACACCTCACTGTGCTAAGCATTCATAGACCTCATATTTTTTTGTTGTTTAGTTTGTTTTAGTTTCTGAATCGCCCCCAGGCACGTCCTGAAATGGAGTAAAATGTATCTCTTTGAGTAGATGTGTCTACAGCAGGGGTCTCCTGAGCAGCTGGGACTTGGGGGGTCTACTTGGGAGGTGACTGGTGAGCAGCAAGGCTGGTGGGGATATTGGGGAGACTACCCCCCAGGCAGTGCTCAGCTCCAAGTCTGGGTCACCAGGGCCCTGTCTTCTCTAACACTATGCTTACCTCTTTACAGCTGTAGCCAAACTGTCAGGTCCATAATGATGGTTTTGATTACAGCAGTCAAGCCCAGCTGTGTGTGGTGAGCTGGTGGGCTCGCCCATCCCCCAAGCCCAGAAGGCTCCCTCTTTCCTGCCCAGGGCTTGCGGTTTGTCATCTGTTCTCACAGAGCCCCACAGAGCCTCCCTGTGTCGGCCTGTGGCTTCCTGTTCTCAAACAGATCCAAATTTCCCCTGTGAGGTATTTCCTTGTGCTCCCTTTCCTCCACACACCCCTCCACTTAGAAGGAAGGGTGGCAGAGAGGAAGAGAGCAGGAGAAAAGTGAATAGGTGTTGGCTGTGATCTTTACACAACCTGGCAGCAGATCCCACAGCTTGTATTAGCTGCACAAGTCAAACAGATGGATCAGATTGACAGAGCTGTGTTCCCTCACCCTGGCTCCAGGGGCAGCCAAGTTGGGAGCTTGAATGTGATTTTACTGCTTTGGGTAGATTTTCTGGTCTTGGTGAGGAACTCCTGACAGAGCTCCCTGTGTGGCATGAAATGGTTAATGGATATGGTATTCATCTTCTCCCCCTTGCTTTCTCATTCTCTTGCTAGGATTAGTCAGGAAGTAAAAGAAAGGAAAGGAAAGGAAAGGGGGGAGGAGGAAGGAAAGAAGAAAGGAAGGAAGAGCTGAGCCAGTCTGGCATTTGGGAGGCAGGTGGATTTCTGTTAGTTCCAAGCTAGCCCTTGATCTACATAGTGAAGTCGAGGTGTAGGCTAAGCAGAGATACATAGTTAGACCTTCTCTCTCCCGACTCTCCTTCTCATCCATCCTTTCTTCCCCTCTCTCTCCCTCCTTCCTTCCTTCCTTCCTTCCTTCCTTCCTTCCTTCCTTCCTTCCTTCCTTCCTTCTTTCCTTCCTTCCTTCCTTTTTGGAGGAGACAGGGTTTCTCTATATAGCCCTGGCTGTCCTGGAACTCCCTATGTGGAACAGGCTGGCCTCAACCTCACAGATCTGCCTGCCTCTGCTTCCTGAGTGCTGCAATTAAAGACATGAACTGCCATGCCCTCCTCTCCTTCTTTTTGTGTGTTTTCTTTAAAAGATTTATCTTTATTTGTGTGTGTGTGTGTGTGTGTGTGTGTGTGTGTGTGTGTGTGTGTGTTATGTGCCCACAGAGGCCAGAAGAGCCAGTTACCTCTGAAGTTGGAGTTACAGGCAGTTGTGTGTCCTCCAAAGTGGGTTCTGGGGTCTGAACTTGGATCCTTTGGAGGAACAGCCAGCTCTAAGTGGTCTGTCTTATTCTTGGACTTTGGTTCCTTAGTTTAAGTAAAGCATGTGTGTTTTATTCTCCTCTCTGAGCATCAATTGATTAGCACCACAGTTCATTCACTAGCACTTCCTTAAGTGAGAGAAAACTGCAGACAAGTCCCCTGCCCTGCCTCCTGTCCTCAGCCTAATCCCTCTGGACCAAGGCTCTCAGGCCAGGTTTTAATGTGTTGCACATGTTTCTGTTTCTAGGACTTCAGGATGCATTTGACAGTGACTGGGAAACTGGGAGGATCATGCCAAACAATTATAAAAATGGATCGGATGACGGAGTCCTCGCTTACAAACTCCTGGTGCAGACTGGCAGCCGAGACAAGCCCATCGACATTAGTCAGGTATTCATGATGTCTCAGGACACTGACCGGTTACATCTCGGCAGCTGACCTGTGAAAGTTGGGCTGGCAGTGTATAATCCCACCTTGTGTTCCATGAGGACCCGAAGTGATAGGAGATGGTAGGAAGAAGCCCGAGTTGGCTCTGAGCCATCTCATCCCACCATCTAGCTATATGACCTCAAGCTGGTCAGAAAGCCTTTCCCAGCCTGACAGGTGTTGCCTTTAACACAACAGCAATGAGCAAAATACAGCGTTGACACTGCAGGCTTTTCCCAGTGATGGGAAGCTCCTACCGATACAGGCTTTCAGAGTTTAATACTGAAATATGTGTTATAAGAAAAGACATTAGTATAGTGGTCTCAGTTATATTTAGCCTTGGGATGGTGGGTTTGTTGGAGAGCAATCATTTGAACAGAGATTGGATAGGTGGGTGGCTGAGAAGATGAGAGAAGTCACTAGAGTGGCTGAGAATGCATTTGTTATTTAATGCTTTCTGGGGTCAGCTTGGTCCCAGCAGTAGATGCTGACCATGGCAGCTTGTTGCTCCTGAATATAGCAAACAGAAGCACACATAGAAGCATGCAGCCTCCCCATGCTGCTCACTCCATTGTATACTTTTTGATAGTATTCTGTATTTGAAGAACTTGGACTCTACCATATCCCTCTTGGTTTCCTCAGGCATGTTCAGGGGTGCGTTTGCACCCTGGATTTGGGGTGAGTCCCAGGCCTCTTTGCTCTTGGTAGTTTACTTTCCATATCTTTAGGCAGAAAACATCTCATTAATGATCTTGTCAGCTCTGCGTATTGTCCTCTCTCCCTTTTGCTGGCACTAAAGGTGACAGATTTATAAAGTACATTGTTCAGAGTCATTGTGGAGTGTGAAGTTTGGTGCTTTATAGTGGCGTGCAGTGAGCTGTCGGGCCTGACAAGGGTATAGCAGTCCAGCCTGCCTGAGAGGATAGCAGGGACGGACTGAATTGGAGTTAGGGATCAGGGAGCCTAGGGGACGCCTGTGGTGGGGGCCAGGCACCGAGATATCATTTCCTCTCCTGGGAGAAAGAAGAGCATGCTGCATGCATAGAGGCCAGGAGCTGTGCTATGTAATTCCAGAGACAGTCTGAGGACCTACAGTTGTTAGAGACCCCGTGGATTAATTGAATCCAGATCCCTGCCGTCTACTTTTTTCCGTCTCTTCCACGTTCTTTATTCCCCAGCTCTTTTTTTCTGTGAACTTCTGTCACTGGCGTTCGTTAAGAAAGACCAAACGTTGGAAGGAGGCCTGGGTCTAAAGTAAACAGGAAATTTTTTTGATGTATCTACCATATATATAATCCACGCTGTGTCTCGTAGTGTCTTTGACCCAAGCAAAGCCCACAAGACCTACTGTAGAGGGAGCAGATGTGGCCACTGAATCTGACCAAGGTGCAGAAGTGATATTCTTCAGAAGGGCTCTGCCTTTGCATCTTTGTCTTCCCCATTCTGGCGAAGGGCATTTTTTTGGAATACACAGGTCATCAGAGGCTGTGTTAGCAAAATTTATACAGATGTTGTTTTATTTTATAGCTCCCTCCATTTACTGGGTGGTATTTCCTTCAGTGTTAACAACAGAGGTTAACTGCACACAGACGTGGATAGGGATGCTTGCCAGGTTTCCCCCTGCCCCTCCTATAAATATGTTTTTCCAGATTGTTCATCCCCCGCCTTGGCTGCAGACAGTCTTTTTTAGCATTCAGATTTAATTGGTTCAGCCAATTCCTGGGCCATCTGCAGGACCGTGTGTTTGCTGTAAACACACTGGTGATTGCATCCCCCAATAAGTGTATTTTGAAAGACATCAAAGGTATTCTTGTGGGACTGGGGCACTGTGGAGGCATGGGTATTCTACTGTTTGTTGGAAATGTGGGTACAAAGCCTTGCTCTCCCTGCGGGGGGGTGTTTACCCCACAGCCCGCTCTGAATGACCTCTGTTTTTCCCATTTTGTAGTTGACTAAACAGCGTCTGGTGGACGCAGATGGCATCATTAATCCGAGCGCCTTCTACATCTACCTGACTGCTTGGGTCAGCAACGACCCTGTAGCTTACGCCGCCTCCCAGGCCAACATCCGGCCTCACCGACCAGAGTGGGTCCACGACAAAGCCGACTACATGCCAGAGACCAGGCTGAGAAGTAAGTGGCACTCCTGTTCCAAGAGGCTGGGAGCTCTCAGAGGAGCTTCAGTTCACTGCCTGGAGCTCAGCAACAGTCTCATCCATTGACACTACCCAGGGTTCAAAAGTGTAAATAGAACAATATATTTCTTTTAGTTTAAAACTCTGGGAGACAGATGAGGATGTGTAATGGAACACAGCCCTGCGCTCTCACGTTGAGAAGTGAGCGTTTCTAACCTCCTTTTGTAGCCTCAACTCCAGGCATTTCTCCTGATGCCAGCTGTTCTGTGTGAGAGCTGAGGACGCCTCCACATCGAGTGTTATTTTACTATGGCCGAGTTTTATCGCTAGGGATTGTATGTTTATCTTAACGTTGTCAACTGTGGTGTTGAAGGGATTTTTGGCATGTCGGGTCATTTCTATAAGCCACCAAGCACCTGTGCTCTGTCAAAGCCATTTAAACTGGAGAGGAAAAGTCTGTATACATCAGTGCTCTCCTCTTCCCTTCACCTCTAAGCCTGGGGTTTGAAAGGTGGCTCTGTGTGGATTTAATTTGCATTTACGTTAGAGATGTTAGTAGCAGCATATGCTTTGGATATTGGGCCAAGAGAAGACATGAGAAAGAAGACGGGTCCTTTTGCAAACAGAGCAGGCAGCGGTCTGAACTCCCCTGTACCTAAACCCCAGAGCCTGGTGGCAAGCAGCCAAGGCTTGTCTTAATGAAAATTTATAGTTGAGATTATAATAGGGCAAATCATGTTTAGCAAGTCAACTGAATGACCCCAAAGGGTGTGGAACACACAAGGGCAGTAACTAAATGCTTGTTGTGTGAGGATTTCTTCCCCTGTTGCTGAAGACTTAGCATTGCATTAGAGAAGCAGAGAAAGTTTTAAGTTGCTAGGTCACTAAAGGACAAGAAAGTATAGTATTTTTTTCTGCGAGGCCTGACTCTGGGATTATTCTGGTTTTATAAATGGTCAGGGAGAGCAGATTGATATAGGAACAAAAAAGTATTTTCAACTACAACATGTAGACCTCACAAATGGTAGTTGCTTCTGGGATAATAAAATCAAAGCCTTAAAAAAAAAAAAAAAAAAGCAGATCATAGAGGCCTTCCACTGCCCACCCAACTCCTACCCCCTGCTGGAGAGATGGCTCAATGGGCAATGAGCTGGCCACACAAGCATGAAGACTGGATTTGAATTTCCAGAACCCACATGAAGCTGGGTGTGGTAGCGTTTTGGTAATCCCAGTGTACTTGGCAGATGGGGGTGGGGGATGTTCCTGGGAGTTCCAGAGCCAGCTAGCCTTGAACATGCTGCAGCCAGAGACTTTTCACAAGGAAGTTAGGAAAAGACTGATATCTAAGATTGTCCTCTGACCTCCACATGTGGCCCGTACTGTGCACACATGCGTGCATACGCTCGCGCTCCCTCACACAAATGTTGAGGCATTTTAAACCGACTGTGAATATTATAAAGGCCCAGAATCATTTACTGTTTGTTCCTTTTGTTGGTAGAAAAGTAACAGGTGGACTTTTGGGAAGTTCTCTTCTCTTTACCTCACACCCAGTGTCTGTGGAGTTGGGATGAGGAGGAGGATCTTCACCAAGGTCCCTCACTTACCTCATGTCTCCTCTCTCCAGTCCCAGCAGCAGAGCCCATAGAGTACGCTCAGTTCCCTTTCTACCTCAATGGCCTTCGAGACACCTCAGACTTTGTGGAAGCCATAGAAAAAGTGAGAGTCATCTGTAACAACTATACGAGCCTGGGACTGTCCAGCTACCCCAATGGCTACCCCTTCCTGTTCTGGGAGCAGTACATCAGCCTGCGCCACTGGCTGCTGCTAGCCATCAGCGTGGTGCTGGCCTGCACGTTTCTAGTGTGCGCAGTCTTCCTCCTGAACCCCTGGACGGCCGGGATCATTGTGAGTTTATTATGGGGGTCTTTATGGAAGTCGGATTCCTTTCAACACAGCTCTTGCTGCAGCCGGGAAGTTTTGTTTATGTCTGGGCGTTTGGAGGAGGAGGGTATGGATTGCATCATCTGTAAGATATTTATTCTACTTGAGGTGGTGAGGTTTCATGGGGAAGGTAGATCCTCTAACGCCAGAATCTGTGTTCTTCTCACACAGCATTAAAAAAAGTGCACAGGGGGCTTTGTAAGCACACTGCATAAAAGCACTGAACATTTATTAAGTTAAAAATAACCAAAGTATAAAAAATTTTCTGATTCTTAAGTCTCATTGTTTGTCCTCACCCCAGAAAGTTCTGTGTGTAATGTAGAAGCATGCACATTTGTACAGAAGTCAGTCAGGCAGTGGGGAGGATGACACTCGGGCTTTTGTGCGCTGGGTATACTGTAAACTCCTGGAGAAAATGATGAACTGCCACTCACAGCCAGTTTGGGGCAAATCACCCTCAGATTCTAAGTGAGTCTTGTGTAGAGTCTGAAATCCTGGCAATGTTTAAGCTCCGTGAACTTTAAACGTCAGAATTATAAAAACAGGTTTTGTTTCTGGGCCGAGTCTGGGCAGCAGGTACATTAAAGGTAAATGTTTAGTCTGCAAAAGTCTTCATAGCACTTAAGCCGTGGATGGCGTCCATCTTGCACTGTTTCTCCTGACCTCTGCCACCATCTACTGTCCTATCCCCATGCAGGAGAGATCATTTTCTTGTATTCCTCCATGTGGTGAGAGTGAAGGAAATTCATAACAAAAGCCTCCTTGGTTATGAACCGGTTTTCTCCTCCTTGACACAAAAAACTCCAAAGTCTACCTTGTAGGTTTTACCATTCCTCCATACATGGTTACGAAGAAGATGAAAGACTCTTGGAAGCCTTTGCTTAAACCTGAGGGTCTGTTTGTGGATTCTAGTTGCTCCCCATCTCTTCAAGCACAAAGGCCCCATAACCTGACACATATCCACCAGTGGCCTAGCCCACTTCCAGATCTCTTTCTTTGGTCTGTAGGCTCTCCAACCAAAGCACAACTTCTTTACCTGCAAAGACCTTTACTCAACCTATCCTATCAGCTTTCTTTAGGTTGCAACCTTTAATAATAAAATACATTGCCGTATGAACCCAAGGAGTTGAAGGACACTTTCTAGTGCTTAAGGCTAAAACGCTTTGTTGCGAACCACAGCTGTCCTAGGAATTAGCTCCAGGACCCCTGTGTACCAGAGTCACCCAGAGGCCCAAGACAGGTATATTAAAGCACTATAGTATTTACATGTAACCTTGCACATCCTCCTGTACACTCTGAATTATCTCTAGTAACTTATAATACTTACTACAGTGTAAATGCTGTGTAGTTGATGGAATAATAACAGGGAAAAAGCTGTACTCTGTGCTAGTGTAATTCTTCATAGATGGCTCCAGTGTGTGGTCCTGTTATTTTTCTTTTTCCAGGATAGGGATATTAGAAAAATAATTTGCAAAGATTACTTACTAAACTGGTAGATAGCTCAGCCATTAAAGTACTTGCTGCACTAAGCTGTGTGGCATTAGCTGTGATGCAGTGAGACTTGGGAGTCAGAAGCAGGAGGATGCCTGGCCAGCCAGCCTTAACCAGTGAGCTTCAGGTCTCAGTGAGAGAACCTTTTTCAACAACAAGGAGGCTTCTGAGAACAACAACACCTAGGTTTGACTTCTAGTACATGTGCATGCCTATACGCACACACACCCAGTACACACACACACACACACACACACACACACACACACACACACACTCACAGGCACATACATGCATGCATATCTGCATGCACTCATACACACAGTCACGCATGCCCACACACACACACACACCCATATAGATACATGAATACACTCACACATGTATGCACAAATACATGCATTCCCATACATACTGGCACACTCGAGGACACACACACATACACACACATGCGCACGCTAAACTTTGCCCTCACAAACACCTTTTTGACTTTTTTTAGCATGACAGTAAGTTGCCCAAACATCTCCACTCCAGCAGAAAATTGAAGTGTAAGGCAAGTTGTCCAGGTTAGGTAAGGGAAGTTAGTACTTTACATAGTATTTAGGTGACAGGTATATTGTTGCCCCCCCCCCCCCCCAATTGGTACTTTGAAGTTGTCATGTTTGGCACTCTAGCATGCCTTGAGCTGAATTACTAACTGTGTGCTCCTCCTTCAAGGTCATGGTCCTGGCTTTGATGACCGTTGAGCTCTTCGGCATGATGGGCCTCATTGGGATCAAGCTGAGTGCTGTGCCTGTGGTTATTCTGATTGCATCTGTTGGCATCGGAGTGGAGTTCACCGTCCACGTGGCTTTGGTATGGGAGGTCCTTTAGGGAAATTGGCTCACACTGACAGGGCAGAGGACTCTGGGTCTCTCATTTCCACAAGTCACAGGGAAAGCTTCAAGACTAGTTTTCCCAAGGAGGTCTGAAATATTTCTGATGGAAGGCATGGGGAGTAAGAAGGACCATGTGCTGCATATTGCAGTGTATTAGAGATGCCTGCAAGGGTTCTGCATGGTGATGTTGGCTTGTGACTAGTAGCACTCAGATCAGAAGTTGTCACTGTTGTCCCAGGATGGTTCTATGTGTTTAGGCAAACATCCACACTGTTTTAAATATAGTCATAAAGTGAGGATAAAGCAAGACCTCCCTCAGAGGCTTGGTGGGGATAGCATAATTGAGGGTGAGGTAGCTGGCAGCCACAGAAATTCCCTCAGGCATGTGAATGAAAGCTCAGGTGCACAGCCCTGAAGAGCCTGCTCTTCCACCTCAGCCCACCCAGCTCTGTAGACCTCCCGGCTTCCACCTGCATCCATGGTGGCAGAAAACAAGAAAACTAGGGATGGTTTCACCAAGACGTGGGCCCCTTTCTCTTTATACACCGCCTTGTTCTTTGAAGAAATTAACCAGAAAGAGAGTCTAGATAGAATACATAAGATGAGCTGGTGGCTTTACACATGGATGAGAAAACTACTTAAAAGCCTTCTGTAGCCCCTCAGAGCTGTCACCGCCCTTACGGGCTGTGGACATGGATGTTCAGAACGTGTTTTGAAGCTATTAGTAGGATGATGATTCAGAAACAGTATCTCTGAATTGTCCTTGTGTGTGAGTTGAGCATGCGTGTGTCTGCAAGTGTGTGTGTGTGATGCCTGTGGAGACTGGTAACACATAATGAGGCACCATTTGCCTTGGTTTTTTGGACAGACTCTCTCACTGGCCTGGAGCTCACTAAGTAGGTTAGGCCAGCTGATGGTTGAAGTCCAGGGACCTGCCTGTTGGGATTATAAGCCTGCTCTGGGTTTTGTTCAAAAATATGCATTATCATTAACTGTGGCTCAGTACTATGTAATGACTCCAGATTCAAGGAGATCAAGTAAACATTGCAGGAGCTAAGCAGTAAACTCTTGACCATAGGTTTTGGAGAAAACGGCAGAGGTCTATTATCTCGGCAGAGCTGAGGCCAGAATGTCAGCTCATTTGATAGAGGGGGTTGCCTAGCTAGCGTAAGCTCACAACCACCTGCTGCTCCAGCTCCAGTGGATCTAAGACCCTCTTATCTCCTCTGTGGGCCCCAGGCAAGCACATGGTGAACAGACATATGTACATACATACGAGCCAAACACCTATACACATGCCTTTTTTCAGAAGACCTAACAAACAATGCTTTATCATGACATTAAAAAGTCAGTCATCCTTTTGGCTATATTGCTATGTTTTGGATGATTGTTTTTTTCTTAACAGTAGAGTAGTCTCTTTGAGATGATTCCGCCCACCTATGCAAACTTAAGAATTACTTAACTTGTAGGGTGGGGCTGTAGGTAAGGTGACAATGTGCTTGCCTAGCCTGCAGGACACCCTGGGCTCTATCCTCAGCACCACATAAAACCAGGCATAGTAGTGCACACCTGGAAACCTTGGCACTCCAGAAATGGAACAAGGAGGCTTCAACTCAGTGTCATTCTTGCACAGTAGTGAGATTGAGGGCAGTCTGAGGTACATGAGAAAAATCAACAAAACCCAAGTATAAACAGAGCTGAGCAGTTTACCACATCTCCATTTTTCCTTTGCTCAGGCCTTTCTGACAGCCATTGGGGACAAGAACCACAGGGCTATGCTCGCCCTAGAGCACATGTTTGCTCCTGTTCTGGACGGTGCTGTGTCCACTCTGCTGGGTGTACTGATGCTTGCAGGGTCTGAATTTGATTTCATTGTCAGGTAAGCAGAAATGGAAGAGGAGGTTTGATACAAAAATCATTATTATCTTTGTGGCTTATTCCTTCTTTGTCTGGTAGGGGGTGCATCTCAGCCTGTCTCTTACAGGCATCCTGGTCTAGTAGTATCTTGGGTTAAAGTAGAGGCAACTCCACAGCTTGAAAGAGCACGTGGTAGTCCACGTGTTGAGATTCCAGTTGCAAACATCCAGAGAGAGATGTCTGTGGCTTCTGATAATTAATGATGTTCAGCTTTTGGTTCCCTCTCCTTCAGAACTGTGAAGGGGATGGGGATGTAGGTCATTGGGGTGATAAGCATGCATGAAGTATTGGGTTCCATCTCCCATACATGTAAACCAGGTGCAAGTGGCTCATCTCCGTAGTCCCAATCCTTGACTGTATATTGAGTTTGAGGATAGCCAGGTGTCTTAGTCAGGGTTTCTATTCCTGCACAAACATCATGACCAAGATGCAAGTTGGGGAGGAACTGGTTTATTGAACTTATGCTTCCATGCTGCTGTTCATCACAAAAGGAAGTCAGGACTGGAACTCAAGCAGGTCAATGAGCAGGAGCTGATGCAGAAGCCATGGAGGGATGTAACTTACTGGCTTGCTTGGTTCTCCTGGCTTGCTCAGCCTGCTTTCTTATAGAGCTCAAGACTACCAGCCCACAGATAGTACCACTCACAAGGGGCCCTCCCCCCTTGATCACTAATTGAGAAAATGCCTTACTGCTGGATCTCACGGAGGCATTTTCTCAACTGAAACTCCTTTCTCTGTGATAACTCCAGCTTGTGTCAAGTTGACACACAAAACTAGCCAGTACACCAGGGATACCTGAGACCTTGCCTTAAAGCAAAGTGTAGAAAGAAAACGTAGTCTACCCCTAATATGGTCACCTACCTTTAGTACACATAGGAAATGAGCACAGTGTACCCAGATTTTGAGTTTGGGTCCCTCCTGAGGCTTCATAAATGCTGAATACCTGACTGCAAGGTCAAATTTAGAGACTCTAAGCTTGGCCTGTGTACTCCTCTTTGCATCACAAGGCAGGATTTTGTTCCCTTGAGTAAGATGCTGACTTCGAAAAGTAAAGGACAGTGGTTTTCATCTTGGAAAGACTCTTAACTGCCCAAGAAGGAGATAACTGTAAAGCAATGTTGGCTTCACTGGGTGACTACTTGATTAAAACCATGATCCATTGGGGAGGAAAAACCAATATCTAAAGACACTAATATGTCTTTAGAATAAGGCAGAAGCAAGAAGCTGTGTAGGGCATTCCATGTCTGGAGAGATGACCTAATCAGGCTGTTCTTGGTAGCATTGTTTAGTTTTTCTTTTATTGGTACTCTTTGAAACAGGATCACTCTGTGCTTCCCTGGTTGGGCTAGAATTCCTGTACATCCTGGCCACTCTTCAGGCCACTTTGTAAGGAAAACCCTAGTGTGTATTAAAAGCAGGATAGTTTGGGGCTGGGGAGATGGCTCAGTGGTTAAGAGCACTGACTACTCTTCCAAAGGTCCCGAGTTTAATTCCCAGCAACCACATGTTGGCTCACAGCTATTTGTAATGAGATCCAGTGCCCTTTTCTGGTGTGTCTGAAGACAACTACAGTGTACTCATATAAATAAAATAAACCTTTTTAAAAAAAAAAGCAGGAAAGTGTGAAGAAGACAAGAAAATGCTTTTTAAAGGGCTGGGTGTTTTGGGTTTTGTTTGTTTACAAAACAGGTCTCATGTAGTCCAGGCTTGCCTCAAACTCCCATAGCAGAGAATGACTTTGAATTGCTTATAGTCCTGCCTCAGCCTCCTAAGTGCTGAAATTATAGGCATGTGCTACCACATCTGGCTCCAATCAAGCTTTACACACAGGCTGACCAAGTAAGGAAAGTTCGTGTTTTCAAATAAAAAAAGGATTTTTAGCTAGAAGTTTTAGCTGAATGCATGGGACAAGTGAGTTCAATACTCATTACCAGAGGAGGAAAAGGAAAGGGCATGAGTTCATTGACCAGTCTTGAGGCATAACTGCTTGAGCAGCCAAGCTTCTGGCATGTCAGTCTTTCTGACTGAGAGTACGTTTGGCTCATTGTGGGTAGAGTAGACAGAGATTGACTTCACTTCAGTGTAGACTGGAACTCCTATATAATATGCACCCTCATCTTCTGGGGCTTTTAAAGTACAGATTGACAGAGGCCTTTCCAGACAGCTCCCAGGTGAGCCTGAACATGCTAATATTCACATAGCCTATTGGTAAGTTAGCGAACTGCTCAGTAGATTGCCAAATACCATTGAGATAGTTGCTCTAACTTAGATTCTGGTTTGGGATTGTTTTGTTTTAAAGTGTTGATTTGGTGTTTCTTCTGCATACTCTTACACAGATACTAGCTTTATCTTACTAGTATAAATGCCCAATGCCAAATGAGACTGATTTGGTATGGTCTCTTGGCTCTTCGAACACAAAGGTAGTGCCGTCTTTGTGATTACTGGCAAGTAGCATGTAACCCGTCTCTGCTGTGTGGCTTACGGTCTGCAGGGATTGGGAGATACAACCCTCCCAAGGCAGTTCAAAGCCAAGAGAAAGTTGAGTGTGCTGAGACCTTGCAGGTCAAGTCAGCTGAGGAGCCGGTGCACAGCTTTACAAAGGATACTAAGAAACACAACCTGTCCCCTCATCCTGTCCTAGCTGTGCCTGTTCATTCCCTTCCAGAGATATCAGGGTTTCTGTTTCAAGCACTTAGAAGGGCTTCCCATTTTCTAAAATAGAATGGATAAAGCCCTCACTGTAGTCAAATAAATGAGCAGACATTGTATACATGAAGCTGTCAGAAATCTAATTGGTCTGTTTATGTTGCAGCTAAGATGGATAGGATGCAAATGTCTTAATGCCTGCCGCTGATATATGCTTCCACCAAAAGTTCCACAGTTTATGTTAGAGCAAGACATTGGCGGCTTGGGTTTTTACTAATGCAACTCAGAAGGTTTTAGTGTTTACAATAGCTGTAAGGTATTTGTATTTTTATAGGGATTCTCTCTCCTTTCATCTGATGTCAAAACATACGTGGACATGGCATTGTAGAGTAGCTGTTCAGTTTTATGATCCAGGGGACCATTAACAGATATCTAGCCTTCCCTCTTTCTTTCCAGAATATCCTAACCCCAACCCCCAGCCCCAACCTTTCCATCAAAGCCCTAGAAATCATTAGTTCCAGAAAAGCATCCTTGCGTGGAGGGTGTGCCCTCCAGCTGTGCAGAGTGCTGACCAGAGGCGGGCCCTGGCTGACAGGTTTACCTTGGTATTCTTGAAGGATCCCAGACCTTTAGCCCTCAATGGTGGGAACGCAGAACTTGCTGTTCACTCTCCCTCTTCTACCATGGTGCTTCAGCCTTTATGTTTGAATTGGCTGACGCAAAACAAGAGTATTCAAAGATGCTAAATTGTTCAACAAAAGATTGGCCTGCAGAGCAGCCCTGCCATTGTGGAGCGCCCTCGCCCTGCACAATGCCCCAGCTCTCACAGAATGGGCAGCGTTTTCTTTGCAGAAAGCTGGTTCCTGTGTTCTAAAAAGGTTGCAATTGGAGCTGTTTGGTAAAACTGGAACCCAGAGAAATTCTAGGCAGAAAGTTGCGCTTAATAAAAGCCCAGGGAAAGCCTTACCTGATGCACTAGAGACTTAATTAGAGATTCTGCCATAAGAGGCAGGGGCATTTCACAGTGGATTAACTGCCTGCAGAAGCGGGCTGCTTTTCCTCCTGGGCCAAATTGTTTAAATTCTACGCCCTCTACTCCATTTGTTTGCTTCTGCTGGGTTCTTGAGAGGGGCCCCTCGCTCCGCATTGTATCTGTACTTTCAGGTTGCTTGGCCATTCAACTCTTATTCCATATTTCTGTGTTGGTGTAACACATTCGTAAATAACATCACAGGCAGGAGATTTTAGCAAATTAACAATTTTTACACTCTCTTTCACGAGCTAACACTGTAGGGTGTCGAATGTAGTTCCCAGAGTTGTAAGGATAAAAAAGAACAAAATCCCAAACTGATCCGTGCTAAGTTTGAACTACGGTTTCGTAGCTGACTTCTCAGCTGAGTGGGTTTGTTGAGCTGAGCTCTTGGTGCGAAGTAACCTTTGGGTACCTGGGGGGTGAAATGCTTTCCTTCCACACTGACAGGTCCCATGTCCCTTTTGTCTTCCAGATACTTCTTTGCTGTCCTGGCCATTCTCACTGTCTTGGGGGTTCTCAACGGACTGGTTCTGCTGCCTGTACTCTTATCCTTCTTTGGACCATGTCCTGAGGTCAGTGATTGCCCAGAGCTTTCCCAAGGCCACCCCTGATTGAAATATTCAGGTGCTGCCATATTCACTGATGGGCTTAGCAGGACAAGCTAGGTAAAAGATACTGTCCGGCCTTTCTGGTATTGGAAGTTGGGACAATGTTTTTGTGCCAGAATCTTGAGTCTTCCAGATAGCAGGAAGAAGGGAAGTAGATACTGTATGATGCACGGGGTTCCCCTATGAGGTCACAGAAGCCGATGAATAATCCCGGGCTTTGAACTTTGAAAGTGACCAGCAGGTAAACAGACGTGACACTTTTAATTGGAAACCTCCTTAAACAGGTGTCTCCAGCCAATGGCCTAAACCGGCTGCCCACTCCTTCACCTGAGCCTCCCCCAAGTGTCGTCCGGTTTGCCGTGCCTCCTGGTCACACGAACAATGGGTCTGATTCCTCCGACTCGGAGTACAGCTCTCAGACCACGGTGTCTGGCATCAGTGAGGAGCTCAGGCAGTACGAAGCACAGCAGGGCGCTGGAGGTCCTGCCCACCAAGTGATTGTGGAAGCCACAGAAAACCCCGTGTTTGCCCGGTCCACTGTGAGTCACCTGGGGGGACTGGGGAAGATTCATTTGTCTTGTGGCAGTGGACCAGGAGGTTCAGGGGAGGTCCTTGCCTACTTTGAGCAGCAGATCTCGTAGAGAGATGGGGTGCAAGGAAATTGTACACGTCAGGTCAAATCTCAGGAAACATGCTATTCTTTGTAAACTATGACGGGCTTCCTTTTAATCTTGTGGGCTGAAACATGGCAGTGCCAGCATTGCTACAGGGGGGCATAGTTTAGTGGTGAAGTACTTGCCTGGAATTCCCAAAGCCTTGGGGCTCAACCCCAGCCCTACCCTTATTCAGAGTGGACTCAGCCTTAGGGCCTTTACCTCCTTCCCCCTCTCTTGTCCCTTCACACTATCTGTTCTTTCTGAGGAGATGTAACAAACAGCATAGTATACCACCACAAGAAGCATTTATTTTTTTCCTCTCATCTCTAGTACTTTTAAATGGCCCTGGTACAAGGTTATTTTAACTACTATCTAAGGCTTTCCTGTAGCTTTGTGGCTTCAAGCTTTTATTGTTGTAGATGGCTGGAGAGCTATTGAAAGTACTCAGAAGCATCCTGAGTACTTAATTCCAGAAGGTAGTGAGGAATCCACAGGCTCCTTCCTTACCCACACCAGCCCCTCCCCCCCCCGCCTCCCCTCTCTCCAGTCAAGATGCTCAGCCTTGAAGAGTTAGGGAAGGCTCCAAAGCTCCTATTGCTTGTCTGAGACCCCCACTATGTTTACAGGAAATGTGTATTCCAGTCCCAGGCTAGAGCAGCCTTCCATGAAGAAGAGAGGGCCTGGCCAGTGAATTGTGTCCCCGTCCTCTGTCCACCCCCCCAACCCCCCAACACACACACCCGTGACGATGCCCTGCCGAGCTGCAGTGTGAATCTGGTTCTGTTCAGCAGGAGCCTAAAAATAGGTACAAGCTTACCGACTTTGAAGTTGGTCACGGTCCTTTTGATTGATGTGGCCACTGTGTTGCTCCGAGCTTTGTACAGAGACCCAGAAACCAGATTCCTAATAGTCAGGCAGAGATGTATTGCCTAACAGAACTATCTGTGTGGAAGGTTTTGCTCTGCTCTTATAGTACATTAGCTTCTGGCCACACCTGGCTTGGGGCTAGGGACAGGTGCCTTACACTTCTAAAAGCTACTGTATATGATTGCAAATTTCCAAGACACCCAGGCTCTTGGTCATCCAGGACTTGGCAGTTTTGAGGCAAAGAACCTAGGCTCTGCTGGACTGAGCAGGGTGGGGCGTTTGGTTGTGGGTTGAGTTGGGATGCTCTTGTAGGTATGGGCAGTGGCTATATGCCTCCAGCCAGCTGTGCTGGAGCAAGCAGGATTCACATCCTGGAGGTTTCTAAAGGAATAGGTTTTCTTTTGTGGGTGGAAGGTCACCATCCTACCTCCCTGTGTTAACCAATGTCTCCTCTGCAGGTGGTCCATCCTGACTCCAGACATCAGCCTCCCTTGAATCCTCGGCAACAGCCCCACCTGGATTCTGGCTCCTTGTCCCCTGGACGGCAAGGCCAGCAGCCTCGAAGGGATCCCCCCAGAGAAGGCTTGCGGCCGCCCCCCTACAGACCGCGCAGAGACGCTTTTGAAATTTCTACTGAAGGGCATTCTGGCCCTAGCAATAGGGACCGCTCAGGCCCCCGTGGGGCCCGTTCTCACAACTCTCGGAACCCAACGTCCACTGCCATGGGCAGCTCTGTGCCCAGCTACTGCCAGCCCATCACCACTGTGACGGCTTCCGCTTCTGTGACTGTCGCTGTGCACCCCCCGCCTGGACCTGGGCGCAACCCCCGAGGGGGACCCTGTCCAGGCTATGAGAGCTACCCTGAGACTGATCACGGGGTGTTCGAAGATCCCCATGTGCCTTTTCATGTCAGGTGTGAGAGGAGGGACTCGAAGGTGGAGGTCATAGAGCTGCAGGACGTGGAGTGTGAGGAGAGGCCGTGGGGGAGCAACTCCAACTGAGGTGTGTGCCAGAGGTATCCCAGTGGTGCTTCCCAGGGCCATTTGTGCAGTTGCCCAAACTGGACCCTGGGGGACCGTTTATTCCCAAGGCAAAGCTGATGAGGCCAAACTCACATCCTTAGAGTAACAATACCATTCCAAACTGGATCTCTTTTCTTTCACTATTAATCTCTTGAATGTCAGTTTAACAGCTTTACCTTGTCCCTGTTTGCTGTGCACTTACAGCAGAGTTCTAACAAGCATGCAGATGACTTTACAGGGTGAAAAACAGATGAAATGCATTTAGCACCCCAGTCAGGCCCATTGCAGAGTTTCAGGGCTCTCAGCTACCCGCCCGGAGTTAAGAGCTGTGCTGTGTAAGGCTCACAGTTCAGTGTGGTCGTGACCATAATATGACCTCCTTTTTTGTTCTCTTTTAAAGGGTAATTAAAATCTGAAGCAAAGAGGCCAAAGATTGGAAAGCCCCCCCGTCCCCACCTCTTTCCAGAACTGACTGCTTGAAGAGAACTGCTTGGAATTATGGGAAAGCAGTTCATTGTTACTGTAACTGATTGTATTATTTTGTGAAATATTTCTATAAATATTTAAGAGGTGTACACATGTAATATACATGGAAATGCTGTACAGTCTATTGCCTGGGGCCTCTCCACTCCTGCCCCAGAGTGGGGAGACCAAAGGGGTCCTTTCCCCTGTGTACATTGGTCTCTGTGCTGCAACCAAGCTTAACTTAGTTTTAAAAATCTCCCAGCATATGTCGCTGCTGCTTAAATATTGTATAATTTACTTGTATAATTCTATGCAAATATTGCTTAATGTAATAGGATTATTTGTAAAGGTTTCTGTTTAAAATATTTTAAATTTGCATATCACAACCCTGTGGTAGGATGAATTGTTACTGTTAACTTTTGAACACGCTATGCGTGGTAATTGTTTAACGAGTAGACATGAAGAAAACAGGTTAATCCCAGTGGCTTCTCTAGGGGTAGTTGTATGCGGTTCGCATGGGTGAGTGGGTGTGTGCATGTGACTTTCCAATGTACTGTACTGTGATGTTGTTGTTGTTGTTTGTGTTTTTCTTTGCTTTGTATGATCTTAGCTCTGGCCTAGGTGAGCTGGAAAGGTCCAGGTCTTTTTCTGTCTTGATACTGGTGGAAGGTGTCACCCAATCATCTGTCTTATTCTCTGGGACTATTCAAGAGAAGCCAGATTTGCTTCATGCCTGTGGCAGCTTCTGAGTTCATGGGTAGCCCTCCAAGCACCTCTTCTTGTGTTTCAAAGAGAAGATGTTCTCACAGACATAGCATTGCCTATTAGGGCCTCTATATAGTCAGCAATCATCACTGGTAGTGAAAAATTGGACATTGCCTGGTGGTGAGTCTCAGCTGTGTCATGAGATTACCCTCTAGGGACGTGTGGTTATCCCTTTCTGATGATCACATATACACACAACCTTCCACCCCCATATCCCAAATACAGGCCAAAAAAAAAAAAAAAAAACCCTTATTTCATTGAAGCCTTTATAAATGAGAGTCCCTCCCTTGCTATGACTGCCTGGTTGGGGCATGCTAATAGTGGTGCACTCAGCTGTGTGGAGTGAGTTTCTATGGACTCTTTCCCACACGTTCTTATCCTGTGCATACTTCCTTCTCTTCCCCACTGTTAGTATCCATCCAGTGTGATATCCGTGAAAGAGCAGGAAGATGTCACCCCATAAAGGGCATTTATGAGGAAGCTCTTTGAACCAGGCTTAGACTTTTAAAGTTTGATTGTATTCTCTTTCCCTGAAGTTTAGGTTTCTTTGCCTCTGGCCATCGATTAGTAGATAGGGAAGCAAATGTCCTTATCTCTGGCAAGTAAACGTTGAGGATTTGTCTCAGAGAAAGGAAGCTAGTGCCCATGGAAGCCATCGTGAGGAGTGTACTCTGCATGCAGCTTCCCTGAGTCCCTCCTATCCTTCAAGGAAAAATTTAAGGTGATAGGTTTCTAGTAGTACCAGCAATCTAATGCCCTCAGACCCTAAAACTTATCCCCCAAACTGCAAGGTACTAATTGGAAGCCACCTGTGACTACCAAGTTGTGTGTGTGTGTGTCTGTGTGTGTATCTGTCTGTCTGTCTGTCTGTGTGTGCCAGAGGCCTTGGCCATCCACTGCTACTGTCTTAATGCCTGTCAAGCCACTGTCTGCCTACCCAACACCAGCTCTGCTCAGATACCTTGCACCCTGAGTTGAGGAGGGAGATGTAAAATGCTGAAGCCGCTTTTGCTGTGGTTCTTGGTTGTGTACCTCGCTCCTGAGCCTTGCACGTGTGGCAGAAGGAAGTTCATACAGCCTCTTGGCTTCTGTGCGTCCTGAATCACATCAGCCAAGGCAGGAAGGACACAGAGCTGGCAGGAGACTAAAGTCAGAGTGTGTGTCTCTGTCTGTCTCTCTCATAGTTTTATTTTGTCTGTATTGTTTGTTCATTTGGATGTTTTAATTTTTAAAAGAAAAGATCTTTGCTGATATTTATAATTTTGTATCATAAGAATGTCCTCCAGAATTTGTCATGCCAGTTTATAACAAAAAAAAAAATTTGCAGGGATTTTATTTCTATTGGAAACACTATTGCAGTTATGTTTTACTTTTGGACAGAAGTTTTATTTGTATAGAGTGCTTACTAATGTTAAATAGTTCAGAGTATATAACATTTACATTAAGGACTCATGGTAGGTTTTAGTGTAAGGAGTTTAAAGGAAATAAATATTCAAACTGGGTCTCATCTGCCAATTTGGGTGGAAATGAGTTTGTGTCATTTCAATTACAAAGATGAAAGTATGCCATATAATTTATTTATATGAAAATTTATTTTTGTAGTGTACATAGTAGTCATCAAGTCTTTTGACAGAAGTATATTTTTAAAGAATTTATATGTGATGAAATCCATAATGTCTGGAACTTTGCTGAGACATGGGTGTGAGGACACATTTCGTTGTAAATGACAGCAAGGGAGAGAGAGTATGTTTAACAGTGTTAAGAGAGTACACATGAGCAGCGATCCATGTGATTGTGAAAGTGTTGGCGTGAGCATGGTGACCTAGTGCGGTTCTCAGATGAAAATGTACAAAACTCTCTAAATATTAATGTTCAAACACTGATAGAAATTCTAACATGAATAAAGATAATATAACTTGTTGGTTTATGTGCTTGTTTCTAGAATGTTTCTTAAACTATATATACACAAGAGGTTCCAGGCCGTCTGTTCGTCTCTTCTTGCTGGCCTTATGAAAGCTGTTTTATGTTTATTTTATGGACACTGAGGAAGTCCCTTAATGACTCTTCTGCGTGTTCCCTTTTCTTATCTTTCCATATAGGCACTCGGGAAATGAGTAAGGCCAAAATCAATGTAAACACAAAAATGACCTCTGGAAAGGTCAATCAGTGGTTAGAAGTGACAATTATTCTTACAGAGAACCACTCAGAACTGCTACCTCGAGCTCCAGGGGATCTGATGCCCTCTTCTGGCCTCCTCAGGCACCTGTACACACTAGCACACCCCACACACAGACACACAAAGAGACACTGATTTGAAATTTAGAAGTATTTTAAATACAAAACAACAGTATCACCGCAGCTGATGACCTAGTGCAAAGTGACCTGATACAGCTGATGATTATGGCTAACTGGCCTATTACAAGGAGTTTTTTTTTAAGTGTTCAGTGACATGATTTCATCATATCCTCATCACGCATGAAGAAAACATGAGCAGAAATAACCCCTATTTCTAGTCACCTCTGTTTTTGTGACTATAAATAAGTGCTCCAGAAGGCCTGGAGGCTCAAACTGTTCTAAGCATGTGGTGAGTCCCAGAGGGAGGGATCAGCCAGCCGCAGCCAAGACTGCCTCCTGGTTTTGTATGGATTTGTCAGGAGATGGCCATATCTGTCTATACATAGCTGTTTTCACGATATAATGGCAGAATTGTGTGGTGTGTGATAGTGATTGGCCTGCAGACCTTTGAAATATCTACTCTCTGGTCTTTAGGAAGAAGCCTGCTAGTCCCTCTTAAGACAAGGAAGTGTTTGGCCAGTGCTACTCAAGTGTGGTCCTTGTGTCAGCATGCCTTGGAAGTGTACTAGAAAACCCAGAATGCAGTGCTGCTGAGACCCACGAAGTCAGGGTTCCGTGGGAGAGAAACCCAGTAGTCTGCTCTAAGAGTAGGAACAATCTGTAAATTCCTCCAGGCTAATGTGGCCTTGGCACTCTGACTCAGCTGAATGGCCAGATTCTGAAAACAACAGAGCGGTCCGGACTCCACTGTGTGGTCTTTCCACAAAAACACATGTTCCTCTGTGGGAAAGAGTTGAGACCTGTGAACTTCGCATTTGTGTCTGGGAATCCGGGTACAGGAACTCCCTTCCCAGTGTTGTGCCACACACAGCTGTGAGCAGGACCTCAGCAGAGGCTATGTGCCCCTGTTACAACAGGCAGGAGATGTGGGACTCTGTCTTCCTTCCCAGCATCCAGTTGGCCGACTGAGGGCAAGTCCCTTGAAACCTTGGAAGCCTGTGTCATCTATAAATGAAATAAGAATGAATGTCTCTGAGGGTGGTGTCTGGAGGTCAGAATGGTGGTTGAGTCACTGGGTGAGGATGCAGTCAACCACATCCCATCTGATCTACAATGACTGCTACCCTGGACCTGAGTTTGCATCTCAGAGGTGCCTGGGGTCATTGTATAGAAACCCAAGAAGCATACTCAAGCCCTGCCATGAGCTCTGAGTGGGCTAGAGGGATGGCTCAGTCAGGAAAGGGTTTGCCGTGCAAATAAGAGGACCTGAGTTCAATCCCCAGGATCCAGGTAAAGCCAGGTACTGGCTGATCTCAGTGTTGAGGATTTGCTGGGCAGCTAGCCTAGCCAATTCCTGTCCCAGGCCACTTGTTATAAAGCACTGGAGCTTTGCAGAAGTATATATGCACCTATGCACACAGAGAGAGAATCAAATACTCAGTTAATACAATGACCTCAATAATAGACACTGTCTAGGAAAAAAAAAGTTAAGGGTTATCTTTTCTTCTGAAAGAACTAACAATCTTTTCTTAAGCCCTTCTGTAGTGAATGTCATAAGTGATGCTAACTTGGTTCCAAATTCAACTCAAGGAGAATGTAGACTTTCTGAATCTGAGCATGGGAAATATTACTAGCATTAATTAGAAACCAAACTGAGAGAAGCTTTTGTTGAGTCATGCCTTGTCCCACAAAGTGATGGCTGATTGCCATCCAGTTTTATAGTTTGTTTGTTTGTTTGTTTGTTTGTTTGTTTTTCCCTATTGGTTTTTGGAGACAGGGTTTTTCTGTGTAGCCCTAGCTGTCCTGGAACTTACTCTGTAGACCAGGGTGGCCTCATACTCAAAGATCAACTGCTAGTTTTATGTTTTTTATTTTTATATTTACTGTACATGTGTGTGTGTGTGTGTGTGTGTGTATGTGTGTGTCTGTGTCTGTGTGTGTCTGTGTGTGTGTGTGTGTGTGTGTGTAGGTCCGAGGACAACTTATGGGAATCAGTTCTCTCCTTCCACTATGTGGACCCAAGGATAAAACTCAGGTTGTCAGGCTTAGCAGCAGGTACCATCTTGTCAGCCAGTTTATATGTCTTATAAATAATGTATAGCTAATAAGTAACTTCATTTTTAATCATAGCCTGGGACAAGATTTTAATTAAACTGTGTATCAAGATCTGCTATCTTTATTCAGGACCTAGGTAAATATAACCCCTCACATTCTTTTTCCTCTCCACCCTCCTTCCTTGTCTCCTTTCTCTCCCTCCTCTCTCTCTCCCTCCTTCCCCTCTCTCCCTCCCTCCTCTCTCCCTCCCTCCCTCCTCTCCCTCCCTCTTCTCTCTCTCTCCCTCCTCTCTCTCCCTCCCTTCTCTCTCTCTCTCCCTTCCTCCTTCCTGTTCTTTCCACATCAGTTATACCATAGCTACTAGAAAGACCCAGGCCTCTGAACTCCAGGCAGCAGCCCTACTGATACAAAGACAGTTGCTTTGTTTGGATAACTGACCTCCCAAACGAAGAAATGGAGGTCTACTTGTCATCTGAAAAGACCTCTGCCCAGGTTTTAATTGCTCTTAATGAAGGTTGTACATAATGAGAACATATACTGTAAGCATGACTCTGTTTAATCATTCACATAGCAGTAGTAGAGGATGTATTGGCCACCATTTTCTGCATAGGTTTACTGCCAGGAAATTAGAACAACTGTTGCCATGAACCTCCTCAAGGGATGCTCCGGCCTGTTCAGATTATGGGATTCCAGCAAACAGAGGGCTTGAGTCTCTGTTACAAAAAGAAGTGTACCCAATGTCAGTGACCCAGATGGCAGTCGACATGGCACAGCTGGGATGTTCCCGCGTGACATGACTTCTTTGACATGAAGTCAAGGCTTCTCTGTAGGAATTCCCTCTTGAAGCAAAGGGAACAGAGCTTACATGCTGCAGGTGTCTATGCAGCCTGTGGATGCAGCCTCGTGTGGCCAAGGAAAGCTGTTCATAGGGTCCAGAAACAGAATCCGTAAACTTAAAACATGAGAGCTTTTTCATGAGTTTATTTGAGAGGGGAGTGAGCACCTCAATCGTGTGGTTCTCCAGCATGGACATTACAAATGACAAGGTCATGTTGCAATGTCGAAAATTTGAACATACCACTAGAGAGAACTGCCGCTGCTGAGACACAGGGATGGTCCTTTCCTTAAGATAGAGACCTCAGCAAGAAGCAATGCCTGTTGGAAGAAGTCTGGGAGGCTCCACCGGCACTCCATTTTCCTGGAGAGTGTTATCTTACTACATCTAAAGGTCCAGCACGTGACATCAGAGTGCACAGCAAGGGCAACGAAGCCAAGCAAGTTGTTCCTGAGAAAGCTGCTGCAGGAAATGCCTCTTATCAATGACACCATCTTTACGTGCAACAGACAACAGCTTGCGTTCTTTCAGGAAGCAGGGGGTGGGGGGGTGGACAATAACCTGGTTTATTTGTATAAAGGAAGAAATTATGTCGATGGGGGAGGACTTGATGAGCAAGTTCTGACTGGTGAGTTATTATATAATTAGGAGGACGGTGGGAGTAAGCCTGAGTTGAAATGCCAAAGACTCCCCTTTGCAATATTAAATGTGAACTGATGGCAGAGGAAAAGCAAGATGAGGCAGGAATGGAGAACAACAGGAGGCCCTCTGCTGCAGACCAGGAGCAAAGAAACACCATCAGAGAGGACCAGGTCAGATGAGGAGAAAGCAAGGCCAGCATCTCAAAAAAGAACAACGAACCCTTCAAAGGAGGCGATACTAGCAAGAATTGGAGAGCATGTCAAGAACTGGCCAATGGCCAGCCAGTGGTGGTGCACACCTTTAATCCTAGCACTTGGGAAGATGAGGCAGGTGTATCTCTGTGAGTTCAAGACCAGCCTGGTCTATAAAGCAAGTTCTAGGATAGCCAGGGCTGTTACAAAACAAAAGAAAACAAAAATAAAAATAAAAGAACTGGCCAATGATCTCCTACAGGGGCTCCGTGGTCTACAAGATGGGAGAGAGGGCAGCCTTTCATGCTTGAACTCTGAGGTAGGTTTGCCCATCTCATGACGGGCATTTTTGTCCTTCCTCACAGTTACCACCTTGTATGGCATCATAGAAGGCTACCAGGAACCAAGATGTCTGATTCACAGAAGTTAAAGCTGCCAGGGACCCTCGACACCTTGTAACCAGGAGAGTCAATATGGCTTGCTAATGCCCACAGCAATGGAGGTGTTTGTTACCTCATTGTCTTCATCTCCCCCCATTTGTTTTATGTGTTAATTTCAAAGAGATGGAGGACTCCCATCCACACTGATGTTAAAGTCTTGCACCTCCAGGAGCATGTGTGCCACCCTGCACACCCAGCAAATGTTTGTGCTAAAGCAAACAGCGGCACTGAGGGAAGCAAGTAGCAAATCTGTGAATTCTCCTTCTGATTACACCTAAATTCCAAAAGCTAATTGGCTAAAATGTTCTTCCGTAATTAGAAGAATTAATACATGAAACTAGGTTTGCATTTCACGATTGAAATCTCCAACTTCGTTTACTAATGGTCTCTAATGGCCTGTAATCATAAGGGTACACAGAATTACAGGGAGATTTTCAAAGTGTTGGAATGGAGGACTGTCTGAATTTATGAACTATTCTTCCATTGCTGACTACAGAGCCAAGGTCTACTGTGAAACGTGTCATGTGTGCACATGCTTGCTCAAACACTCCTAAAGAAGTGCATTTGTGACATTTGGCCCCTTCTGGGTTTCCCACTCTCTGTTGTCATCCTTCAGCATCCAGGACCCCACAGACACCTAAATACTCAGATGTTCAAGTTCCTTGTAATGTATGGTATGGCACTGGCATACAGCCTGTAGACATCCTACCACAGACTTTAAATCATCTTCATATGACTTATAATACAATGTAAATGCTATTAAAATTGTTATTCTGTATCAATTAGGCTATAACAAAAAAGTCAAAATGTTCCTTTTTTCAAATACTTTTGAGTTGTCTCAAAATCAATTCAAAATTGAGTTAACTCGCGGATGTGAAACTCACAGCTGGACTGCTCTCTCTCATCCCCTCTCCCTGAGAAGACTTCTCTCTGTTTTCATCAGTCAAGCTAGATACTCTCAGCACCAAAGCCTACTGAAATCCATCTGTAAGACACAAACAAGGCCAGGAGATAGCTCAGTTGGTTTGTTTTTTTAAAAAGATTTTATTTATTCTATATATGTGAGTACACAGTAGCTGACACCAGAAAAGGACACCAGATCCTATTACAGATGGTTGTGAGCCACCATGTGGTTATTGGGATTTGAACTCAGGACCTCTGGACGAACAGCCAGTGCTCTTAACCGCTGAGCCATCTCTCCATCCCAGATAGCTCAGTTCTTAAAGTGCTTGTTATACAAGCACAAGGACCTGTATTGGATTGCCAGACCCATGTAAAAATCTGGGTAGGGTGGCACATGTTTATAGTTCCAGCACTGGGGAGGCAGAGGCAGAAAGATCCCTCTGGCTCACTGGCCAGCCAGCTTAGCCTAATTGACAAGCAATTGGTTTTGTCTCCAAAACCAAGGTGGAGCGTTCCTGAGAAGTGACACCCAAGATTGTCATCTGGCCTCCACATGCACATGTGCACATATACATGCATGTGCACATAGATAAAAGGATGAAAATGGTTAAGCCTGTCCCTGTGTAACAGTGAAAGGAAACTGCCTGTTTCTTGCTTGATCTGTGACAGGCCCCAGGTTATATATCTAATGAGCCTAATAAGCAGGGCTCATCTGCAAAGACTCACATGAACCAGCAGCAGAGGGAGCTGTGGGAGAAAACAGCAAAGATGAGTGACAGGTGGACGATACGGGTGGAAAACGGCATTGGGGAACCAAGCATAGAAGTGAACCAGGCCTAGAGAGGAGGCGTCTGCAGGTGTGAGGCCTTGCTGAAGTTACCAGCCAAGTCTTCTCATGAGATGGTGTTCTAAGACAAATGCGAAAAAACAGATGAGTGAAAAGCAGAGCTCTCCTTTACATTTCAAAATTTACTTTTATCTTTATTCATGTGTATGTGTGTGTGTGTGTGTCTATGTGAGTGTATGCCCTGTGTGTGGTGCCCTTGGAGACCAGAAGAGAATGGCAAATCTAGGGGTACTGTGCTCTTAGCTGCCCCTTATTTCTATTTAACGAGTTGGGTGTGGTGGTGCGCATCTTTAATCCCAGCACTTGGGAGGCAGAGGCAGATAGTAGATCTTTATGAGTTTGAGGCCATACTGGCCTACATAGTCCCAGTAGAGAGACCCTGTCTCCAAAACAACAAAAACAATCAATTTAACAGATGTGTCATATGCTCTTCAAAGTGGTCACGGTTCCTTCTTGTCTGTGTCTCCACCCTTCCTATCACTACCTGTTCTTGGAGGACAGCTGGTTTGGTTAGTTTTGTCAGCTCGACAAACCTGGGAAGAGGGAACCCCAATTAAGGAATTACCTCCATCACATGGGCTTGTTGAATACATCTATTCAGGATGTTCTTGGTTGCTAATTGGTGTAGGGTCCAGTCTACTGTGGGAGGTGCCATCTCTGGGCAGGTGGGCTTGGACTGTGTTAGAAAGCAGGCTGGGTAAACCATGAGGAACAAGCCAGTAAGCAGTGTTGCTTCATGGCCTCTGCTTCAGTTCCTGCCCCTGGGTTCCTGCTCTGACTTCCCTCAGTGATGGAAGTACCCTGTAAACTGTTTCCTCTCCAAGATGCTTCTACTCATGATTTTACCATAGCAACAGAAAACCAACTACAATAACAGGTAAGAAAAGGGGGAACAGAGTTGGGTCCTTGCATACTAATAACATATACTTTGCTTGTAAGTTTATGTTGTGCAGCTTCTGATAAACTGGGAAGATAGCAGAACAATTATAGGGCAATTGGCACACTTAGGAATGCTTGGAAATATGAGATGTGCTGAAAATGCATACACCTTGACAATAATAACAGGATGATGACCCAGCCTGACCACATGATCTTTTACATCTTTCCTACACTTCCAGATGGCTCAACAACCTGACAGAAGACGCCCTGACTGTTTTGGGCATCTTCTGGACAGATACATGGGTGCAGGGACCAGAAGCCTGTGAAGGGATGGCCACAGTCTACTCAGTGGACAGAAAGGGTGACATATGAACCATCACTCCCCCACGGGGCCCACTCAGATTTCTAACAAATGTCTTCAATATCAAAGTTCCAAATACATGACATACAACTCCAAATTTATAAGACAGACACATTGCCTAGTTTCACTCTAGGGGAACTCACCACACCAAATCCTTGTTCAAGAGAAGTGAGAGCCAAGGCCATAGCTGAGGAGGCACGAGGCCAGGATCTCATCCCCAGAACTACAAAAGAAAGGTCACCTTGCTATGTGTGTGGGCTAAATAAGCACTGCATACATCTTAGAGAGGCCTGGGAACACCATGGATGTGATTTGTGGAAGTTTGATCACCTGGAAGATTAGGAGAGTTTGTGTATCTTCAGGGACCAGGTAACATTTACTGACATCAAAAGATCTATGCTTCAACCAAAAGGCAGAGCGTCTGGCTGGCAAGATAGGTCAGTGGGTAAGGTAGAAAAAGAGGGGGCTTTATTCTAATTAATGGACACCTCAGAATTTCTAATAGACTCATAAGAAACAGAAAGCACTGGATGGGAGGGAAGAAGAAAATGCAAATTAATTAATTAATTAATTAAAAAGATGGGGGAGAACTATTTTTTTAAAGTAGGCAGAGTATTATAGTCCAGTGTCTGAGGAGAAAAGAATGATCAGGAGCAGAGCCAAAGGTCAGAGGGTATGAGGATTTTGATTATAATCACATCACTCATACAAAGAGAACTGCTATTCTGTGCTGGTGTTTTTAAATAACTGCCCTCTGTGCAGTATGTCCTGCGTTCTTCGTTTGGCATTTCCTCGTGTTATTGTTTCAGTGGTGTGTGTTTTGCATGTATGTGGTATTTTTAAATTATTCTACTCCAAACAATCTCTTCTCACACACAGCAGATTTCTAAGAGATTTGATGACTTCCTTCCTTTCTTGCTTTCCTGCCCATTGTCCCCTCCAAATTTGGTCCTTCCTTTCTTCTTCCTTCTCAAGCTGGCATATCTAAGCAGCTTTCCCCCCTCCATTTCTAGCAGTTAGCAGAGTGTTGCCCCGTGGACAGCTCAGTGGAAGGTTCTTGCGTACTGCGTGGGAGATGGAGGCCTCAGAGGCCCAGATGCCGCACAAGGTCGGACTGGGCTCACGGCTGTCGCTACAAAGGGACCGCTGCACATGGCAGGCCAGCAGATGCCAACAGACAGCTTTTGTGAGTCCTTCATGTTAATTAACTTTTGTGAGAACCTTCATGTTAATTAACTTTGCTTGGGCTTTCCCTCGACTTGAAAGCTTTGGAGTGGTTTGTTTTGTAAAATGCTTTGACTCCGGGGAGAGCTGCTTCAAGGGGGGAAAAAGTGAGAAACAAAGAAAGGGAAAATTTTTAAGTGGGCTCTGCTTACCAGGAAATTTCTTCCCTTGTCTACGTCTGTCCCCTCCCCCACCAGGGCTGACTCCACCATCAGAGAGAATTTTAATGGCCCTTTTCTTACTCTAAAACACTAAACCAGAAGCAGACCTCCACGGCAGTGGGAGCCAGCTTTGACTCTTCTAGGCAACACAGGTGCAAGTGTATGCGCCCGCGCATGCGCATGAGAACACTCTTAACTACGAAATATGAACAGCTTTGGGATAATTTACAGAACTCAGAGGAAAAGGAAAACGGAGCTAGAATTTTGGGGCCTGTTCCGATACTTTAAAAATGTGCCCTTTCCGACTCTTAGAAACTAGGGTGAGGTCGTGCCTAGAAACTCTCTCATGGTATTTGAACTAGTTGTTAAAAGACTCCGGATAAAAAAGAGGACAAAAGAAAATACGGACAAGTGGACAATCACACCAGCCACTTAGTGCTGATTGGACCCTTCTGCTGTCAGACCACAGATTTGATTTTTTGGCCTCTAATATTTTACTGAGAATTTTTAAAATGTCTGTTAGTTGAGACACGGTCTCTCTATGTAACCGTGGGTGGCCTGGAACTCTCGATAGACCAGGCTGGCCTTGAACTCAGAGATTCACTGCCTGCAATAATACTTAAGTTTATTTTTGCGATTTGTTATTTTTATGTATATGATTGTTTTGCCTGTCTGTATGTATGTACAACGTGTGTATACCTCGTGCTGGAGAAGGCCAGAAGAGGGTAAGAGACTAGAAATTAGACAAACTGCTTGGTAGGTATACAGGGAGAGGGGCCGTGGCTAGCTAATAAAGGTGGCAAATTTCCAAGATGGCCAGTTTCTTCCTCAACCTCCTGACTTGAGACAAAAGCCTGGCAGCTTTTGTTGGGGGGGGGGGGGGGGGGGGGGGGGGGGGGGGGGGGGGGGGGGGGGGGGGGGGGGGGGGG